>JASFAX010000023.1:29022927-29622927 GCA_030737875.1 Allium sativum | reverse complement strand
TCTAAGCAGACAATAGCACATGAACCCTAATTCAAAATCCTGAAATGAAATGAACAATTCAATGACTACATATACACAGACAACTTGAAGGACAACTCGAACAGACAATGGATAAATAAGAATAGACAATACAAATAGCTAGAACCTAATCTACATAGGATTGCACATGGAAACTCAACCCAAATCTTTATATTGCCCTATCTAACATCACTTCTATCACCAACAGTTGGGTCATACAACATAGCTGAAAGGAGAGAAAATAACACTTAAGATCTAGGGCTGAATAAAACCTAAAGCCTATGATTCAAAATCAAAGTGACATCGTTCTGTCATGATCAAGAACCGCAAGTATAAATACCAAACCCCATCATTTATTTCCAATACACAAGCAACTCGGTATAGAAAAAAAAAAACCGAATTCAACCCACAAAAGAAATCAGAACAAAAATTATAAATTTTGGAAAAGAATTACTTAGCTTTTGGATGGAGACTCGGTCTGCTTGAATCGAGAGTGCAGCGTCCGTCGACGGAAGGAAGGCAGATGGATTCGGTAGTGGTAGGGCTTCGGGATAGGGTTTGATTTCAATCTCGGTCTCGTCTTCGTGGAAGACGACGGGTGGCGGAACAACCGAAGCAGGAGGCTTCACCGCTAGTAATTTAAAGTTATTTCCGCTGTGCAGTTATATGTTAATCTCTGATGATTGGTATGTATATACAATTCTTTTGTATATTTGATATTATATTTTATCTGTTCCGCGGTGAGATTCTGATGTGGTGTTCTTCTTCTTTCTTCTATTCAAAAATTTCTTTCTTTTCTCACCCTCTAAATTCTTTCTCATGACAATCCAGTGTTTTCGATGCTTGAATAGTCGACATGGTGATTTGATGTCGATTTTCGGGGCCGAAAACCTTGGGTCGTTACAATATTTAGGGAGAACATAACAAAATCATTATTTTGTTTATATTAAGAAGGACATAACAAAATTCATATTTTGTTTACATTAAAAAGAATATAACAAAATTCATATTTTGTTGCATTAAAAAGGATTGGACAATTATCATATTTTGTTTAGATTATAAAGGACAAAATTAACATTTTGGTTTGTGAAAGTTCATAAACAAAATCATCAATTTGTTTGCATTAAAAGTTTATGGAACAAAATCCTCTTTTTGTTTGCATTAAAAGTTCATAAACAAAATCATCATTTTTGATTTGCATCAAAAGTTAACAAACCAATTTATCATCTTCTTGTATGAAAAGTTGTCAACAAAAATTTGTCATTTGGTCGAATTGAAATTTATAAAATAAATTTGTCAATTTAAACAAATGAATTAGAAACATTCATTTTTGTTAATTTAAAGAAATGAATTAGAAACATTCATTTTTGGTCATTTTATAGGAATGAAGTACAAACATTCAGTTTTGTCATTTAAAATGGTAAACCAAAAATATACATTTTTGGTCACTTAAAATGATTAAACCAAAAACATATATTTTGGTTATTTAAAAGAATTGGAATAAAAAGAGACATTTTTGTTTTTTTAAAAAAAGAAAAAAAGAAAAAAAAGAGAATGAAGTAAAATATTCATTTTGTCATTTGAAAATGAATGAGACCAAAAATATACATTTTGGTAAATAAATAAAAGGATAGATTTTTATTGTCGTTTGTTTACAACAAAAAGAATCAAGATAAAAGGATAGATTTTTATTGTCGTTTGTTTACAACAAAAAGAATCAAGATAAAAGGATAGATTTTTATTGTCGTTTGTTTACAAGAAAAAGAATCAAGATAAAAGAGTAGATTTTTATTGTCATTCGTTAACATTAAAAAGGATTGAAATATATGTCTGTGATGTTCAAAATATATTTCTAGTATATGCAAACTGAATATTACACTTCCATTTACAAGTCATCCGACTTGTTTATGTGATTGGGTCGATAATTTTTACACATCGCCCAAGAACACAAATAATTTATTATTTGATTGCTGGATGAAACCCCACACGGGTGTTGGGATGATCCTACACTAGTCCCAATATTTAGTGTAGAATCCACTCTGGTTGATTATTTTGGATGTGTGATAGTTATTTATCATGATTGTTGATTATATGCAGTATTTGGTTGTTGATTGAGTCACATTCCAATAAAGAATATTCTAGAAAAGAAGATTTTAGAGTACATTTTAGAAAAGAAAATATATCTTAGAAAAATATTTTTTTATTGAAATAAACTAGTTATTAACTAGAATAAATCATTAAATTTAGATTTAATGAAGTTTTTCCAATTTGTTAACATTTAAATAAGAATGAATGAAATAAATTGGATTTGGGTTAGTCGTGAATAGTGTCTTAAATAACACTGTTCTTAAACCCCGTATGAAAAGAGCAATCTTTTAATTTATATTATTAAAGTTTTCAATTATATTTAATAATTGGAATAAGATGAATTGTGAGTTGAGTTTATTGTGAACTGTGTTTTTAAGCGACATTTGTTCTTTAACCCAACTGACTGTAAAAAAATATGATTTGGAATTTATAAATCTTTTATTAAGATTTAAATAGGAATTTTCCAACAGTAAAGTTTTCCAATTTAATATATTAAATTGGGGTTGAATGGAATTCAAATTTATTATAACCGAGATAAGCTTCTGTAGAAGAAGACCGATACTACATATGGAATTTAAAACGCTTTGCCGTTATTCCATTTATGTTAATAGCCCGATACAGAAATTCATATCGATTATACATTGGTCTGATTTCTATGAAAATCCCTTATTTAATGGAGATGAATTTTGAGTGTATCGTGAACAATGTTTTAAATGACATTAGTTCTTTAACTCAAATAAGGATAAGATAATTTCTTAAAATTAAATAATCATTAAATAATGATTTTGATATTTCAAAACCAAGTTGGAGTTTTTAATTAATCTTTAAAAAAAAGATTTAAGAATAAACTTAAAGGATTTATCTTTGATAGATTAATGCGAATATTTTATTAAATGAATATTCGGAATTGGAATGAGGCGTTGGATGTGCTTTTATAGTGCTTGATTTTTTTTAATTATAAAAAAAACGCTAGTTATTCGGAAAGACCGGGTTTAACCCATTCCGAATAATCTCTACGACGATGAAGAGTCGAAGAGGAAGACGGTGGTTGAAGACCGACGATCTTCACTGAAGCGACCCGAAACTTCCCCGGTCTCCGAAGAGATGAGAAAGAACGAATTACTGTGAGGACAAGACAAATCAGAACACAAACAGAAGAACATTTCACTGTTATTACAACAATGCATCAGATTACAAGAATATACAGAGTATAAATGAATATTACACAGAAATATCAGAGATTTAAATTACATTTAAATACCTAGCAGCGGAAAATAATACAATACACAACTAGAAGAGATATACGGATACAAAGCTTTCCGGATATCATTCCAGCTGCAAACCAGGATCCTGTGAATATAAATCTGCAAAACCAAAAATACTAGCTGCCCGTGTCGAAAATAAGGGCACCCAGAGTTTAGGTTGAAACAATAAACTCCAGGTCAGTCATGTGACTGGTGTGAGAACTAAAACAGTTATTTAAAACTTTACTTTAAAAGAGAGTAATTCAAGGGACCACGCCGTATAACACGGAACGGGTTTCCTCCCAAGAATACTAGTGCATAGAATAAACAGCGCAATGCTTTTTCGAAAAATGAAGCTGTTATAAGACCCAGGTCCCATCACACAATGCAACGCAAGCCGGAGGATAGGGTTTTACCTTATAACAGCCAAACATGCTTGATACGTTTAAAAACAAATCATTTGATACTATAATATGTGTATAGTGTCAAAACAATTCCAATTATAAATATAAATCATAGACGGCATGAGTGCCCCATCCCACTATGTCGCCATACTAGGCTCTATAAATAAAGCCGAAATACACGTATTGGAAATTGGATTTCCATCATGGTGGCTCCTGATTCGAAAGATCGATCGCGTAGTACAAATCACCGCGGCTTATGTCTCAGCGAGAGAAAACAACGCTATGCACATCCGCACTTTTGGGACTCAAGTATCACCGCGGCTTACGTCCCAGCAAGAGAAAACACCGCTTACTCTATCCCTCCGAGCACGAAGCTCAATATCGGTCGACCGAATCCACTACACTAAAAATGTATACTGATCAAACCATCAGTTTACCACCATCCCGGGATGTGAGGCTCGCGGATCAACGCTATACACAAAGCCATGCTATATCAGCTGCGCTTTGATCATCAACCACCAAACTTTGCTTTTCAACAAAAGTCTGGATCACTGCATCTCAGTATGCCACACTATCAATCCATATCGTACCACTGATTTCTGCCAATATATAACCTCTGAGCTCATATGTCTCAGAGAAGGGCGTTAAGCAAGAGAATAAATTCTCCGCCGCCAAACAGATATATATTTAGCAGAGATCAACAAATACAATATAAAGGAATACAATGTCAGACACACCATCCATTTACAAGTCCGTTCTAGGTCTGAACGAAACCGGAAGCACTTTCCTCGCATATCCATCCATCTCCAAGTACGTCTGGACGACCGCCAACTATTTCCATCCTCTTGGGTGTACAGCCCAATCAGGATCGTCAGTAATTATCCAAACGATGTGAAGACTTCCGGTCTTCAACCACCGTCTTCATCTTCGACATCTCGTCGAATCGGTTATTCAGAATGGGTGTAAACCCGGCCTTTCTGAATAACCCACGTATATGATAAACAAATGTTACACAAACACATCAAACGCCTCATTCCAATTCAGAATATTCTTTTATTCACAAAATCACATTTTTAGGGAAAGGTTCCCATTGATTTTATCCAAGATAAATTCTTCTAAATTTATTCTTTAATCTTCCTTTGGATATCATTTCAAACCATATTATGGTTTTCCAAACTAGTCGGGATTAGCGAACCACACCGAAGTAATTATTATTTTATTTCCCAATCTCAACCTATATATCCCATGGAGAAAACTGGTAATACTCCACATCTAACACCACTGTGTTATCGGTAAAATTAATTACCATTTCACGTTCAAATCTAATTAAAGATTTAACTATCGCTTTGGAGGAAAACTGGTGGTACTCCATTCTCGATCACCTTTCAGATTTGATAATTTAAATAATCACTTCATTTTTCAATCTAATTAAAGATTCATTAAAACTCCACTTAGTTTTAATCTTCTCAAAAATCGATATCTTGCCTTTAACTGGGTTAAAGAACCAATGTCTTCTAAAACACGATTCACGATAAACCCAAATCACATTTGATATTAAATACAAGGCTCTGAATAGAAAATATATCGGCTTACATTCAATATCAAATTCTGAAACCAACATATATCGTATTGGAAATAACGATATAAAATATATCTTTCAAATCCCCATAACAATATTTGTATAGTCACGAAATCCAACATCGAAATATCCCGAAGATAATTTCGATTCAACTCCAGTCCAATCCACGTATTGGGAGTATTGATTATTTTTAAAATCACTTTCAAATTCAATTTATTTATTTCAAAAATAAATTGATTTTAATTCTAGTTCAAAACTAGTTTATTTCGATAAAAATCTATTTTTATCTTTTCAAATGTGGAATTTTCCAGCTCAACTCTTTCCAATCCATATATTATGATTTTACACAAATTATAGATATTTTTAATAATTTTACCAAGGCCCGTACAGTCGATTTCCAACAACGGCCATCGAACTGCACTTACATCGACCTTTTTCGAATTTTATTTGGACATAACTCCAAATCCAACCGTTATATTTCAAATTTCTAATATTCATTGGAAAGCTCTTTCCGATACGAACCCAACGGTTCCGGTTTTAGGAGAATCCGACGGTCGGATCTCCCGCAATGTCCGTTTGAAATAAATGGTCGAAATTCACGAACTGCCGCGGCGCGGCGCGTTCTATTCAGGCCATTATATATATAATATATATATATTATATATATTTCGTCGATTTCCTTTTAAAACGAATTTTATAAATAGTTCTACATTCGTTTCAAAACAATTTCAACTTCCATTTCAATTCAAATCAAAATTGAATTCTTCTTTATAAATTCGTTTTAAAATTCATTTCTATTCAATTCAATTTGAATTCATTTGAATTCGCTTTCAATTCAATTCATTTCGAAATCGTTTTCAATTCAATTCATTTCGAAATCGTTTCCAATTCAATTCATTTCGAAATCGTTTTCAATTCAGTTCATTTCGAAATCGTTTTCAATTCAGTTCATTTCGAAATCGTTTTCAATTCAGTTCATTTCGAAATGAATAAAATCGATATAAATATCGTTTACGTCAAAATGGCGTCAATCTAATCAACACGGCTTTATATTTTCAAAACTTCTTTATTCTATCCAACAAATGAATATTATCCCATTCAACACATGAATCTATATTTATTTCAACACACGACTAATCTCAACACATGAGTACTGTCAACACATCACTATTTTTATATTCAACACATGAATTTTCTTTTATAGTATTCATTACTTTCCCGATTGGAATGAGGCCCAATCAATCACCATATGACGTTAATTATATGGATTCCATACAACACATGTATATAATAGCAATAATAAACAATCAAACATCAACCAAAGTGCACTACACTGTATAAGCATCAAATATAGATATCTTACGCTTATAACAGCCTGTCAATCAATCGATCGACATATTTAATCAATCAGGATGAGTGAACTTCAAATTTCATCCCAACACCCGTGTGGGGTTTCAAACAATCAAACACAGATTTTTAGTTGTGCAGTTGGGCGATGTGTAAAATTTATCGACCCATTCAATATCAGTCAAATCAGTGTATATAAACAAATCGGCCGATTTGTTTATAAATATATATTTATTCACTTTCACGTTAAAACTATATTTTTAATGATAATATATTTTATTTTAACACATGAATTTCTATTCTTTTCATTTACATAATAAAAATGATATTTTTATTTTTCTAACATATTTTAGAAAATTTCGGCGGCATAACGGCACGATACTAGGAACGGGATGAGGCCTAGCCTTATCCCCGGTCTAGTGAAGGCCCACGCCATTCACCCATCAATCAAACCTATTCATTTCACCAAACCATTCAATTTCAATCAAATAATCCAACTAATCTATGCAACCAAACAAACAAGTCCATGGTCTGTGGACGATTGTGTCGGGTGCTACTAAGCACCGTCTGCATCCTAGTATATATATATAACTAGAAAAGAAATTGAAAGGTGAGAAATTCTCACCTATAGCTATCCAAACATCTTGACTCTTCTTCGCCTCTTCGTCATCTTCGTTGCCCGTATTCTCTACATAGGTAAAAATTGAATTTTTACTATGTTATCCAATATATAAAAATCACATTTTTATTTCGAAGTTCAATATATAAAAATCATATTTTTACTTCGAAGTTCAATATATAAAAATCATATTTTTACTTCGAAGTTCAATATATAAAAATCATATTTTTATTTCGAAGTTCAATATATAAAAATCATATTTTTACTTCGAAGTTCAATATATAAAAATCATATTTTTATTTCTATGTTATATAGATAAAAATCATATTTTTACCACGCTATTTTCCATATAAAGATTTCGCCTTTTTATAAATAAAGATTTCGCCTTTTTATAAATAAAGATTTCGCCTTTTTATAAATAAAGATTTTGCCTTTATGAAAATATAGATTTTATTTTCATTTCATCACTATAAAAATTATATTTTTAACTCTCTTCATAAACAAAAATCATATTTTGACATCATCTATATAGTAAAGACTATATTTTTAATACTTTAAAAATATAAAAATCATATTTTTAATACTTTAAAAATATAAAAATCATATTTTTATCTTCCAAAAATCTCATCTTATATTTTGTTCTTCGAACTATAAAACCCTTATATTTTTATTTTACACTCATGTAAATAAAGATAAAACTGATTTTAAACAAATTCGATTCATTGAAAAAAAAAACTGATTTTTCAACGCATTTATGTAATAAAACTGAAAGCAAATGAATGTAAATTTTTATTCACCTTCATCTTCCTGATAAAACACCCACTGTCATTCAAACTTAGGGCTGACTCCTGCTCCTCCTTGACGTCGCAAGAAGTTGACCGGAGACTCCCTCGAGAAGCGCATCCGCGTCGGCCTTCTCCTCCATGAATGGCGTAGCATTTGGTGGTTCGCGATTTAGGGTTCCGCGTTGGGTTAAGGGGGGATTGGGGCTTCGATCTACGGAAAGGGGAAAGAAGGCAGAGGCGTTGGGGGGGGGGGTTCTGGTAGGGCGGAGGACGGGTCTCGCGATGGCGGCGCGTTTCACGAGAGAGCGACCAGGGGGTTTGGTGAATCGTTTTTTTTTTTAATCTTCTGTTTTGGTTTTTAACGAGGGGGGTTTGACTTTGAAGGGAGGAAGGGTGGAGGTGTTTATTTAATTAATATATTTTATTATATTTAAATTTCAAAAAGCAATTTTTTATTTCGAACTCGAAACGAGACCCACTGACTGTCGTCCCTAGCATTTTACCCCCATTCCGAACACAAAGGGATATGTATCGTAGGCTGATTCGACTGTTTGAATCAGTTTCCGTTAAATTTACATTTAAATCGCTATATTGAATTATAAACGTACATTTCAAATTACCGGGGTCACATACGAACTCTATAAATTGCAGAAAAATATTTTCTAGCTTCGTATTGACGATACGGTCCTAACAAAACTAGTTTCGTCGAATTCTGAGACCGTTGGAAAAATGGCCATTTTCCAGTCGATTAAAATCAACTGAAACTGGTCAAACGCGTTTTCCTTTGCCACGCTCACATATTGAATCGAAAAATTATGAAATTTGAAACCTAGCAATAACTTTACATCACGGACCTAACAAAACTGGTTTCGTCGAAATCCGAGGTCGTTTGCAAAATGTCCATTTTTAAGGGCCTGAATTCCATAGCGACTATTCAGAATTTTCAACTGGACATATCTTTTGATTCCCGCTATGAAATTTTGATTTTTCGGATTCGTTGGAAAGATATTCACAATTAGATTCCATTATTTTTGGTTTCACTAAAATCCGGATTGTTTTGCACCCGGTACATTCAATTGAAGTTTGAAATCGAATTATCGAACTACCGCGCCATTTTCAATTCTATTTATAATTATATATAAATATTTATATTCTAACGACGACGTATATAATATATACGTCGAATTATATTTAAAATAAATTTCACGTCGATTTTATTTAAAATAATCCATTTTAAATATTCAAAATCCGCTAAAATTGCCAAAATAAAAATTTCAAACTGGCTCAGATTTTTGGGTTATTACAATCTCCCCCAGTTAAAACTTTTCGTCCCCGAAAAGGAACAAAGTCGAAAGTGGTTTGATCAATCAACTCTACGTTCGATCTGGCTTCCATTCTCCAACTTTTCAGTTTCTGAGAATTTTCAAATTTTCAAAAATTTGGCTAACACCCTAAATTTTCGAAAAATTTCGCCATAACCTCCCCTGCAATGGGAGCATCGGGGAATTTCAAATAGCTTCCCCGGTCCTTCAGATCTCAAAAAGAAAAAGCCAAGCGGCTAGCCAATAGGCTCATAAAATCATCATCACCCAAACAAACAGTAAATTATAGTAAACATGTACCTATTTGTCGGGCAAACAAATTTTATTCTCTGGCTCTAGCCTCCTTGCTATGACCTGTTCAATGTAAGTATATGTATATGCAAGCAAATGCGACCAATTATCAATATAGTTCAATATTTGGTACAATTAGACATAATGGTTCAAAATTATCAAACAAATGAACAAACAACACAAACATCAATCAATTAGTGAATTAAAGTTTCAAATTCATAATTTTTGATATATATACAAAAAAATCATGTTTTGATGCCAATTCACAACAATGTATTCTAGCTATATTAGTTTTGGTTCTCACACCAGTCTAATGGAAATATATAGAAAATCACATCTTCGAAACACGAATATAAATACTGATGATGTGGCCACATCACCAGAATTATCCCCGGGTGTCTAGAATGCGACTCTATATCTATCCAGTATATTAAAACTTCGACTATACGTTCATGACGCGTATACGCGAAATCTATATATACTCGATTGTCCAAATTCAAGATAAATAAATAATCAAATACGTTTAAAGAGATTTAAATTCTCAAAACAAAATTGCTTTCATTTGAAAAATATACTCTTCACACTCGTTCTAGGATACTACTGATCCTATCTCTAACGAGTCATTCTAATTGGATATTGCTAATCCAATTATCTGATGAATTCTTTCGTATGGTTCTAATGTGTCTTGTTCTCGAGCTCTGTAAACCAAAGCTCTGATACCAAATGAAGCGACCCGAAACTTCCCCGGTCTCCGAAGAGATGAGAAAGAACGAATTACTGTGAGGACAAGACAAATCAGAACACAAACAGAAGAACATTTCACTGTTATTACAACAATGCATCAGATTACAAGAATATACAGAGTATAAATGAATATTACACAGAAATATCAGAGATTTAAATTACATTTAAATACCTAGCAGTGGAAAATAATACAATACACAACTAGAAGAGATATACAGATACAAAGCTTTCCGGATATCATTCCAGCTGTAAACCAGGATCCTGTGAATATAAATCTGCAAAACCAAAACTACTAGCTGCCCGTGTCGAAAATAAGGGCACCCAGAGTTTAGGTTGAAACAATAAACTCCAGGTCAGTCATGTGACTGGTGTGAGAACTAAAACAGTTATTTAAAACCTTACTTTAAAAGAGAGTAATTCAAGGGACCACGCCGTATAACACGGAACAGGTTTCCTCCCAAGAATACTAGTGCATAGAATAAACATCGCAATGCTTTTTCGAAAAATGAAGCTGTTATAAGACGCAGGTCCCATCACACAATGCAACGCAAGCCGGAGGATAGGGTTTTACCTTATAACAGCCAAACATGCTTGATACGTTTAAAAACAAATCATTCGATACTATAATATGTGTATAGTGTCAAAACAATTCCAATCATAAATATAAATCATAGACGGCATGAGTGCCCCATCCCACTATGTCGCCATACTAGGCTCTACAAATAAAGCCGAAATACACGTATTGGAAATTGGATTTCCATCATGGTGGCTCCTGATTCGAAAGATCGATCGCGTAGTACAAATCACCGCGGCTTACGTCTCAGCGAGAGAAAACACCGCTATGCACATCCGCACTTTTGGGACTCAAGTATCACCGCGGCTTACGTCCCAGCAAGAGAAAACACCGCTTACTCTATCCCTCCGAGCACGAAGCTCAATATCGGTCGACCGAATCCACTACACTAAAAATGTATACTGATCAAACCATCAGTTTACCACCATCCCGGGCTGTGAGGCTCGCGGATCAACGCTATACACAAAGCCATGCTATATCAGCTGCGCTTTGATCATCAACCACCAAACTTTGCTTTTCAACAAAAGTCTGGATCACTGCATCTCAGTATGCCACACTATCAATCCATATCGTACCACTGATTTCTGCCAATATATAACCTCTGAGCTCATATGTCTCAGAGAAGGGCGTTAAGCAAGAGAATAAATTCTCCGCCGCCAAACAGATATATATTTAGCAGAGATCAACAAATACAATATAAAGGAATACAATGTCAGACACACCATCCATTTACAAGTCCGTTCTAGGTCTGAACGAAACCGGAGGCACTTTCCTCGCATATCCATCCATCTCCAAGTACGTCTGGACGACCGCCAACTATTTCCATCCTCTTGGGTGTACAGCCCAATCAGGATCGTCAGTAATTATCCAAACGATGTGAAGACTTCCGGTCTTCAACCACTGTCTTCATCTTCGACATCTCGTCGAATCGGTTATTCAGAATGGGTGTAAACCCGGCCTTTCTGAATAACCCACGTATATGATAAACAAATGTTACAAAAACACATCAAACGCCTCATTCCAATTCTTATTCACAAAATCACATTTTTAGCGAAAGGTTCCCATTGATTTTATCCAAGATAAATTCTTCTAAATTTATTCTTTAATCTTCCTTTGGATATCATTTCAAACCATATTATGGTTTTCCAAACTAGTCGAGATTAGCGAACCACACCGAAGTAATTATTATTTTATTTCCCAATCCTAACCTATATATCCCATGGAGAAAACTGGTAATACTCCACATCTAACACCACTGTGTTATCGGTAAAATTAATTACCATTTCACGTTCAAATCTAATTAAAGATTTAACTATCGCTTTGGAGCAAAACTGGTGGTACTCCATTCTCGATCACCTTTCAGATTTTATAATTTAAATAATCACTTCATTTTTCAATCTAATTAAAGATTCATTAAAACTCCACTTAGTTTTAATCTTCTCAAAAATCTATATCTTGCCTTTAACTGGGTTAAAGAACCAATGTCTTCTAAAACACGATTCACGATAAACCCAAATCACATTTGATATTAAATACAAGGCTCTGAATAGAAAATATATCGGCTTACATTCAATATCAAATTCTGAAACCAACATATATCGTATTGGAAATAACGATATAAAATATATCTTTCAAATCCCCATAACAATATTTGTATAGTCACGAAATCCAACATCGAAATATCCCGAAGATAATTTCGATTCAACTCCAGTCCAATCCACGTATTGGGAGTATTGATTATTTTTAAAATCACTTTCAAATTCAATTTATTTATTTCAAAAATAAATTGATTTTAATTCTAGTTCAAAACTAGTTTATTTCGATAAAAATCTATTTTTATCTTTTCAAATGTGGAATTTTCCAGCTCAACTCTTTCCAATCCATATATTATGATTTTACACAAATTATAGATATTTTTAATAATTTTACCAAGGCCCGTACAGTCGATTTCCAACAACGGCCATCGAACTGCACTTACAGCGACCTTTTTCGAATTTGATTTGGACATAACTCCAAATCCAACCGTTAGATTTCAAATTTCTAATATTCATTGGAATGCTCTTTTCGATACGAACCCAACGGTTCCGGTTTTAGGAGAATCCGACGGTCGGATCTCCCGCAATGTCCATTTGAAATAAATGGTCGAAATTCACGAACTGCCGCGGCGCGGCGCGTTCTATTCAGACCATTATATATATAATATATATATATATTATATATATTTCGTCGATTTCCTTTTAAAACGAATTTTATAAATAGTTCTACATTCGTTTCAAAACAATTTCAACTTCCATTTCAATTCAAATCAAAATTGAATTCTTCTTTATAAATTCGTTTTAAAATTCATTTCTATTCAATTCAATTTGAATTCATTTGAATTCGCTTTCAATTCAATTCATTTCGAAATCGTTTTCAATTCAATTCATTTCGAAATCGTTTCCAATTCAATTCATTTCGAAATCGTTTTCAATTCAGTTCATTTCGAAATCGTTTTCAATTCAGTTCATTTCGAAATCGTTTTCAATTCAGTTCATTTCGAAATGAATAAAATCGATATAAATATCGTTTACGTCAAAATGGCGTCAATCTAATCAACACGGCTTTATATTTTCAAAACTTCTTTATTCTATCCAACAAATGAATATTATCCAATTCAACACATGAATCTATATTTATTTCAACACACGACTAATCTCAACACATGAGTACTGTCAACACATCACTATTTTTATATTCAACACATGAATTTTCTTTTATAGTATTCATTACTTTCCCGATTGGAATGAGGCCCAATCAATCACCATATGACGTTAATTATATGGATTCCATACAACACATGTATATAATAGCAATAATAAACAATCAAACATCAACCAAAGTGCACTACACTGTATAAGCATCAAATATAGATATCTTACGCTTATAACAGCCTGTCAATCAATCGATCGACATATTTAATCAATCAGGATGAGTGAACTTCAAATTTCATCCCAACACCCATGTGGGGTTTCAAACAATCAAACACAGATTTTTAGTTGTGCAGTTGGGCGATGTGTAAAATTTATCGACCCATTCAATATCAGTCAAATCAGTGTATATAAACAAATCGGTCGATTTGTTTATAAATATTTATTTATTCACTTTCACGTTAAAACTATATTTTTAATGATAATATATTTTATGTTAACACATGAATTTCTATTCATTTCATTTACACAATAAAAATGATATTTTTATTTTTCTAACATATTTTAGAAATTTCGGCGGCATAACGGCACGATACTAGAAACGGGACGAGGCCTAGCCTTATCCCCGGTCTAGTGAAGGCCCACGCCACTCACCCATCAATCAAACCTATTCATTTCACCAAACCATTCAATTTCAATCAAATAATCCAACTAATCTATGCAACAAAACAAACAAGTCCATGGTCTGTGGACGATTGTGTCGGGTGCTACTAAGCACCGTCTGCATCCTAGTATATATATATAACTAGAAAAGAAATTGAAAGGTGAGAAATTCTCACCTATAGCTATCCAAACATCTTGACTCTTCTTCGCCTCTTCGTCATCTTCGTTGCCCGTATTCTCTACATAGGTAAAAATCGAATTTTTACTATGTTATCCAATATATAAAAATCACATTTTTATTTCGAAGTTCAATATATAAAAATCATATTTTTACTTCGAAGTTCAATATATAAAAATCATATTTTTACTTCGAAGTTCAATATATAAAAATCATATTTTTATTTCGAAGTTCAATATATAAAAATCATATTTTTACTTCGAAGTTCAATATATAAAAATCATATTTTTATTTCTATGTTATATAGATAAAAATCATATTTTTACCACGCTATTTTCCATATAAAGATTTTGCCTTTTTATAAATAAAGATTTCGCCTTTTTATAAATAAAGATTTCGCCTTTTTATAAATAAAGATTTCGCCTTTATGAAAATATAGATTTTATTTTCATTTCATCACTATAAAAATTATATTTTTAACTCTCTTCATAAACAAAAATCATATTTTGACATCATCTATATAGTAAAGACTATATTTTTAATACTTTAAAAATATAAAAATCATATTTTTAATACTTTAAAAATATAAAAATCATATTTTTATCTTTCAAAAATCTCATCTTATATTTTGTTCTTCGAACTATAAAACCCTTATATTTTTATTTTACACCCATGTAAATAAAGATAAAACTGATTTTAAACAAATTCGATTCATTGAAAAAAAAAAAAACTGATTTTTCAACGCATTTATGTAATAAAACTGAAAGCAAATGAATGTAAATTTTTATTCACCTTCATCTTCCTGATAAAACACCTACTGTCATTCAAACTTAGGGCTGACTCCTGCTCCTCCTTGACGTCGCAAGAAGTTGACCGGAGACTCCCTCGAGAAGCGCATCCGCGTCGGCCTTCTCCTCCATGAATGGCGTAGCATTTGGTGGTTCGCAGTTTAGGGTTCCGCGTTGGGTTAAGGGGGATTGGGGCTTCGATCTACGGAGAGGGGAAAGAAGGCAGAGGCGTTGGGGGGGGGGGGTTCTGGTAGGGCGGAGGACGGGTCTCGCGATGGCGGCGTGTTTCACGAGAGAGCGACCAGGGGGGGTTTGGTGAATCGTTTTTTTTTTATCTTCTGTTTTGGTTTTTAATGAGGGGGGTTTGACTTTGAAGGGAGGAAGGGTGGAGGTGTTTATTTAATTAATATATTTTATTATATTTAAATTTCAAAAAGCAATTTTTTATTTCGAACTCGAAACGAGACCCACTGACTGTCGTCCCTAGCGTTTTACCCCCATTCCGAACACAAAGGGATATGTATCGTAGGCTGATTCTACTGTTTGAATCAGTTTCCGTTAAATTTACATTTAAATCGCTATATTGAATTTTAAACGTACATTTCAAATTACCAGGGTCACATACGAACTCTATAAATTGCAGAAAAATATTTTCTAGCTTCGTATTGACGATACGGTCCTAACAAAACTAGTTTCGTCGAATTCTGAGACCGTTGGAAAAATGGCCATTTTCCAGTCGATTAAAATCAACTGAAACTAGTCAAACGCGTTTTCCTTTGCCACGCTCACATATTGAATCAAAAAATTATGAAATTTGAAATCTAGCAATAACTTTACATCACGGACCCAACAAAACTGGTTTCGTCGAAATCCGAGGTCGTTTGCAAAATGTCCATTTTTAAGGGCCTGAATTCCATAGCGACTATTCAGAATTTTCAACTGGACATATCTTTTGATTCCCGCTATGAAATTTTGATTTTTCGGATTCGTTGGAAAGATATTCACAATTAGACTCCATTATTTTTGGTTTCACTAAAATCCGGATTGTTTTGCACCCGGTACATTCAATTGAAGTTTGAAATCGAATTATCGAACTACCACGCCATTTTCAATTCTATTTATAATTATATATAAATATTTATATTCTAACGACGACGTATATAATATATACGTCGAATTATATTTAAAATAAATTTCACGTCGATTTTATTTAAAATAATCCATTTTAAATATTCAAAATCCGCTAAAATTGCCAAAATAAAAATTTCAAACTGGCTCAGATTTTCGGGTTATTACATTCACATCGAATGGATGTGCTGCTACAGAGACCCTGATGGGAATAGCTAACTTGAAGGGGCTTCAGTGGTAGCCGTCCGGACTATTGTTGATTGTTCGGATTTAGTTTTCGCTCAGACCCAGAGCATAAGCTAGTAAATGGATGCGTGTCTGACATTGGATTTCGTTCCATGTGAATTAAATCAATTTCTGTTAACGTATGTCTGTTTGGTGGTGGAGGATATATTTTCTACTTAACACCCTGGTATATGTTAATAGTGATTGATCGCATGGCGTGAATTGTCAGTGTGGCACGCCAAGATGCAATTGATCAAGGCTTTTGTTGAAAAGCAGGGCCTTGTGGGATGATCAAAGAATAGCCTATTACGGCATAGCTTTGTGTATATCGTGACTTCGCGAGCCTCACACCCCGGTATGAGTCAAAAACGGGATATGGACCGTAGGGAGTGCACACGTTTCTTTCTAGCTAGCGGTAGTGTCAGTGCTTTAACACGGCCTGGCATTTTACTTATGTGGATGATGGATTTTGAGGCGCCTCGGATTTTTATAGGCCGATAGTGGTCATATTATAGGTTCAAAGGAACCGGGAAACGTGTGTTCAGGCATAACCAGTCCACTGCCGATAGGCGGGGACCGGCCCTACCGCTCCAAGGGTTCACTGCGGGGGATCCTGAGGCATTTGCTAGAGTGTCTCGAATCGGAGAGGAGCATGCCCCTAGCCTTGACTCATGATGGAAAATCCAATTTCCAATACGACTTCGCGGTTTTGATTGTAGAACTAGTATGGAGACATGATACATGGTACCCATGCCATCTATGATTAATACATTATGTGTATTGGCCCAAAATTTCCGTACCCTTTGAGTCGACTAATTACACCCCACGTCCAACCCAAATTTGCAGAGAAATACGAATCATTATTAGAAAGAAGTTAGAGGATGAGAAATAGAAAGAAAGAAATATTAGGGTAGAAGAAAACGAAGATCACAAACTCACAGCAGAACGAATAAAATATATTAGATAATATAACTTTTGAAATACAAATTGGTAAGTGTATATACATACCATTATCAGAGCACAACGGTTATCCCTGGAACAGTTATAAACACCTGTTTCCTGATACAACATAGTACACAGCGGAAAATATGATAGTCTATAGCTAACTGGTGAAGTCTCCTGCTTCGAACTCCTCCAAGTGAATCTGAAAAAAAATCCCAACTACTTGACTGCCCATACAAATTTGGGCACCCAAGAGTTTAGGGAAAACAAAATAAAATAAACTCTGGGTCAGTCATGGGATTGGTGTAAGTAAACTCCAACCATTTGTTTAACTTCCAAAATCCTTTCAAAAGAAATGATAATCGTAAGACCAACCCACACATAAACACGGATGGTTTTTACCTCACGATAACCAAAAATGTTTTTGATATCAAATCCAGTGATATTATAATAATGTCTACATCAAATAAATAGAATCTAGCGGAACGCTTGCATCTCACGCTCCATATATAATATAAAATCGAAGTCCGCAGGGTGCTTATTGGAGATTGGATTTCCAACATGACAAGGTATGGGACCACCTTCCGATAGTGTATCTCTAGAGACGAATACACTGGGTTCAACAAGAACGTCTTGCAACCCGGCCCACGCATGACCGACCACTCATTTCGCTTGAGTGTATCGAATGTATATCACCAACGGTTGGGATCACTAACCGTCTCCCGAAAGGGACATCATTGATAGATTAAAGAACAAATAGAATTTCTCTAGATAGGTGATTATAAATCCTAATGGGTGCGACCCACATAGCCATGCTGCCTGCCCGATTTTTGTCAAATTCCGGGTTGTGAGTCTTGAGGTTTGAATTATCTTCCAGAACATCTGTCCACCATTCACTTTGAATGCCACATCGTCAGATCCATCAGAAATCGCTAATTGATTCCCACAAAAATACTCATATTGTTAGGCTAAAGAAGTTTCCCTTCTATGCCATCAACTTCGTACGTTTGAAGGAATCAACGTACGTAACCCCCTTTGGAAATACTCTGTCAGACACTCGTCCATACAAGTTGTCCAGGGTCTGGACAAACAGAAGGCACTATCCCGTAAACAGGATAGCCCTTGCATAACTCCGTCTTCAATTATCTTCACATAAGTTGATTCATAATGCTTATACTAATACGGAGTGATTTTCAGATATTCAATCTGATCCCGGTCTCTCCATATTGACAACGGAGGTATAAAATAAAATAAAACTTTGTCGGTGATTTAACTATCAAAGAAACACCCATACAATCAACGGTCCTATTTCCAATTGGAAATCTCTACCGATCAAGCATCAAACACACTGGCCCCTTTAAATCAATTCTCTACTATAATATCATTTCAAAACTCTATTTTCCCCACTTCTAGATTCATTCAAAATTTAATTGTCTTTCTCGGTTATTGGACAAACATCTCAATTTCTTTATTCGAGAAAAATATCTCATATTAAATTTATCATTCATTAACCGAACGTATCACTAACCAATCCTTACTACCGAACCTTAACCATTTCTTAGTTAATCATGACGTCAATCAAGTTGGGGTATAGTTACCTCTCAGACCTTAATTGAACCACATTCTCAACTTTGAAATAGTCAAAGCTCCCAACTTTAAACAAACGTCGCTTGCGCGACTCTCGGATTCGATCTAAGAACCCACTTCCTTTACAGAAAAATATTGATTATAACGATAGCGTTATAATCGTTGTTTCCAAATATTTGATTTATAAAACATTGCTTTTAACAACAGCGTTACAATCGCTGTCTAGAATTTTAGAACCTTTATTATAGCAACAACGTTAAGACCGCTATTAAGATTTACAAAACATTTATTATAACAGTAGAGATAAAAATCGCTGTTTAGAATTTTCAAACCATTCATGATAACAACAGCGTTAAAAATCGCTGCTTTATAATTTTCAAAACACTGATTTTAAACTTCTCCATCGAATGAAATTGGTTCTGTGTTCTTATTTCAACATATCACTTTTTGTTCTTATTACTTCGAAATATAACTATAACTATAACTTAACATTCGACATAGTCAAATTTTAAATATAAATTCCTTGGATTTATCTCGATTTACCTTTATATTCGAACTTTGGAATAAAACCCATTCATATCCCTTTTTAAACGAATTTCCTTTTCATTTAAATATCCATTTGAATTTTATATTTCCAAATTCAAATCTCCTCTATGAATAATTTTACTTCAAAACATTATTCACTTTAGTCGTGAATAATATTCCCTTTTATATAATCAAACCCATTTGGTTTCATACAAAAATGAAATCTCAAACCCAAATTCCTTTATTTAACTTCTACTGAAAGAGAATTACTCAGGTCATTTCCAATTTTATTTCACCTTTTTCTAAGCTCTTTCATAATTTCCTTTATAATTTTATAAGTCCAAATCTTATTTTAAATATAGGTTTCAAACCACTTTCCACTCTTCCTTATAAATTCAATTTAATCCAATGACAATATATTACTAAATTTTTAACATATGTTTAAAATCAACTTCTTGTTTTATTTGTTAAAACAAGTTCCTACTTTCAAGTCCATTCAAAATTCAATTTCTATTTTGGAAATAAATTTCCCTTTTTAAATTTCAAATCCCTTTTATTATTCGAAATTATTTTACGGTATTAAAATACCAAATTTCGAGGGCTAGTGTAATTCACACAAAATAAATCACATCAAATATCACAATAAATAACAAACAGTAATATAAATGTTGAGGAATCCAGTTGGATTCCTCCAACCTGTTTCTCTGCATCCACAGATGTTAATCCACATCAATAATATTATTTCACATCCAAATGAAATATCAGAACTAAAATCGATCAACGATGTAATCATATCAACCAATTTTATCAACCATTCAACTAAGCAACCATTTCACGGTATAAAATAAATTAAAAACTCGTTTATATAAAAATATAAACGAAGTAGAGTTAGTGAGTTTACTCACCTAGTTTCGCAGTTGACGATTCTGCTTTGGTTTTGTTTTAAAATCAAACAGACGTTTGATTTTTCCCTAAAATTTCAGCAGCTCGGTTCTCAGCCCCGTTAACTTTATAATGTAGATTTGGTCATTACGGTCCATTATGATCAGTTTCGTCTGATCCTGATAACATATGAATATATTATAATCATCTTAGTCATACGATTCACATTAATATTTAATTTCCTAATTAAATTATTTACTTCACTTTAATTACTTTGTTAAGAATATTTACTGACTGTTTACTTTTTCCTCCTCAAACTTGTTCGAGCAGCATGTTATTTCTAACCCACCATGCTCGACTTTAACTTCCATCGTCGAAACAAATTAGAGGTCGGTTTCTTTCCTTCAACACTATGGTTTAATTGGTGATAATCTTTCCAAAACTTCGCTTGAAATCACGGTACCAGAACCATCCATTTCCCTGCCTTCCTGACCGTATCATCAAACTCCTACTTCTTTAAACCTTACTCCCAGGAACCAACATCACATAACTGTCCTTCTTCTCATTCAATCTGCACAGTATATTGCCACTCAACCATAACTCCATATGCCATGCTTTCCAGAATTTCACGAGTGACTCTTCACCAATAATGGACACCATATTATCCCCATTTTTATCAACACCACCCCTTAAAACCACAATCCCATTCACGAACAGTGTTGTTTTCTCCAAACTCTTCCCAATCAATACCGCCACCTCCAGTAATAACAGCTCGTCCCAATATAAAACAAACCCAACAATATTTCATCCACCTTCAACAACCACCATACCTCACTCGATGCCAACCTTTACTTCATGGAAACACACCATAAATCCAAAACCGCAATCTACTACTTCCTCGCGTCCACTTGCCTCCAACGCTACAGGTTAGCGACACCTACCTTCAAGCCACACCTTCAGACTACATCAGAACGTGCGCCACTTACTTCAGAACCCAACGCAGACCTCATTTTCACCAATACCACCTACCTCGGCCTGGAACGGAAGCCCTAGGGTTTACTACGTGTAGATCGAATCACATGAAAATGATATTGGTGAAAAGCAATTTCAAAGAGGAGTGCAGCAGACCGAATATCGAGTGGTTTTGTTTTGGGTTTATTCTTGGTTTTTGATTTTATTCTAATTTACAAAGGGATCGCATCCTGGTTTATATGTTGGAGGAGACGGAAGTAAGGACGGAGATTGGGAAAAAGAAATGGGCTGAGGGATTTACAGAAGGAACCATGATTTGGGAATGATTTTATAGTGGATTTTATATTATTATATTAGAATATTTAATGTAGTTTTATTACTTAGTCTCCACTGCTCTAAAACTTGGCGACAAAGGAATTAGCTTACCTGTGGATAGGTCGGCTATGGTACGGTGGCTACTACCTTTGTACAGTTTAACTATTAAAAAGAACCTGTCATATAATTGGTGAAACTTGAATTGGGTTCACCTTGTATAATTAGTACGTGCTTGTGAAGATAGGATTCGTTCCACAAATGCTTACCTATGGCTGTATCTACATATATAATATATTAAAGAAGTTTGATTACGATTGAACCATGCTTTTAACTTACATGAAATTTCTTTGCTCAATTTTTCCAACATACATGACACAACGGTTAGATGTAGATGGTTATTGGTATAAAAATCGGGTACAACAAAACAAATTTATTCTTATTAAATCGTTTTGAATTATCAATACAATATTTAATATCAATTTAAATATTCAAAATTAAATAGCGTAAAAAATCCGGGTCGTTACATTCCTTCCCCCTTAAAATAATTTCGTCCTCGAAATTGCTAAGTAGTAAAAATACTATAGCTCTAACTCCTCGTAATCTGCTTAGTTGAAATCTTATATTAAATATATTCATAACCCAGTTCTTACCCAACCTTCGAATTTTCATACCAACACTCGATCATTCATAATTCTTTCCAAATGATCTGTCCACCATTTTTGGACAATCCACCATCACTTTCTTTTCTTCAATCCATATGCTCTTCTGCATATTCACACCCCATTCCAATTGATTTAAAAACCATCTATCGATTTCATTATTCCACTTGAAATCCTATTATCCAATCCTGATTTTCTTATGTCAATTACAATTAACAAATCGATTTTAAATTATCCAAATTTCTAGAAATTTTTCTAACTCTTTAAATTTTCGAAAAATTTCGCCAGCATCTCCTTTGCACGGCTCAATCGGTACAACCACAACTCGCCTTTTTAGGCCTTCTCCAATCCAAAAGAAAAAAAAAGCCAAGTGGCTTGCCCCATAGGCTCACAAAATCATCAAACCCAAGTAATATTGTAAACATGTACCTTTTTGTTGGGCAAAATTCTATCTCTTGCATTTGCTTCCATTCAATGTCTGCTCAGCATACATATATCCATTTCCAGTTGGTTTCAAATCAATCCAACTTCCACTCCTTAACTCTCTAATCAACTTCTGATTAGTTCACTTCCATTCTATCGATTCCATTAATCTTTATTCCAAAATCAATCCACTTATTCAGTTTGAGTTTCAATTTCCATTTAACTTAAGTTAAATTTCAATCCATTTGATTTACTTCCACCATTTCAATTTATTCAACTTATACAAATTAAATTTTAATTTCAGAATTCAAATTCCCGGGTTTTATTTCAAACTGGTTTGAAATCATATATATATATATAAATATATATATATATATATATATATATATACACACACATATATTTATAATCAACCCAATTCAAAACATTTGAATATCTAAAATAACTTGTCCTTTTCAAACAAAATTTTAATTTCCAAATTACCATGGTAGCAATTTGTCACTCAGAAACTTGAAAATGAATACCGATAATGTCGCGACCCATTATCAGAATTATTTTCTCGCCACTGAAGTGACTTCAGTGCTTAATCCCTTTCAAAATCCATTTAAAACCATTCTAATTCAAAAATCTCTTCAAACCAATGCTATATTACCTTTAAAATACTTCAAGGAATATTTCCAAAACATCCGGGATTTAAATTTCAATTTATGGCTTGAATTTAATTCTAGTTTATCTTGGTTATATAACCATTTCAATATTTTATAATTCCATTCGATTGTAATAACAATCAACATATTTAATAATTTCAGAAAATTATCCCTTTATATCAAAAATAACTTTTGGGCAAATTATTTCATTTACCCCCTTTAAACAATACTGCGTCGAATTGTTCTGTTCGAGAGTTTAGAAACACCTATCGATACAGTTGTACTTCCTGTATAGACCAGAATTCATAAACCACTCAACAAACCAGCCAACACAATATAAAACAATTTTATATCAAATTTACAAATACGCGCTCATATATATACACTCAAACACAATCTAGGGTGTTACTAACCCCATCTCTATTGAGTCACACCACAGAGCCAAGGTTACTTCTCAACCTTCAGCTATGATACCAAATGTAATGGCCCAAAATTTCTGTACCCTTTGAGTCGACTAATTAAACCACACGTCCAACCCAAATTAGCACAGAAATACGAATCATTATTAGAAAGGTGTTAGAGGATGAGAAATAGAAAGAAAGAAATATTAGAGTAGAAGAAAACGAAGATCACAAACTCACAGCAGAACGAATAAAATATATTAGATAATATAACTTTTGAAATACAAATCGGTAAGTGTATATACATACCATTATCAGAGCACAACGGTTATCCCTGGAACAGTTATAAACACCTGTTTCCAGATGCAACATAGTACACAGCGGAAAATATGATAGTCTATAGCTAACTGGTGAAGTCTCCTGCTTCGAACACCTCCAAGTGAATCTGAAAAAAAATCCTAACTACTTGACCGCCCGTACAAATTTGGGCACCCAAGAGTTTAGGGAAAACAAAACAAAATAAACTCTGGGTCAGTCATGGGACTGGTGTGAGTAAACTCCAACCATCTGTTTAACTTCCAAAATCCTTTCAAAAGAAATGATAATCGTAAGACCAATCCACACATAAACGCGGATGGTTTTTACCTTACGATAACCAAAAATGTTTTTGATATCAAATCCAGTGATATTATAATAATGTCTACATCAAATAAATAGAATCTAGCGGAACGCTTGCATCTCACGCTCCATATATAATATAAAATCGAAGTCCGCAGGGTGCTTATTGGAGATTGGATTTCCAACATGACAAGGTATGGGACCACCTTCCGATAGTGTATCTCTAGAGACGAATACACTGGGTTCAACAAGAACGTCTTGCAACCCGGCCCACACATGACCGAACACTCAATTCGCTTGAGTGTATCGAATGTATATCACCAACGGTTGGGATCAGCAACCGTCTCTCGAAAGGGACGTCATTGATAGATTAAAGAACAAATAGAATTTCTCTAGATAGGTGATTATACATCCTAATGGGTGCGACCCACATAGCCATACTGCCTGCCCGATTTTTGTCCAATTCCGGGTTGTGAGGCTTGAGGTTTGAATTATCTTCCAGAACATCTGGCCACCATTCACTTTGAATGCCACATCGTCAGATCCATCGGAAATCGCTAATTGATTCCCACAAAAATACTCATATTGTTAGGCTAAAGAAGTTTCCCTTCTATGCCATCAACTTCATACGTTTGAAGGAATCAACGTACGTAACCCCCTTTGGAAATACTCTGTCAGACACTCGTCCATACAAGTTGTCCTGGGTCTGGACAAACCGAAGGCACTATCCCGTAAACAGGATAGCCCTTGCATAACTCCGTCTTCAATTATCTTCACATAAGTTGATTCATAACGCTTATACTAATACGGAGTGGTTTTCAGATATTCAATCTGATCCCGGTCTCTCCATATTGACAATGGAGGTATAAAATAAAATAAAACTTTGATAGTCGGTGATTTAACTATCAAAGAAACACCCATACAATCAACGGTCCTATTTCCAATTGGAAATCTCTACCGATCAAGCATCAAACATACTGGCCCCTTTAAATCAATTCTCTACTATAATATCATTTCAAAACTCTATTTTCCCCTCTTCTAGATACATTCAAAATTTAATTGTCTTTCTCGGTTATTGGACAAACATCTCAATTTCTTTATTCGAGAAAAATATCTCGTATTACATTTATCATTCATTAACCGAACGTATCACTAACCAATCCTTACTAGCGAACCTTAACCATTTCTTAGTTAATCATGACGTCAATCAAGTTGGGGTATAGTTACCTCTCAGACCTTAATTGAACCACATTCTCAACTTTGAAATAGTCAAAGCTCCCAACTTTAAACAAACGTCGCTTGCGCGACTCTCGGATTTGATCTAAGAACCCACTTCCTTTACAGAAAAATATTGATTATAACGATAGCGTTATAATCACTGTTTCCAAATATTTGATTTATAAAACATTGCTTTTAACAACAGCGTTACAATCGCTGTCTAGAATTTTAGAACCTTTATTATAGCAACAACGTTAAGACCGCTATTAAGATTTACAAAACATTTATTATAACAGCAGCGTTAAAAATCGCTGTTTAGAATTTTCAAACCATTCATGATAACAACAGCGTTAAAAATTGCTGCTTTATAATTTTCAAAACACTGATTTTAAATTTCTCCATCGAATGAAACTGGTTCTGTGTTCTTATTTCAACATATCTCTTTTTGTTCTTATTACTTCGAAATATAACTATAACTATAACTTAACATTCGACATAGTCAAATTTTAAATATAAATTCCTTGGATTTATCTCGATTTACCTTTATATTCCAACTTTGGAATAAAACCCATTCATATCCCTTTTTAAACGAATTTCCTTTTCATTTAAATATCCATTTGAATTTTATATTTCCAAATTCAAATCTCCTCTATGAATGATTTTACTTCAAAACATTATTCACTTTAGTCGTGAATAATATTCCCTTTTATATAATCAAACCCATTTGGTTTCATACAAAAATAAAATCTCAAATCCAAATTCCTTTATTTAACTTCTACTGAAAGAGGATTACTCAGGTCATTTCCCATTTTATTTCACCTTTTTCTAAGCTCTTTCATAATTTTCTTTATAATTTGATAAGTCCAAATCTTATTTTAAATATAGGTTTCAAACCACTTTCCACTCTTCCTTATAAATTCAATTTAATCCAATGACAATATATTACTAAATTTTTAACATATGTTTAAAATCAACTTCTTGTTTTATTTGTTAAAACAAGTTCCTACTTTCAAGTCCATTCAAAATTCAATTTCGAGGGCTAGTGTAATTCACATAAAATAAATCACATCAAATATCACAATAAATAACAAACAGTAATATAAATGTTGAGGAATCCAGTTGGATTCCTCCAACCTGTTTCTCTGCATCCACAGATGTTAATCCACATCAATAATATTATTTCACATCCAAATGAAATATCAGAACTAAAATCGATCAACGATGTAATCATATCAACCATTCAACTAAGTAACCATTTCACAGTATAAAATAAATTAAAAATTCGTTTATATAAAAATATAAACGAAGCAGAGTTAGTGAGTTTACTCACCTAGTTTCGCAGTTGACGATTCTGCTTTGGTTTTGTTTTAAAATCAAACAGACGTTTGATTTTTCCCTAAAATTTCAGCCGCTCGGTTCTCAGCCCCGTTAACTTCATAATGTAGATTTGGTCATTACGGTCCATCATGATCAGTTTCGTCTGATCCTGATAACATATGAATATATTTTAATCATCTTAGTCATACGATTCACATTAATATTTAATTTCCTAATTAAATTATTTACTTCACTTTAATTACTTTGTTAAGAATATTTACCGGCTGTTTACTTTTCCGTCCTCAAACTTGTTCGAGCAGCATGTTATTTCTAACCCACCACGCTCGACTTCAACTTCCATCGTCGAAACAAATTAGAGGTCGGTTTCTTTCCTTCTACACTATGGTTTAATTGGTGATAATCTTTCCAAAACTTCGCTTGAAATCACGGTACCAGAACCATCCATTTCCCTGCCTTCCTGACCGTATCATCAAACTCCTACTTCTTTAAACCTTACTCCCAGGAACCAACATCACATAACTGTCCTTCTTCTCATTCAATCTGCACAGTATATTGCCACTCAACCATAACTCCACATGCCATGCTTTCCAGAATTTCACGAGTGACTCTTCACCAATACTGGACACCACATTATCCCCATTTTTATCAACACCACCCCTTAACACCACAATCCCATTCACGAACAGTGTTGTTTTCTCCAAACTCTTCCCAATCAATACCGCCAGCTCCAGTAATAACAGCTCGTCCCAATATAAAACAAGCCCAACAATATTTCATCCACCTTCAACAACCACCATACCTCACTCGATGCCAACCTTTACTTCATGGAAACACACCATAAATCCAAAACCGCAATCCACTACTTCATCGCGTCCACTTGCCTCCAACGCTACAGGGTAGCGACACCCACCTTCAAGCCACACCTTCAGACTACATCAGAACGTGCGCCACTTACTTCAGAACCCAACGCAGACCTCACTTTCACCAATATCACCTACCTCGGCCTGGAACGGAAGCCCTAGGGTTTACTACGTGTAGATCGAATCACATGAAAATGATATTGGTGAAAAGCGATTTCAAAGAGGAGTGTAGCAGACCGAATATCGACTGGTTTTGTTTTGGGTTTATTCTTGGTTTTTGATTTTATTCTAATTTACAAAGGGATCGCATCCTGGTTTATATGTTGGAGGAGACGGAAGTAAGGACGGAGATTGGGAAAAAGAAATGGGCTGAGGGATTTACAGAAGGAACCGTGATTTGGGAATGATTTTATAGTGGATTTTATATTATTATATTAGAATATTTAATGTAGTTTTATTACTTTGTCTCCACGGCTCTAAAACTTGGCGACAAAGGAATTAGCTTACCTGTGGATAGGTCGGCTATGGTACGGTGGCTACTACCTTTGTACAGTTTGACTATTAAAAAGAACCTGTCATATAATTGGTGAAACTTGAATTGGGTTCACCTTGTATAATTAGTACATGCTTGTGAAGATAGGATTCGTTCCACAAATGCTTACCTATGGCTGTATCTACATATATAATATATTAAAGAAGTTTGATTACGATTGAACCATGCTTTTAACTTACATGAAATTTCTTTGCTCAATTTTTCCAACATACATGACACAACGGTTAGATGTAGATGGTTATTGGTATAAAAATCGGGTACAACAAAACAAATTTATTCTTATTAAATCGCTTTAAATTATCAATGCAATATTTAATATCAATTTAAATATTCAAAATTAAATAGCGAAAAAAATCCGGGTCATTACATTCCTTCCCCCTTAAAATAATTTCGTCCTTGAAATTGCTAAGTAGTAAAAATACTATAGCTCTAACTCCTCATAATCTGCTTAGTTGAAATCTTATATTAAATATCTTCGTAACCCAGTTCTTACCCAACCTTCGAATTTTCATACCAACACTCGACCATTCATAATTCTTTCCAAATGATCTGTCCACCATTTTTGGACAATCCACCATCACTTTCTTTTCTTCAAACCATATGCTCTTCTGCATATTCACACCCCATTCCAATTGATTTAAAAACCATCTATCGATTTCATTATTCCACTTGAAATTTTATAATCCAATCCTGATTTTCTTATGTCAATTACAATTAACAAATCAATTTTAAATTATCCAAATTTCTAGAAATTTTTCTAACTCTTTAAATTTTCGAAAAATTTCGCCAGCATCTCCTTTGCACAGCTCAATCGGTACAACCACAACTCGCCTTTTTAGGCCTTCTCCAATCCAAAAGAAAAACAAAAATCCAAGCGGCTTGCCCCATAGGCTCACAAAATCATTAAACCCAAGTAATATTGTAAACATGTACCTTTTTGTCGAGCAAAATTCTATATCTTGCATTTGCTTCCATTCAATGTCTGCTCAGCATACATATATCCATTTCCAGTTGGTTTCTAATCAATCCAACTTCCACTCCTTAACTCTCTAATCAACTTCTGATTAGTTCACTTCCATTCTATCGATTCCATTTAATCTTTATTCCAAAATCAATCCACTTATTCAGTTTGAGTTTCAATTTCCATTTAATTTAAGTTAAATTTCAATCCATTTGATTTACTTCCACCATTTCAATTTATTCAACTTATACAAATTAAATTTTAATTTCAGAATCCAAATTCCCGGGTTTTATTTCAAACTGGTTTGAAATCATATATATATATATATATACATATATTTATAATCAACCCAATTCAAAACATTTGAATATCTAAAATAACTTGTCCTTTTCAAACAAAATTTTCATTTCCAAATTACTATGGTAGCAATTTGTCACTCAGAAACTTGAAAATGAATACCGATAATGTCGTGACCCATTATCAGAATTATTTTCTCGCCACTGAAGTGATTTCAGTGCTTAATCCCTTTCAAAATCCATTTAAAACCATTCTAATTCAAAAATCTCTTCAAACCAATGCTATATTACCTTTAAAATACTTCAAGGAATATTTCCAAAACATCCGGGATTTAAATTTCAATTTATGGTTTGAATTTAATTCTAGTTTATCTTGGTTATATAACCATTTCAATATTTTATAATTCCATTCGATTGTAATAACAATCAACATATTCAATAATTTCAGAAAATTATCCCTTTATATCAAAATAACTTTTGGGCAAATTATTTCATTTACCCCCTGTTAGACCAAAAATTGGGCCTAACACCCAAATGCAGATCGCAGATCACAAAATGCAGAAAAGAGTAAATAAAGAGGAGACACACAAGGTTTTTATAGTGGTTCAGCTGTAGATGTAGCCTACGTCCACTTTATAATCTTATTGTTATACTGACAGATTACAAGAATCAATTACATATAGACACACAATCCGTGTGTTAATTGTATTGAAAAGAGAAGAATTTGAGTGTATGGAGGTGCAAAGTCCTTGCACTTCAGTAATGGTGGAAGCTATGAAGAGTTAGAGCCAAAAGGATCCTTGAAAATGCCTTCAAATGTGGTATTTATAGCCGTTTCCTGAAGGTGGTTTATGGAACACATGGCACGCATCCCAAAAATCTCGAAATGTGGTGGAAAACGTCCAAACATCATCTCCAAATCGTCATGTGACATGTGTAATCAGATCCATGCAAGTTGGAGTGAAAATAGCCTTGAGAATAGGTCAGAACAAGCTGCGCAGGAGCAGGTGCGGGGATCAGATCGTGGTGGGGTACGTGGCACACGATCCAGGGTAATGTGAGCATGATGTGGCATGAGAATAGGTCAAAACAGGGAGCGTATCTACAGGTCGGAAGTTCGGATCGCGATCATGGGGTCGGATCGTGGTCATGGATCGGATCGTGGTCATGGGTCGGATCGTGATATGGCTATCACGAGCCGAGTCTGGTCGTGAGCGGCATAGTGAAGCTGGAGTGAAGTGCTGGCGATCGGGTTGGATCGTGAGATGTACCACGGACGGTTCGTGGTCCGAGGAGGGCGATCCGATGAGGAGCGATCCGATGAGGGGCGATCCGATGAGGGGCGATCCGAGGGTGCGTGATCCATACTTCGATCGTGTGCTGCTTCGTTGCTTTATCCAGGAAATTGCCAGTTTACACCAGTTTACGGAAACGGGCATAACTTTCAAACCGTAAGTCCGATTGAGCCAAACCGAAGCTTAAACTGAAGCTAACTCAGAGATCTACAAATGTTACGGAGCACAGCTCCGTAATCGCTGTTCGGGCCCAAAAGAGGTCGTCTGATAGGGGTTTTGGGCCTGTTTATGTTGAGGATGTGATTTTGACCAAATCTCTCAATGTCTTCTGAAGTCGTTTCTATCGCTCGGGCATGTTATCATTCAGGAATTCCATATGTGACGGCTTTTGCCAAAAAATGTGTCAACACCCCCTTTAAACAATACTGCGTCGAATTGTTCTGTTCGAGAGTTTAGAAACACCTATCGATACAGTTGTACTTCCTGTATCGACCAGAATTCATAAACCACTCAACAAACCAGCCAACACAATATAAAACAATTTTATATCAAACTTACAAATACGCGCTCATATATATACACTCAAACACAATCCAGGGTGTTACTAACCCCATCTCTATTGAGTCACGCCACAGAGCCAAGGTTACTTCTCAACCTTCAGCTCTGATACCAAATGTAATGGCCCAAAATTTCTGTAATGACCCGCATTCTACGCATTGGGGGATCGTAGAATATTTATTTCTTTCCCGTATGAAGTCGTATGGTCATGTACCTTAGGAAACATCTAATAGAGTCATTTCCCATGCTTATGATTTTTGTCAATTTTTAAATGACCATTTTGCCCCTAGTTGGTACTGTTTTGGCCGTAACTTTTGATTGGAAAGAAATTTTGACCTGAAACCACTTCCATTAGATTCGTTTGATGGTTTACCTTTCCGTAGAGTGGTCATAATAGCCAAACGGACCAACCGTTTGGGAGATATGGCTGAAATAAGGTTTGGAGGGTGAAAAGCTGCTTAATCGGCCCAAATCGGGTGATTAGTGAGTAGGCCCATAACCCATTTCGGGATTAGGGTTATGGGAAGGCTGAAATGAGATAGAGAATCATTCTATTTCAGTTTTCTAGCCTCCACTTATCACCAAGAAACCCTAAAAATGGCCTCTAACCTCTAAATCACCTCCAAATCACCTTTTGGTCAAGGATTTGGCTTAGCAACCTCTAATCAAGGAAGATCTACACCAAAGCAACATTGGAGCTGCTGTTTGGCACTGGAATTCACATCAAATCAGAGATTTATTTCAGATTTTAGTTTATTTGTGGCTAAGGTGAGTGATTTGCATAGTTTTACACTAATTATGGCTAGTTAAGGGTAATTAGTGTTAATTAGCGAATTTAAGCATGATAAAATTCGGGAAAAATGTTCATAAATTCTTGAATGATGTTTTAGACCTCTGATATGAATTTGGGTTAATTTGGTTAAGTTTTGTTAATCCTATCATTAGTTTCACCTAAACATGCTTAAGGGGAAATATGGGATTTTGGGGGTATGTTTGATCCATTTTAACCTATCATATTGATGTTTTGATGTTTGTGGTTGATTATGCATGTTGCTATGACTGTATGAAATGCTTTGTGATTGGTTTCAATAGTTAGAATGGTCGAAAACGTCGTCGAATGGCGTAAACACTTGCTGGAACAGTTTCAGAAAACAGTGCAAGTTTCGGATCGGATATGGGGCTCGGATCGGATATGTTGAACTGGGCAAGGGATTCGATCGGATCGGAACCTAACACTTGAGGAAATTGGAAAAAAGGAAGGCCACGCTACAGAACTGGGATCGGATCGGATCGGATCAAGGAGGAGGGATCGGAGCGGATAGAGGAGGATGGATCGGATCGGAGCATGTGAAGGATGAGGAAGTGGATCGGAGCAGGAGCACGAACTGGAGGGGAGATGGCACCCGACCCGACCCGAGGTGGGACATTCGACCCGACCTGAAGGAGAAACACCCAACCCGAACCGTACCAGAAGAAGACCCGACCCGAACCGATGGAGGACACCCGACCCGAACCGATGGCTTGAAGAGGAACCCGACCCGACCCAGTATTGACCAATAACCCGAGATCCAAAGGTAGTCCAATATGGGAAGTTAGAGCTCAGGATCCAGTTGGGAACCGATGAGTTCACTTCATGGTTGGAGTTTGCTACGGGACGTGTGCTAAGGAGTTGTCGATGTTCATAACTTCGATTCACCACTAAAAATGAATGATGGGCTACTTATCAGTGCAGTAGAGTCATTGCGACTCGAGGGGCAAGGCGATGGTAGCAAGACTACGTTATCAGTGCAGTAGAGTCATTATGACTTGAGGGGCAAGGTGATGCGTAGTAAGACTATGAGCCAGCGCAGAGGGGTGAGTAACTCCATGGGGCAAGTGGACATAGTAAGGATTGGTAAGGCTATGAGCCAGCGCAGATGGGGTGAATAACTCCATGGGGAAAGTGGGCATAGCAAAGGATTAGTGGATACATTATCAGTGCAGTGAAGCCATTTATGACTTCATGGGGCTAAGTGATCGTAGCAAGGATGGGTGATCGAAGTGGTGAATATCGTATGCTTTATGCACTGAGTGAGAGATGTGTGGATGGATGATATGTTTGATTGTTTGCCATCATTATGACATGCACACCTCCCCCACCTTCGTATCTTTACACTGTTTGATATGGCACCTTAGAGTGTTGTACAGTATGTAGTGCTAACTCTTTGGTTGCAGGTCCAGGTTCAGGTATGTTTTAGTCTACCTGTTATTGTTCACTTTAGATGCTTATCGCTCATACCAGGCTTTATGTCTGACCCAGAGTTTTATGTCTCATCTTATTACTCTGGGTGCTCACACGAGCAGACTAGAGACAGGTTAGCTAGTAATGCGCGAGTAACTGATTCGGAGGCGGGCAGGAGGCTTCCACGTATGATATATATATACACATTCTCCCTGTGTCGTTGGTGGTCGCTACTTGGGCATTAGTAGTGTACCTCCTTTATCTTACTTTTGCTTTGAGACAGTTTGAAAAGTTGTAATAAGCTATATTTTGGATTTCCGCTGCTATGATGTTTAGTTCTGGTTTTTAGCTTATGCACTGTCTCTCCTGTTTTATGTCAAGTATGTTATTATTATATTTTATCCTATGCGCTGTGAGACATTCTACAGGTTCTTTGTATGTTTATTTCCTTCTTCCTTTTTCCTTCTGGTGACTCGTTCCATGCTAACTGGACACGTGTACAGCGCACCTTTGGAGTAAATGTCGGTTGGTGCGGGGCGGGCCGTCACACTTGGTATCAGAGCTCTAGTTTGCGTAGTTAACTTAGGGAAAGACACCAGGGAGAGATAGTACGTATATGAGAGCGCGTATTTGTGATTACTTTGGTTTTCAAAAGCTATATATGTATATACTATTAGTAGTATAAGAATGAAGTCGCACTGCACTAGCACCACTATGGGGTCGTTAATCGTTTCCTTTTTTCAGATTGACGATGAGCCGAGACACGAGGGGTGCTGGTAGAGGGACCAACCAGGGGAATGCCCTGACATGAGGGCGATGTTTACTAACCTCATGAGAGATATGCTTAGAGAAGTGCAAGGGGAAGTTCCCAATCCCGGAGTTGGTGTTGGCCCGGTAGTGCAGGCGCCTAGGGTCGATTTCGCCAAGTTGTGCAAAGATTACACTAATCTTGGTGGAAAGCCGTTCCACGGAATGGAGTCGGCCACAGATGTTCAAGACTGGATGGATAGCTGTGACCGTATCTTCGATGACTTGGGTCTTGAGGATGCGATGAAGAGAAGGCTAGCGTCTCGTCAGCTTCAAGGACGAGCGATGAATTGGTGGAATGCCATTAGAACAACTACTCCAGAAGATCAGGTTACTTGGGATCAGTTCAAGGCTCGCTTTAGCGAGAAGTTTATTCCAGCTGCCCAGAAGTCAATGTTGTTTAAGAGGTTCTTGGAACTCAAGCAGAACGGAAGGGCAGTTTCTGATTATATTGCTGAGTTCGACACTTTGTCGAAGTATGGACCGTCTCTTATCGACACTCCTGAGAAGAAAAATGAGAAGTTCATTACTGGCCTGGATGGATACTTGGGGGAAAGGCTTATTAATCACATCGATGAGACTTTTGAATCGATTGTGGGGAAGGCTTTGAGATCAGAAATTCTTTACCCTAAGTCAAAGACTGAGGCTGCATCTGCAGAAGGGCCAAAGCCGCAAGCAGGTGTGGAGGCAAGAATAACTCTCAGAATAAGAGGAAGCAGGACCAATCTAAAGGTGGCCAGAAAAAGAGCAAGAAGGATGTTGGGTGCTTCAGCTGTGGTAAGAAGGGCCATTATGCTAAAGATTGTCGGGCCAAGCCAGCAGATAAGAAGTGCTTCAACTATGGTCAGGCGGACATTTCAAGGATAAGTGTCCGCAACCTCTTAAGGAGAAGCAGATTGTGAAAGCATATGCTATTGATGTTGTTCCTTCTTCGTCGAATGCCCCAACTGCGGCGGAGAAAGGAAAGAATGTTGTTATTCAAGATATGCTTTCTATTTATGATGTAACAGTTCGAGTTTTGTTTGATACTGGGGCTTCCCGTTCCTTCATATCTAATGACCTGGTAGATAGTTTGGGACTGGAACCCAAGATAGTCGATAGACCATTGGTTGTGACGAACCCGACTGGTGGTTCGACTAGCCTTAGTATGATTTGCAGAGATTTGGTCCTATCGAGTCATGGATGTATGTTTGTTTGTGATTGCTTCGTTTTGGGCTTTACTGGGTATAGCATTATATTGGGAGTCGATTGGCTCCAAAGATACGGGGTGGTGGTAGACTGTGAGGGCATTTTGGTGACAGTGAGGGCGGATGATGGGCGAAGGGTAGTGCTTGGTAGTCTACCTAGTGATGGGGTTATGGATAGTTTTGTAAATTCCCTCGACATCCCGCAGGATGAGTTGTCAGATGTGCCCGTGGTTGGCCAGTATCTGGACGTCTTCGAGGAGGTGACCGGACTCCCACCACACCGAGAGATTGAGTTCCGTATTGATTTAGTGAAAGATGCCAGACCTATAGTGATGCCACTTCGTCGTACGGCACTAAGGGAGCAGCAAGAGCTCGGAGTGCAAGTCAGCAATCTTTTGAAGAAGGGATTTATTAGAAGGAGTGTCTCCGAGTGGGGAGCGCCTGTTGTGTTTGCCACTAAGGCAGATGGTTCCCTTCGTTTGTGTGTGGACTATCGCGAGTTGAATAAGGTAACGAGGAAGAATAAGTATCCTCTACCGCGGATAGATGATTTGTTTGATCAGCTGGAAGGAGCAAGAGTGTTCTCCCAGTTGGACCTCACGACAGGATTTCATCAGCTTCGAGTAGCAGATGAGAGTGTTCCGAAACGGCATTTAGGACGCCGTCTGGATTTTATGAGTGGTTCGTCATGCCATTTGGGTTGACCAATGCACCAGCCTACTTTGTGGATCTTATGAATCGAGTATTCAGAGATCAGTTGAATAAGTTTGTTCTTGTGTTCGTGGATGATATCCTTGTTTACTCAAGGACAGAGGAGGAACATAAGGGACACTTGAGGATAGTGATGGAGGTGTTGAGGAAACACCAATTGAAAGCGAAATTCTCTAAGTGTCACTTTTGGAGAAGGGAAGTAAAATTCTTGGGTCATGTTGTTTCAGAGAGTGGTATTGTCGTGGACCCTGCGAGGGTGGCTACGGTACAGGATTGGCTTACGCCCAAGAATGCAACAGATGTAAGAAGTTTCTTGGGATTAGCTGGATATTATCGTAAGTTTATCTAGGACTTCCCCAAAATAGCAGCACCGTTGACTCAGTTGACTAAGAAGAATCAGTCCTTCATCTGGGACGGAGTGTGTGAGAATGCCTTCAAGAGTCTAAAAGAGAGGTTGACGTGTGCGCCAGTGTTAGTCATTCCTAAGGGGAATGAAGAGATGACGGTATACACGGATGCTTGTGGTACCGGACTGGGTGCTGTATTGATGCAAGGAGGTAGGGTTGTAGCTTATGCTAGTCGGCAGCTAAAGCCGCATGAGAAGAAGTATCCTACCCATGATTTGGAATTAGCAGCGATCGTGTTTGCGCTGAAGATGTGGAGACACTATCTCTTGGGAGAAAGATTTGAGCTGTTTACCGATCATAAGTCGTTAAATATCTCTTCTCCCAGAAAGATCTGAATCTCCGTCAGCAGAGATGGTTAGAGTTCTTGGCTTCGTATGATTTTGATAACGCATACACACCTGGGAAAGGTAATGCGGTAGCCTACGCCTTGAGTAGGAGACATGCCAGTTTAGGAGCAATGTTTCTTGAATGGAAGCAACTGGAATATATCGCGGGGTTTGATTTGAGACCAAAGTGCGAATTGGATCCAGTCATGCTAGCTATTTTGACGATCAGACCCACTTTGATTGAGCGGATCGGCTCTAGTCAGAGGGACGATCCTAACTTATTGGAAATCATCTCCAAGTTAGAGATGGGTATTGATGAGGAGATGAATGTGTATGGGCTTGATCGAGATGGATGGCTTCGAAGGAATGGAAGATTAGTTGTGCCCAACGTAAATGGTTTGAGAGATGAAGTGCTTAGAGAATGTCATCACTCAAAACTGACTATACATCCCGGTGGTAATAAGATGTATCGAGATATGAAGCAGACTTACTTCTGGGAAGGGATGAAAAGAGATGTTGGGAAGTTTATATCCAAATGCATGAATTGCCGGCTAGTTAAGGCCGAGCAAAAGAAGCCTAGTGGGTTGTTGCAACCATTAGAAATTCCTGAATGGAAATGGGAGCAAGTCTCGATGGATTTCATCGATGGTTTACCAAGGACTAGATCGGGATATGATAGCATTTGGGTAATTGTGGATCGATTGACTAAGAGCGCAAGATTTATACCAGTCAAGTCGACCAGAACAGCAGCCAAGTTGGCAGATTTGTATATGAAATGGATAGTGAGATTTCATGGACTACCCAAAAGCATTGTGAGTGACCGTGACCCGTTGTTCACTAGTGGGTTTTGGAAGAGCTTACAAGAGGCTCTATGGTCAGGATTACATCTCAGTACCGCGTATCATCCTCAGTCCGACGGTCAGACGGAGAGGGTGAATCGTATATTGGAAAATCTCTTGAGAGCTTGTATATTGGATTTTGGTGGATCATGGGATGACCATTTGCATCTAGTAGAGTTTGCATATAATAATAGCTACCAATCCAGTATCGGTATGGCTCCATATGAAGCTTTGTACGGAAGACCGTGCAACTCACCATCATGTTGGATAGAGACTGGCGAGAAGTTTGTGCTTGGACCAGATGTGGTGACGGAAACTTCAGATAAGATTAAGGTCATTCAGCAACGAACGAAAGCTGCTCAAGATAGGCAGAAAAACTATGCTGATAAGAGGAGAAGAGACTTGAAATTCTCCGTTGGTGACTTGGTATTCGTCCAGATCTCTCCGTTAAAGAGCGTGATTCGATTTGGCAGGAGAGGCAAGTTGGCACCAAGATTTGTTGGCCCATTCCCTGTTCTTGAACTAGTCGGGAATTTGGCATATAGGGTTAGCATACCAGAGAAGATGGCGGGAGTTCACAATATGTTTCATGTTTCCCAACTAAGGAAGTTCGTTCACGACTCAGATATGACTATTTCACCGGATCAGTTAGAGGACTTCGAAGTAGAACCCGAGGCGGCCGGGAACCGCAAGCCGATTCGTATTGTGGGGCACGATACGAAGCAACTTCGAAGGAAGTCGGTGAGGCTAGTCAAGGTTCAGTGGGGCGAGAACGAGAATGATTGTACTTGGGAGACAGAGGAGAGCATTAGGAAGGCGTATCCAGAACTCTTTGCCTGGTAAGACTTACTTCGTAATTTAGTTTTCCGCATGCTAGGGTAGATTTGTTTTGCTTGGTTGCATGTTTGATTGTTGTTTTATGATTGATAGGCATGCGGGACCTTTGTGTGTGCTTTGATTAGGGAATTTCGGGGGCGAAATTTCTTAAGGGGGGGAGAGTGTAATGACCCGTATTCTACGTATCGGGGGATCGTAGAATATTTATTTCTTTCCCGTATGAAGTCGTATGGTCATGTAACCTTGGGAAACATCTATTAGAGTCATTTCCCATGCTTATGATTTTTGTCGATTTTTAAATGACCATTTTGCCCCTAGTTGCTATTGTTTGGGCCATAACTTTTGATTGGAAAGGAATTTTGACCTGAAAGCACTTCCATTAGATTCGTTTGATGGTTTATCTTTCCGTAGAGTGGTCATAATAGCCAAACGGACTTACCGTTTGGGAGATATGGCTGAAATAAGGTTTGGAGGGTGAAAAACTGCTTAATCGGGCCAAATCGGGTGATTAGTTAGTAGGCCCATAACCCATTTCGGGATTAGCGGTATGGGAAGGCCGAAATGAGATAGAGAATCATTCTATTTCAGTTTTCTAGCCTCCACTTATCACTAAGAAACCCTAAAAATGGCCTCTAACCTCTAAATTACCTCCAAATCACCTTTTGGTCAAGGATTTGGCTTAGCTACCTCTAATCAAGGAAGATCTACACCAAAGCAACATTGGAGCTGCTGTTTGGCACTGGAATTCACATCAAATTAGAGATTTATTTCAGATTTTAGTTTATTTGTGGCTAAGGTGAGTGATTTGCATAGTTTTACACTAATTATGGCTAGTTAAGGGTAATTAGTGTTAATTAGCGAATTTAAGCATGATAAAATTCGGGAAAAATATTCATAAATTCTTAAATGATGTTTTAGACCTCTGATATGAATTTGGGTTAATTTGGTTAAGTTTTGCTAATCCTATCATTAGTTTCACCTAAACATGCTTAAGGGGAAATATGGGATTTTGGGGGTATGTTTGATCCATTTTAACCTATCATATTGATGTTTTGATGTTTGTGGCTGATTATGCATGTTGCTATGACTGTATGAAATGCTTTGTGATTGGTTTCAATAGTTAGAATGGTCGAAAACGTCGTCAAATGGCATAAACACTTGCTGGAACAGTTTCAGAAAACAGTGCAGGTTTCGGATCGGATATGGGTCTCGGATCGGATATGTTGAACTGGGCAAGGTATTCGATCGGATCGGAACCTGACACTTGAGGAAATTGAAAAAAAGGAAGGCCACGCTACTGAACTGGGATCAGATCGGATCGGATCAAGGAGGAGGGATCGGAGCGGATAGAGGAGGATGGATCGGATCGGAGCACGTGAAGGATGAGGAAGTGGATCGGAGCAGGAGCACGAACTGGAGGGGAGATGGCACCCGACCCAACCCGAGGTGGGACACCCGACCCGACCTGAAGGAGAAACACCCGACCCGAACCGTACCAGAAGAAGACCCGACCCGAACCGATGGAGGACACCCGACCCGACCCGATGGCTTGAAGAGGAACCCGACCTGACCCAGTATTGACCAATAACCCGAGATGCAAAGGTAGTCCAATATGGGAAGTTAGAGCTCCGGATCCAGTTGGGAACCGATGAGTTCACTTCATGGTTGGAGTTTGCTACGGGACGTGTGCTAAGGAGTTGTCGACGTTCATAACTTTGATTCACCACTAAAAATGAATGATGGGCTACTTATCAGTGCAGTAGAGTCATTGCGACTCGAGGGGCAAGGTGATGGTAGCAAGACTACGTTATCAGTGCAGTAGAGTCATTATGACTTGAGGGGCAAGGTGATGCGTAGTAAGACTATGAGCCAGCGCAGATGGGGTGAATAACTCCATGGGGCAAGTGGACATAGTAAGGATTGGTAAGGCTATGAGCCAGCGCAGATGGGGTGAATAACTCCATGGGGCAAGTGGACATAGCAAAGGGTTAGTGGCTACATTATCAGTGCAGTGAAGCCATTTATGACTTCATGGGGCAAAGTGATCGTAGCAAGGATGAGTGATCGAAGTGGTGAATATTGTATGCTTTATGCCCTGAGTGAGAGATGTGAGGATGGATACTATGTTTGATTGTTTGCCATCATTATGACATGCACACCTCCCCCACCTTCGTATCTTTACACTGTTTGATATGGCACCTTAGAGTGTTGTACAGTATGTAGTGCTAACTCTTTGGTTGCAGGTCCATGTTTAGGTATGTTTTAGTCTACCTGTTATTATTCACTTTAGATGCTTATCGCTCATACCAGTCTTTATGTCTGACCCAGAGTTTTATGTCTCCTCTTATTACTCTGGGTGCTCACACGAGCAGACTAGAGACAGGTTAGCTGGTAATGCGCGAGTAGCTGATTCGGAGGCGGGCAGGAGGCTTCAACGTATGATATATATATATACACATTCTCCCTGTGTCGTTGGTGGTCGCTACTTGGGCATTAGTAGTGTACCTCCTTTATCTTACTTTTGCTTTGAGACAGTTTGAAAAGTTGTAATAAGCTATATTTTGGATTTCCACTGCTATGATGTTTAGTTCTGGTTTTTAGCTTATGCACTGTCTCTCCTGTTTTATGTCAAGTATGTTATTATTATATTTTATCCTATGCGCTGTGAGACATTCTACAGGTTCTTTGTATGTTCATTTCCTTCTTCCTTTTTCCTTCTGGTGACCCATTCCGTGCTAAATGGACATGTGTACAGCGCACCTTTGGAGTAAATGTCGGTTGGTGCGGGGCGGGCCGTCACAATTTCCGTACCCTTTGAGTCGACTAATTACACCACACGTCCAACCCAAATTTGCACAGAAATACGAATCATTATTAGAAAGAAGTTAGAGGATGAGAAATAAAAAGAAAGAAATATTAGAGTAGAAGAAAACGAAGATCACAAACTCACAGCAGAACGAATAAAATATATTAGATAATATAACTTTTGAAATACAAATCGGTAAGTGTATATACATACCATTATCAGAGCACAACGGTTATCCCTGGAACAGTTATAAACACCTGTTTCCAGATGCAACATAGTACACAGCGGAAAATATGATAGTCTATATCTAACTGGTGAAGTCTCCTGCTTCGAAATCCTCCAAGTGAATCTGAAAAAAAATCCTAACTACTTGATTGCCCGTACAAATTTGGGCACCCAAGAGTTTAGGGAAAACAAAACAAAATAAACTCTGGGTCAGTCATGGGACTAGTGTGAGTAAACTCCAACCATTTGTTTAACTTCCAAAATCCTTTCAAAAGAAATGATAATCGTAAGACCAATCCACACATAAACACGGATGGTTTTTACCTTACGATAACCAAAAATGTTTTTGATATCAAATCCAGTGATATTATAATAATGTCTACATCAAATAAATAGAATCTAGCGGAACGCTTGCATCTCACGCTCCATATATAACATAAAATCGAAGTCCGCAGGGTGCTTATTGGAGATTGGATTTCCAACATGACAAGGTATGGGACCACCTTCCGATAGTGTATCTCTAGAGACGAATACACTGGGTTCAACAAGAACGTCTTGCAACCCGGCCCACACATGACCGACCACTCATTTCACTTGAGTGTATCGAATGTATATCACCAACAGTTGGGATCAGAACCGTCTCCAGAAAGGGACATCATTGATAGATTAAAGAACAAATAGAATTTCTCTAGATAGGTGATTATACATATCCTAATGGGTGCGACCCATATAGCCATGCTGCCTGCCCGATTTTTGTCAAATTCCGGGTTGTGAGGCTTGAGGTTTGAATTATCTTCCAGAACATCTGGCCACCATTCACTTTGAACGCCACATCGTCAGATCCATCGGAAATCGCTAATTGATTCCCACAAAAATACTCATATTGTTAGGCTAAAGAAGTTTCCCTTCTATGCCATCAACTTCGTACGTTTGAAGGAATCAACGTACGTAACCCCCTTTGGAAATACTCTGTCAGACACTCGTCCATACAAGTTGTCCTGGGTCTGGACAAACCGAAGGCACTATCCCGTAAACAGGATAGCCCTTGCATAACCCCTTCTTCAATTATCTTCACATAAGTTGATTCATAACGCTTATACTAATACGGAGTGGTTTTCAGATATTCAATCTGATCCCGGTCTCTCCATATTGACAACGGAGGTATAAAATAAAATAAAACTTTGATAGTCGGTGATTTAACTATCAAAGAAACACCCATACAATCAACGGTCCTACTTCCAATTGGAAATCTCTACCGATCAAGCGTCAAACACACTGGCCCCTTTAAATCAATTCTCTACTATAATATCATTTCAAAACTCTATTTTCCCCTCTTCTAGATTCATTCAAAATTTAATTGTCTTTCTCGGTTATTGGACAAACATCTCAATTTCTTTATTCGAGAAAAATATCTCGTATTACATTTATCATTCATTAACCGAACGTATCACTAACCAATCCTTACTTCCGAACCTTAACCATTTCTTAGTTAATCATGACGTCAATCAAGTTGGGGTATAGTTACCTATCAGACCTTAATTGAACCACATTCTCAACTTTGAAATAGTCAAAGCTCCCAACTTTAAACAAACGTCGCTTGCGCGACTCTCGGATTCGATCTAAGAATCCACTTCCTTTACAGAAAAATATTAATTATAATGATAGCATTATAATTGTAACACCCCGCCTCCGCTAGGGTCACTTGCAAAGGAATGCACTAGCTTTAGAGGGGCATTATTGGTAAACATTAATAATTAAGGTCCAAAGCCTTTTACATCAGAGTACATCAAAACTTGTCTTGCAATAGTAAAGAAGCATAAAGACTTTTTCATAAATTATTCCCCAAGTAAAAACAGTAAAGTAGCCATAGCCAAGAGAAGTCCAAGCCATCCATGATGACCTTCAAGCAGAAGAAGTCCGAACTAAACAGCGTTGTTTCCTCCCTGTAACCTGGGGGGGAAAACGGAAGGAAAGAGGCGAAACAAAACGGGTCAGTCAAAAAGACTGAGTAAGCCCTATCTACTATCAGTATAGAAACTAGTAAAGTTAACTGACATGAGAAACTGAGATGAACATGAGCATGATAACAAGATAGATAAGCTAAATCAAAATAACAGGATAAACTACTGAACTAAGGTATCATGATAAACTACGGTGTCACGATAAATCAAAGTATCACATCGTCAGATTTCTATCAAGTATACTATCCAAAGGAATCTACCCCGTCTAACATCCCACGGTATCTATTCCGTATGTTCTTCCTGGTTCTAACATGTATATTTGCTCTGCACCCTCCGTACTAGTATCCCAGCCTTGTTATGTGTTAACCATGAATGTCCCTTACTCAAAGTCGTGTAATGGTCCATGTCAACCTAATATATCGCATATATAGGTTACTCAAATCATATGTTTCTTTCCATGTATATAAGTTCAGTCCTTTGCCGTACCTCGTACGGGCTTCCTCATGTCGTATTATCCTTGAAATCGTTTGGACTGTCACCCTTGTTCTAGCTAGGCTCTTCCATATGAATCATCGTTTGAACTACTAGGACTTACGCCACCTAGCACCACTAGGGATTACGCTTACCTATTGCACGCTTTCGTATTTCGGTTTGGGTTAAACCACCTAGGCCACTAGGGATTACGCTAACCCTCAACCGCGCCCTTTTTCCCACGCATTCATCGTGAATCATTTTTCTATAACTGTATGCACATGTATCACATCGTGCCATCCGAGTCCTGTCACAGGGCAAAACAAGAAATACAGGACTCGGTCGGGAGCTTTAGATTTATCTGCCGATGCAGATACTAAGGTCTGCATTTCTGCACGTGGCTATGGTCCCACGAGACCCCTCCCTCAACTAGTGAAAGGCAACACAAGAGAAAATCTTGCATGAGAACTACACTCCGGCCAGCCCACATCCTACGGCCTACCTCACCCATAATTAGATAGCAATTATGGTCTGTTGGGTGTTCCCTGCCTTTCCGTACGTACACGCTTGACTCAAGATGGTAGATGATCGACGAACTTGCTATCTCGGGCACCTTATGTATTCGTCGACTCACTGCTATCCACCCCAGTCTTTAGGTCGCTCGCATAGCAACCAAGGCATATTCTTGGTTCTTCTACCGCAGACCTCAAACTCTCGTGAGCCTAGTATAATGACCTGGGAGCTCACAGAGGGATCCCAAGAATATCCTCACATTCCCCGAAGCCGCTGCTTCGTTACCCAGTTCGTTGGAGCCTTTATCTAAATCAGATAGCCTGCTCCTACACGCATACTTAAACGTTGACCTAACGTATCGGGTTACTAATCTATCTAAGAAATGGTCCAAATTTCCTTGACTAAGAATTATTACTTAGTTTCCCTTAACTAAGGTTTACCACTTAGCCTTATTTCCATAATCCTTGTTAACGATGGTTATTTACCTAATCCTCCGAATTAGGGTTTATCTAATGGGTTAAGTGTTATCATTCAAGTCCATGACTTAACGCTATCGAGTCAAATTGGTCAAGTACCAGTTTACTTTAATCCTATCGGATTATCTTGCTAGATTGATTAAGCATAGATTATCTTAATCCCATCCAATTATCGAGTCGGATTGGTAAAGTATAGGCTGGCTTAACCCCATCCTCTAATTGTACTAGAATGGTTAAGTATACTCTAAGAAGGTCTTGTGACTTAACCTTATCAGGTCCGCGTATTAGATTGGTTAAGTGTGGATCACTTAATCCTCATCAAATCATCATGTATAATTGGTTAAGTATAAGTTGCTTAACCCCATTAGATTATCATGTTAAGTTGGTTGAGTATTGGTTACTTAACCTCATTGAATTACCAAGTTTAGTTTGGTTAAGTGTTTAGCTTAACCCCATCGAGTTACCGTGTCGAGATTAGTTAAGTGTCAATTACTTAACCCCGTTTAATTACCGTGTTTAGATTAGTTAAGCCTTAATTACTTAACCCCATCTAATTACCAAGTCGGATTAGTTAAGTGTAAATTACTTAACCCCATCTAATTACCAAGTCGTATAAAAATGGTTAAGTGTCATTAGGCAAATCAAATCACTTAACCTACCCAACCTTATCATGTTTTGTTAAGTATCATTAGCCTAATCAATTTACTTAACCCCTTTATCCATGTCATATTTGGTTAAGAGTCATTAATCAAATTAACTTAACCCTATCATGTGACATTAATTACTTAATGCACCCCAACCTCTCACATTAGACTTTGTTGTGGTTACTAGTTAAGTCGGTCGGTTCCGGGTAGCTTTACACCACAACTTGGTCTAACCTCGGGTTCAAGCACAACATGACCAACTTCTCACATTGAGTCCTATTGTTTGCAACTACTAGTTAGGCCGGTCGGTTCCTGGTAGTTTTACGTTGCAAACTCAACCCAACCTCGAGTTGGCCACTTTCATGTTTAGTCTAGTGTCATGTTCATAGTCAAGTTTTCAAGCAAATGGGTAGACCTAACTTAATAGGTAAATTCCCAATGAGTAGACCTAACTTAATAGGTAAATTCCCAAGCTTATGTTTTTATGCATACTTACATGTCAAATTCCATGTTATATTTCAAGTCATGTTTTCAAGTATAAACACATGTCATATTTAACGTTACATGTTGTCATGTTTATACCCATTTACCCAAGTCATATTCATGTCATTATGTTTTCCCATAATGTGAACCCAACGCTTTTTAAACTCGCATGTACGTTCGCAACCACGTAATGGATTAAAAGAAGAGACTTGGCAAAGGCATAACAAAAATGGATATTAAGCCACAAGTTAATCATGGTGGCGAATGAGGCACAAATGTGGTCATTAGCTTGCATGTTACATTCTTAAGCCTCACAAAAAAATGCATAAACCCAAACTTGGTACATAAGCGAATCATGGTGACAAAAGACATGGAATGATGACTATTAACTCGCATATATCATCATATAAGGGTTATGACTTCATATGCAAGTTGACATAAAGATTATGAAGGTTCTCATGTTGCATAATGCAACATTTCAACATAAAGGTTGTAGCTTTTTGCTCATAAGATCATGATAATGACTTCATAAACTTGCATAACATGATAGCATGCATCATTCTCAATGATCAAACCCAAACTTTCAACATGAACATTTAACTTCATAGTTAATATCTAAGAGTAGGGAAGGGCTTACATTGCTATGAAGGCCTAAATCGATTAAACTAAAGCTTGTGATGAAGCCTATGCATGCCATCACCCAAAAACCCAAAGATGAACCCTCCAAATCAACAAAAACACTATCTTTATGAACAAAGATCAAAGCGTTTGCCTTGAAATCAACTTGAGAAGCTCTCATACTAACATAGGGACTCTCTAACACTCTCATGATCATGAAACCTCTCATAGGAATGAAGTGGAGGCTAGGATAGTTGAGTGGAGGCCATGAGAGTAGGAATTTTGCCATAGTTTAGTTACATGAGTGAATAATGAGGATTTAGGGGGGTTTAGGGGCTTATTTATAGAAGATTAGGCTAGTTAGGACCCTTAGATTAACCCTAGGACCAACCTGAACCGTCAGATTTCAAGCCAGGCCCAAAAACCTAGCCAAGATAGAAAATAGGTGCACCAGGCCAGAATCAGCCGACAGGGCAAGTCGACAGCCCTGTCGACATGCCTGTCGACATGCATGTCGACAGCCCTGTCGGCAGCCAAGTCGACTTGTCTGGGCGGGAATTTTCCCACCTGGCCCCATCTCTGCATGTTTCAAAATTCAAATTTCCCGAAAACTTCTTTGGGCCTTAACCGGGTCATACGGACTCCGATTTACAAAATTTCAGACTTTATTTCGCGTATTTTTCCGAGACGAACGCAATGGCATAGCCCGTTTTACTTGATTCAGAATTTAAAATTAAATTCTGCCTTGATTCTCGTTTTAACATGTTATCGAAATACGAGTTGTTACATTCTCCCCACCTTTTAGGATTTCGTCCCCGAAATCTCCAAGTTAGGAAGAACATATCCTACCATCCATCATCCATCTATTCAAAACATCATCCACGAGCAACCATTGTCCTTAGATGATTTCTAATGCTGTATGAATATATGCAAAACGTGTGTGTACATGTTCCTTAGCTAATGCTAATGATCAGGCCTGAATAATCTTTCTAATGCAAAATATGTATAGTGCCATGAATCCAACATGTATGCAAATAGTCCTAGTCATATAGATACTATATGCGTGCACAATCATTCATTCATATGCAACAACCGCATGATAATACATTCGATTTCATCCAAAAACAAGTATAAATACTCGTGCATATGCAATATGAAATGTGACCGATTCGAGCTAGTATCTAATGTGTATTCGCGCATCCACGAGCAACCACTTGCAACCACTTGCAACCATATCAATCATAACATGTTTCAAATACATGTTTACATCCATAGGGTTCTACCTAGAATTCCCTGAAACAGGGTCGAGAAGATAAACAGGACAAACTCCTTACAGGGTTTGTAACGGAGAATAGGACCGAGAGGATGTCCACAAAAGATAGCCTACAAGTAAGCTCTACAGAAAACAGGGATCAAGGATATACTCCCAAAAAGATATATCATGCGCGTATCTAGTCTTTGACCATCAAAGTCGTCTTTTAACTCCGCGATTTTGTAGCTTCTTATTCCTGTTTCCATAACATGAGCTGGAACTCATTTCTTCGTCGCCTCTCGTTCCACTTGAACTTATCCTTTTCCTAGAATACTTGACGCAAACATGACTGCGTACTCATGATCTCATGCAAGCTTTCCAAAATCCACTAGTGAATCTTGGATCTCGTTTATATACTATAAGGCATTCCATGTATAAGAACTTTCTCTTGAAAGTAAACAGATGTCAATCAGGTTATCATGCGCACTTACTAGGGTGATTTCCATAACCCGTGCATAAGTGAAATAAACCATCCGTCTTATCGGCGAACACCACTCGATCGGGCTTCAAATTTCCAATAAAGGCATCAAGGGGTTCTAAGTAACTAGTCATTACAGAATCTCCAAAAAGGTTACACGATACTTCGAGGGTATTACCAAGGCTAGTCAAAAGGTCTAACTACCCTCCTATCAAAACCGAAAGTGGCACCCCTTACTGGATAACCACTTCATCCATAACCGAGGCATGTTATTCTCAAATCCAAAACAAGTCATGAATAAATGGACCGGTTCTCCACAGGACTTGAGACAAAAATGGGATTCTCTATTACGCTAGTACTTAAGGTGCAGAGACTCAACTATCGAAGCAGACTTAAATGATACGAACAACGAAGTCATAACGGGATGATAGAGAAGAAAAAGCTAAACCTTTAACAAGATCGTTACCCTCCTTCCGAGGTACTCTAGAAATGAGAGCATACTACTGCCCTCCCGATGATCTTGTCCTTGCCCCATAATACTTAACTATCCGCCCCGTTTTACCATGCCAAAGGTACTCTCTCGTCATGGGTTTCATTGTTCATCTTTCTCCCTCCTTTGAGGACTAAGCCATACCAACAAGTTGCTCATCCTTAAGCTCGTATCCTTTATCCTTCTTTCTCACGATCCTTTCTTATAACGCGGCCACTGGTCTCTCGAGAACCACCTCCATCGTATGGAAAGCACTTCTGTAGATAAAAAAGACTAGTCGCAGTTAAAACCACTGTGACTACAGGTGGAGTAAAGAGATTCAATAAAGGAAACAAGGATAGTGCTAATGGCCTTTGGGGAATAGCCTTTTTCTTTTTAAAAGAAAATTTTCTTGAAAAATGCTTCTTTGTAAATGATTTTCAAATAGTTTTCAGAAGGTCTTTTAAAAACTTTTTCCCAGTCTGGTAACCTTCTGCTCTGATACCAAATGTAACACCCCGCCTCCGCTAGGGTCACTCGCAAAGGAATGCACTAGCTTTAGAGGGGCATTATTGGTAAACATGCACAGAAATATCACAAGACAGAACATATAACATAGCGGAAGTAAAATCGAACTTTTATAAACATTAATAATTAAGGTCCAAAGCCTTTTACATTAGAGTACATCAAAACTTGTCTTGCAATAGTAAAGAAGCATAAAGACTTTTTCATAAATTATTCCCCAAGTAAAAACAGTAAAGTAGCCATAGCCAAGAGAAGTCCAAGCCATCCATGATGACCTTCAAGCAGAAGAAGTCCGAACTAAACAACGTTGTTTCCTCCCTGTAACCTGGGGAGGGGGGGAAACGGAAGGAAAGAGGCGAAACAAAACGGGTCAGTCAAAAAGACTGAGTAAGCCCTATCTACTATCAGTATAGAAACTAGTAAAGTTAACTGACATGAGAAACTGAGATGAACATGAGCATGATAACAAGATAGATAAGCTAAATCAAAATAACAGGATAAACTACTGAACTAAGGTATCATGATAAACTACGGTGTCATGATAAATCAAAGTATCACATCGTCAGATTTCTATCAAGTATACTATCCCACGGTATCTACCCCGTCTAACATCCCACGGTATCTATTCCGTATGTTCTTCCTGGTTCTAACATGTATATTTGCTCTGCACCCTCCGTACTAGTATCCCAGCCTTGTTATGTGTTAACCATGAATGTCCCTTACTCAAAGTCGTGTAATGGTCCATGTCAACCTAATATATCGCATATATAGGTTACTCAAATCATATGTTTCTTTCCATGTATATAAGTTCAGTCCTTTGTCGTACCTCGTACGGGCTTCCTCATGTCGTATTATCCTTGAAATCGTTTGGACTGTCACCCTTGTTCTAGCTAGGCTCTTCCATATGAATCATCGTTTGAACTACTAGGACTTACGCCACCTAGCACCACTAGGGATTACGCTTACCTATTGCACGCTTTCGTATTTCGGTTTGGGTTAAACCACCTAGGCCACTAGGGATTACGCTAACCCTCAACCGCGCCCTTTTTCCCACGCATTCATCGTGAATCGTTTTTCTATAACTGTATGCACATGTATCACATCGTGCCATCCGAGTCCTGTCACAGGGCAAAACAAGAAATACAGGACTCGGTCGGGAGCTTTAGATTTATCTGCCGATGCAGATACTAAGGTCTTCTTTTCTACACGTGGCTATGGTCCCACGAGACCCCTCCCTCAACTAGTGAAAGGCAACACAAGAGAAAATCTTGCATGAGAACTACACTCCGGCCAGCCCACATCCTACGGCCTACCTCACCCATAATTAGATAGCAATTATGGTCTGTTGGGTGTTCCCTGCCTTTCCGTACGTACACGCTTGACTCAAGATGGTAGATGATCGACGAACTTGCTATCTCGGGCACCTTATGTATTCGTCGACTCACTGCTATCCACCCCAGTCTTTAGGTCGCTCGCATAGCAACCAAGGCATATTCTTGGTTCTTCTACCGCAGACCTCAACCTCTCGTGAGCCTAGTATAATGACCTGGCAGCTCACAGAGGGATCCCAAGAATATCCTCACGTTCCCCGAAGCCGCTGCTTCGTTACCCAGTTCGTTGGAGCCTTTATCTAAATCAGATAGCCTGCTCCTACACGCATACTTAAACGTTGACCTAACGTATCGGGTTACTAATCTATCTAAGAAATGGTCCAAATTTCCTTGACTAAGAATTATTACTTAGTTTCCCTTAACTAAGGTTTACCACTTAGCCTTATTTCCATAATCCTTGTTAACGATGGTTATTTACCTAATCCTCCGAATTAGGGTTTATCTAATGGGTTAAGTGTTATCATTCAAGTCCATGACTTAACGCTATCGAGTCAAATTGGTCAAGTACCAGTTTACTTTAATCCTATCGGATTATCTTGCTAGATTGATTAAGCATAGATTATCTTAATCCCATCCAATTATCGAGTCGGATTGGTTAAGTATAGGCTGGCTTAACCCCATCCTCTAATTGTACTAGAATGGTTAAGTATACTCTAAGAAGGTCTTGTGACTTAACCTTATCAGGTCCGCGTATTAGATTGGTTAAGTGTGGATCACTTAATCCTCATCAAATCATCATGTATAATTGGTTAAGTATAAGTTGCTTAACCCCATTAGATTATCATGTTAAGTTGGTTGAGTATTGGTTACTTAACCTCATTGAATTACCAAGTTTAGCTTGGTTAAGTGTTTAGCTTAACCCCATCGAATTACCGTGTCGAGATTAGTTAAGTGTCAATTACTTAACCCCGTTTAATTACCGTGTTTAGATTAGTTAAGCCTTAATTACTTAACCCCATCTAATTACCAAGTCGGATTAGTTAAGTGTAAATTACTTAACCCCATCTAATTACCAAGTCGTATAAAAATGGTTAAGTGTCATTAGGCAAATCAAATCACTTAACCTACCCAACCTTGTCATGTTTTGTTAAGTATCATTAGCCTAATCAATTTACTTAACCCCTTTATCCATGTCATATTTGGTTAAGAGTCATTAATCAAATTAACTTAACCCTATCATGTGACATTAATTACTTAATGCACCCCAACCTCTCACATTAGACTTTGTTGTGGTTACTAGTTAAGCCGGTCGGTTCCGGGTAGCTTTACACCACAACTTGGTCTAACCTCGGGTTCAAGCACAACATGACCAACTTCTCACATTGAGTCCTATTGTTTGCAACTACTAGTTAGGCCGGTCGGTTCCGGGTAGTTTTACGTTGCAAACTCAACCCAACCTCGAGTTGGCCACTTTCATGTTTAGTCTAGTGTCATGTTCATAGTCAAGTTTTCAAGCAATTGGGTAGACCTAACTTAATAGGTAAATTCCCAATGGGTAGACCTAACTTAATAGGTAAATTCCCAAGCTTATGTTTTTATGCATACTTACATGTCAAATTCCATGTTATATTTCAAGTCATGTTTTCAAGTATAAACACATGTCATATTTAACGTTACATGTTGTCATGTTTATACCCATTTACCCAAGTCATATTCATGTCATTATGTTTTCCCATAATGTGAACCCAACGCTTTTTAAACTCGCATGTACGTTTGCAACCACGTAATGGATTAAAGAAGAGACTTGGCAAAGGCATAACAAAAATGGATATTAAGCCACAAGTTAATCATGGTGGCGAATGAGGCACAAATGTGGTCATTAGCTTGCATGTTACATTCTTAATCCTCACAAAAACATGCATAAACCCAAACTTGGTACATAAGCGAATCATGGTGACAAAAGACATGGAATGATGACTAGTTGTAACGACCCAGAAAATCTGAACCAATTTAAAATTTTTTAATTGGCTAAAATAATGGATTTTAAATATTTAAAATAAATATTTTAAGTAAAGGCGATGAAAACTGAGTTTGAATCGACATTTGAAAACGAATATAATTAATTATAATTATATATAGAATTGAAAATGGCGCGGTAGTTCGATAATTCGATTTCAAACTTCAATTGAATATACCGGGTGCAAAACAATCCGGATTTTAGTGAAACCAAAAACATTAGGATCTAATTGGTAATATCTTTCTAACGTATCTGACCAATCGAAATTTGATAGCGGGAATCAAAAGATATGTCCAGTTGAAAATTCTGAATAGTCGCTATGGAATTTAGGCCCTTAAAAATGGACATTTTGCAAACGACCTCGGATTTCGACGAAACCACTTTTGTTGGATCCGTGATGTGAAGTTATTGCTAGATTCCAAATTTCATAATTTTTCGAATCAATATGTGAGCATGGCAAAAGAAAACGCGTTTGACCAGTTTATGTTGAATTTAATCGACTGGAAATTGGCCATTTTTCAAACGGTCTCAGAATTCGACGAAACTAGTTTTGTTAGGACCGTATCGTCAATACGAAGCTAGAAAATATTTTTCTGGAATTTTTCTAGTTAGTATGTGACCCCGGTAATTTGAAATGTGCGTTTAAAATTCAATATAGTGATTTAAATGAAAATTCAAAAGGAAACTGATTGTAACGATCAAATCAGCTTGCGATACATATCCCATTGTGTTCGGAATGGGGGTAAAACGCTATGGGCGACAGGCGGTGGGCCTCGTTTCGAGGTCGTGGGTAAAAGTCAACTTTATGCAATAAAATTAAATAATTAAAAAAAAATATTTTTAATTCCCTCTCCCCTTCATCTTCCTGCCCTCCCCCCCCCCCCCCGACTTCATTTAACAGAAACAAACGAGAAAAAAAAAACCTAACCTCGAAGCCGCCGACACCACCGAACAACCTCCTCCTCCCACCGAACAACAAATCGAAGCCGCCGCCCTCACTATCGAAGACCCCTCCTCCATTCGAACCCCTCGCGACGCAGCCGCTCCTCCCCATTCGAAACCCTAGCGCCGCCCCCCTTCTTCAAAATACTGTAAGCATTTTTATTGTATTTTGTTTTTATTTTAGTTCGTTAAAACTAATTTCGATTTTAGGGATTAAAAACTGATTTTTAAAGCATTTTAAAACTGATTTTTAATAGATGTTAAAACTGATTTTTAAAGCATTTTAAACTGAATTTTTAAAAAGTATAAAACTGAATTGATTTTTAAAAAGTATAAAACTGAATTGATTTTTAAAAGATTTAAAAACTGTTTTTTTAAAAGAGAATTTTAAACTGATTTTTATATAAAGTTAAAACTGATTTTTATATAAAGTTAAAACTGATTTTAATTAAAAGTAAAAACTGATTTTTAATTAAAAGTAAAAACTGATTTTAGTTATGATTTCAAAACTGAATTTTAATTAGTTTAAAACTGATTTTCTTTTTAGGATAAAAATGATTTTTATAAATAGAGTAAAAACTGATTTTGAAATAGAGTAAAAAATGATTTTGAAATAGAGTAAAAACTGATTTTTTATAAAAGTAAAAACTGATTTTTAGAAAAAGGTTTGAACTTTAAATAGAAAAGGTTTAAACTTCAAAGAGAAAAAGGTTTGAGCTTTAGAATGGAAAAAGATTTGAACTTTAAAAAGTAAAAATCATATTTTTATATAATGAAAGTCGAAGTAAAAATCATATTTTTATATATTGAAAGTCGAAGTAAAAATCATATTTTTATATATTGAATAGCGACGTCAAAACTCGATTTTTATATATTGAATAACATAGTAAAAATTCGATTTTTACATATGTAGAGAATACAGGCAACGAAGCGACAAAAGGAGAGGTTGGCGAGGATTTTATGCAAGGAAGTGTCGTGCAGTTGGATAGCTATTGGTGAGATTTCTGATTTAAAAATATTATATATGTGTTGAAGTAAAAGTGAATTGCTATATATAAATAAATATATATATATATATATATATACGCCCCTCATCCACAAACCATGGACGATATTTATTGATTGAAATTGTTGTGATAATTGGTTGATAGCGAATGATTGTTTGGGATTGTTTGTGATTGATATTGGTTGATTGTGGTTGAAAAATACCCATTTGTGGTTGAGAAATATTTGGTTGAAACCACATAGGATTAGTTTGTGGAAATGAAATAAATATATACATGCTGCCTGCGTGCGAACTAGATGCATGATCCCCATTGTCAAAAACCGCGAGGTTTTAAGGTAGAGCGAGGAGCCGTACTAGGGACGGTCCCGGTTTAACTACCCTGCCGTTATGCTGCCGAAATTTTGAATAATATTTGTGTGTTTGAATTATTTTCATATGCTTAAACTATATTTATTCATTGTATAGAAAACATTCATGTGTTGAATTGATATTCATTCGTTGATTAGAAATTCATGTGTTGAATGGTATTCATATTTTGAAATAAATTGTTTGATAATAAAAATCACATTTTTATCTATATATAAAAACTATAGAAAACATTCATGTGTTGAATTGATATTCATTCGTTGATTAGAAATTCATGTGTTGAATGGTATTCATATTTTGAAATAAATTGTTTGATAATAAAAATCACATTTTTATCTATATATAAAAACTATAGAAAACATTCATGTGTTGAATTGATATTCATTCGTTGATTAGAAATTCATGTGTTGAATGGTATTCATATTTTGAAATAAATTGTTTGATAATAAAAATCACATTTTTATCTATATATAAAAACTATAGAAAACATTCATGTGTTGAATTGATATTCATTCGTTGATTAGAAATTCATGTGTTGAATGGTATTCATATTTTGAAATAAATTGTTTGATAATAAAAATCACCTTTTATCGACTACATGAACCGAGTAAAATAGTCTCGTTTTAAAAGAAATTGTTTTATGATAAAAATCCCATTTTTATCACCAACTTGAACTATATAGAAAAATAGTGTTTTGAAATGAATTGTCTTACAATAAAAATCACATTTTTATTGTATGCATAAATCGTTGAAATGTGAAGTGTTAAAAATAGCCACTTGTTCAAAATAAACATATATGAGTTGAAATATTCATTAATTAGCTAATGAAATGATTTGCACCTATGTATGTAACATTAGAATGAATGGTGTTTTTAAACCAAATAGAAATCAAATATGAAGTCGAATAGAAAATGATAAATGATAAGAACTGTATATATATGTACATGCATATTCATTGAACAGGTTATAACAAAGGGGCTAGAGAAGAGGAATAAAATTTTGTGCCCGACAAATAGGTACACATTTACTGATTTGTTTGGGTGATGATTTTGAGCCTGTTGGCTAGCCGCTTGGCTTTTTCTTTTTCTTTTTGAGATTAGAAGGACCGGGAAAGCTATTTGCGATTTCCCGATGCTCCCAGTGCAGGGGAGGTTATGGCGAAATTTTCCAAAATTTTAAGGTGTTAGAAAAATATTTGAAGTGAAAACGATATGGAAATCATTGAATGAACTATATTTATATAAATATATAAATATAAATAAAATTAAAACGAAACGAAGCCGTGCAGTTCGTATTTTGAAATCGTGATTTCAAACGACTAGTGCGGGAAATCCGACCATTGGATTTTCCCGAAACCTCAACCGTCGGGTTCGCCTTGGAAATATCTTCCCAACGGCACCAACCTTATAAAAATCCAACGGTTGGATTGTCTGGAATGTTTAATTCAAATCTGAAGAAAAACAGCGCAAGAAACGATTATATTTATATATATATATAAATATAATTATATTTAATCGAATAACGACGATGCAGTTCGTAATTTGAAATCGAAATTTCAAACGATTGTACTGGGAGATCCGACCGTCGGATTTTCCCGAAACTGGAACCGTTGGATTCGTTTTGAAAAGACCTTTCTAATGACGTAAATTTTGTGAAGATCCAACGGTTAGATTTTCAGATATGTGTAAATCAAATCTGAAGAAAAACAGCGCCACGGCCGCCTTATGGCCCGAAGCGTCGTTTTGAATAAAATGGCTATTTTAAAATAAATAAAAATAGCGATAAATAGTTATAAAATATCATAAGCGATATGGAATGGAGATAAACTGAATTTGCTTGATTTATGTGATGTTTGATGGTTGAATGTGTTTGGTGTGAAAATTACGTTAAAGGACAAAATTGGTGTTGTAGAATAATTTAACCATTGAAATAAATTGAATTGAAATTCTAAATATACGTGAATTATTTGAGAAGGCCGAGTTAATTCTCATTTCAAATAATTGACCGACGATTGAAAGAAGATAAAGACGGTGGTCGAAGACCGGAGATCTTCACCTCGTTTGGATGGTAACCGAGGTCCTGATTGGGAGGCATCCCGAAATATGGATAATGAGTGGTGATCGTCTAGACGTACGTGGTGATCGAAGGGTTTGCGAGGTATTTAGTGCCTCCGGTTTCGTTCAGACCCAGAATGGACTTGTAAATGGACTGTGTGTCTGACATTGGAGTTTATTCTGTGTTGATTGATTTCTGTTAAATATACATCTGTTTGGCGGCGGAGAATTTATTCTTTTGCTTAACGCCCTTCTCTGAGACGTACGAGCTCAGAGGTTGTATATCGATGGACATCAGTCGCATGGCATGAATTGCCTGTGTGGCATGCTAAGATGCAGTGATCAGGGCTTCTGTTGAAAAGCAAAGTCTTGTGGTGATGATCAAAGCACTGCCTGTGTGGTGTAGCTTTGTGTATAACGTGAATTCGCGAGCCTCACACCCCGGTATGAACCTTAAACGGGAGAAGGACCTCAGGGAGGACATGCGTTTCTTTCTAGCTAGGGTGGTGTCAGTGACCTACCAGCCCTGACATTTATATACTTTTCACCTATGTGGTTGTTGCTGTTGCGAGGCGCCTCGGTTTGATCGGACGATCCGGGTCCGATGGAGTCATTCGTTGGCTCGTTTACGCCCCAAAGGGCGGGGAAACGTATTGTTCAGGCATAATAATCCACATCGGTGGACCGGCCCTGATGATCCAAGGGGCAGTTGCGGCTGTTCCTGAGGGGCGGGCTAGAGCGTCTCGAATTCGGTAAGGACTATCTTTTGCCTTGGTTCATGACGGAAATCCAATTTCCAAATACGTGATCGTGCGGTTTTGATTGTATACCTATATATGGCGACATAGTGGTATGGGGCATTAATGCCGTCTATGATTGATAGTTATGATTTGAAATTGTTTTCAAAACATATAAACACTAGCAATAATATCAAATGCCTTTGTTTTATTCGTATCAATCATATTTTGGCCATTATAAGGTAAAACTCTATCCTCCGGTTTGCGTTGCATTGTGTGATGGGAACTGAGTCTTATAATGGCTTCATTTTTATAAAAAGCATAGCGATGTTGAAAAGAAAGATTTGTTTTAAAGCACTGGCAATCCAATGGAGTAAACCCGTTCCACGAAAGTGGCGTGGTCCTGTGATTAGCCAAATTATATATATGTGTTGAGTGGACTTCTCATACCAGTCCCATGACTGACTCGTAGTTTGTTTCACTTTCAAACTCGGGTGCCCCTTTTTCTACACGGGCAGCCTTGTATTCAGGTTTAGCTGGTTCTTTCTGGATAGCTGGAGCTGAAGATGGATTCTATCATTTATTTTTTTATGCTGTTCAGCTCCTATTGTACATATTTTGTTTATTTCCGCTGTAGACATTTATGTATAGCTGAACTGTATTTGTACTAAGTAAGATCCTGTATACTGTGTAACTCTGATGATTACTTTTATCCAGTATATTTTGTTGTTCATTATCTGGTGTATTTATTTAATTCTGTTCTGCTATTATCTGTTTCTGTGTTATATTCCAAAGATAACCTTGTTTCCGTGAGAACGGGAAATCGGTTCGTCTCAACGTGGTATCAGAGCTTTGGTTAAGCTTAGTTCTGGAATATAACATTCGAACGAACTCGTCAGAAATAGAACCAGTAGTGTTCTAGGACGGGTAACTCAATACAGATAGGATCAACAATATCCTAGTATGAGTAAAGCAGAATGAAATTACACCTCGATAGACACATTTACATTTGAAGTATGTGTTTCTATATTTTAAAAATACCTTTTCTGTGACCTGACACTTGATCTGCTATTTGCAGAAGAACTAGAAAATGAGTGTCAGAAACAGAAGGAATACAGAACCCGATCTAGAGGCTCTATTAAAGAAATATCGAAATCTGAACGGAGCGCAATTCTCGGGCAATGAATCTATTATTCAAACTCAAGCTTGGTTGAGTTCTGTCGAAAGAATCTTTGAGCATATCCAGCTGAGGGATGACCAGAAACGGTTAGTAGCATCTTGGGCGCTCAAAGAAGAAGCTTTAATCTGGTGGGAAACAATCATCAAAGATAATCCAGAAGGTGATATCACCTGGGACAGATTTAAAGTGATTTTCCTAAGAAGATTTACTCCTCCCGAAGCAACCGAGAGATTGTGTGAAGAATTTTCTTATCTAATACAAGGTGACATGACCATTCCGGAATATGATAAGAAATTCAACGAACTTGCTCACTTTGCTCCTCATCTAATTCAAAACCCGAAGAGGAAAAATATGAGATTTATTCACGGGCTTCAAAGGAAATACCAGAATAAGGTATTGGGGCATGTGAAGCTTCCTTTTTCTGAAATGATTTACATGGCTTATCAGTATGAAGATCTCTATAAGAAAGGAATGTTGCACGACGAAGAAGAAGTCTGTTCTAGTGACAAAACAGAGTTAGAAACTGATATTCCTGAAACCAGTACAATGTCTGAGATCAGTAAGAAGCCCAGTGCTAAGAGAAAAAGGGCTAAGTCGGGGAATACAATCGCCACATGCTCAAGCTGCAATAGAGGAGGACATTTGGCGATAAGTTGCAAATCTTGGAACGAACAAAGAAAGAGTGGATCTAAACCAAAGAAGGATTTTCAAGGAAAGCAAAGGTGCAATCAATGCGACCAGTTTGGTCATGTAAAGCAAGATTGCTGGAAGAGGAAGAAGCTTGAAGTAGTTCAAGTAAATGAAGTAGCAGAAACTTCTGATCCCTCAGCTAGTCAAGAAAGGGCCGATGTTTTAGAAGGCACGCTAACTGTCAAAAACATTCCAGTCAAAGTACTGTTTGACACAGGCGCGTCGCGAAGCTTCATTTCGAAAGATGCAGCTAAGAAACTGGATTTGAATTTGAAAAAGCTGAAGGAACCAATGACTGTCCAGAATCCAGTTGGGGGTTCCATTGATCTAAGTTGGGTTTGAGGAGTCCCAGTTTCTTTCTCTCGTTATCGGTTTCCTACCATCGCAGCCGTCATGAATTTTAAAGAGTTTGATCTTATCTTGGGATTAGACTGGCTGACCAAATATGAAGCTGAAGTCAAATGCGCCGACAGAGTCGTAAAGGCGAAGATTAAATCAGGCGATTATATAACCATTCCCTGTGAAGGTCAGAATGCTAATAGAAAAGACTTCTGGGCAGCTTTGAATGTTTCTCCAGCCCAAATTGAAAATGTTCCTGAAGTCACAGAGAATATTCCTGACCTCATCAAAGACATTCCTGTCGTCAAGAACTATGCGGACGTGTTCGAAGAAGTTGTTCGCTTACCTCCACAGAGAGAAATAGATTTCAAGATTGCTTTAATTCCCAATGCAAGGCCGGTAGTTCACGCTATTCGAAGAATGTCCTTGAAAGAGAAAGAGGAATTGGACAATCAAACACGACAGCTAGTATGGAAAGGTCTGATCAGGCCTAGTTTCTCTGATTGGGGTGCAGCCGTGGTATTTGTCCCAAAATCTGACGGTACTCTACGTCTATGTGTGGATTATCGTGATCTGAACAAACAGACAATAAAGAACAAATATCCATTGCCGCGAATAGATGATTTGTTAGATCGATTAAATGGCGCACAAGTATTCTCAAGGATGGACCTAGCTACAGGTTTCCATCAACTTCGAATTGCCGAAGAGTGTGTTCCAATGACAGCGTTCAGAGGCCCCGACTTATTCTACGAGTGGTTAGTAATGCCGTTCGGCTTATGTAACGCTCCTGCCTACTTCGTCGATCTAATGAACAGAGTATTTAGGGGAGTATTGAATAAATTTGTTCTGGTTTTTATTGATGATATTCTAATCTTCTCTAAATCAAAGGCCGAACATGAAAAGCATCTGGAACAAGTGTTAGAAATTCTCAGACGGAATGTATTAAAAGCCAAGTTTTCCAAATGTATATTCTGGCAAGATGAAGTAAAATTTCTGGGCCATGTTGTTTCAAAAGAAGGAATCGCTGTGGATCCAAGTAAAATCACGGCTATTCAAAATTGGAAACAGCCTAGTACTCCCACTGAAGTCCGCAGTTTTCTCGGATTGGCTAGCTATTACCGGAAGTTCGTTAAAGACTTTTCGAAGATATCTGGTCACTTAACGAAGCTTACAAAGAAGCATTCTAAGTTCAAATGGACTCAAGAGAGTGAGGAGGCTTTCGAAGAGCTAAAATTAAGATTAACGACAGCTCCAGTGTTAACCATCATTGATGGCAACCAAGATTTAAAGGTATGGACTGATGCTTCTAGAGAAGGCCTTGGCGCAGTGTTAATGCAAAGAGGTCAAGGTCAAGTGATTGCTTATGCTAGCCGTCAACTGAAACCGCACGAGAAAAACTATGTAACTCATGATCTTGAGTTATTGGCTATCATATTCTCTTTGAAAATCTGGAGACACTATCTTCTGGGCGAGAGATTCGAACTGTTTACAGATCACCAGTCGTTAAAGTATCTGTTCACTCAGAAGGACTTAAATTTGAGGCAGCATCGTTGGCTGGAGTTTCTTGCAGCATATGACTTTGAAATTATATATACTCCAGGAAAAGCCAATGTCGTGGCCGACGCGCTGAGCAGAAAGAATGTAATGATCGCTAGCTTTATTATCACGACATCCTTGATTGACAAAATATCTATTCTTCAGAAAGAGGATAACTTTATTAAAGATATGATCAAAAGGATTCAGAAAGGCGAACCCTCGTGTTTTCAAATAGATAACGACGAGACCTTGAGGCTAAAAGGAAGGATTTGTGTTCCTGACGTTCCTGAGCTAAAAAGGGAAGTGTTAGACGAGTGTCACAAGTCCAAGCTGAGTATCCATCCTGGCGTGGCCAAAATGTATAACGATCTCAAAAGAACATTCTGGTGGAAGGCTATGAAGAGAGACGTTTCAATATACGTTAGCCGATGTCCTACTTGCCAGCTAGTCAAGAGCGACCAACAGAAATTGGCTGGATTATTACAACCACTAGAAGTTCCTGGTTGGAAGTGGGAACATATTTCTATGGATTTCATTGATGGTCTGCCCAGGACCAGAAAAGGAAATGACAGTATTTGGGTAATCGTAGATCGTTTCACGAAGACCGCCCATTTCATACCTGTCAAATCAAGCAGAACTGCTCAGAGTCTGGCGCAGATTTACTTCAGGGAAATAGTTAGACTACATGGAGTGCCGCTCAGCATAGTAAGTGATAGAGATACAATATTCACTAGCAAATTCTGGGAAGCATTTCAAGTCGAGCTCGGAACGAAGTTAAACTTGAGCACCGCTTATCATCCTCAGACAGACGGTCAGACTGAGAGGGTGAATCGCATTTTAGAAGATCTATTGCGGGCTTGTGTTATAGATTTCGGTGGATCATGGGAAGACCATCTGCATTTGGCTGAATTCTCTTATAACAACAGCTACCAGGCGAGTCTGACAATGTCGCCATTCGAAGCATTGTATGGTAGACCGTGCCGATCTCCTGCTTGTTCGGTCGAGCCTGGGAATAGACTTGTGTTGGGTCCTGATATGATTCGAGAAGCGGCCGACAAAGTCGATTTTATTAAGAAGCGATTGCTCGCCGCTCAAAGCCGACAAAAGAGCTATGCCGATAGAAGAAGAAGAGATATATCCTTTGAAGTTGGCGACTATGTATATTTGAAAGTATCACCGATGAGAGGAGTTATCCGGTTCGGTAAAACTGGAAAGTTAGCGCCTAAATTTATTGGTCCGTTTCCTATTCTGGAACGGATTGGGACTCTTGCTTATAGGGTCAAACTGCCAGACTGGTTGCCTGGAGTTTATGATGTATTTCATATATCTCAACTTCGAAAGCACGTGCATGATCCAGACTTGGTCGTGGAAGAAGCAGCTCAGCAGGATATTGAAATTACTCCAGAATTAGCTGTGAGGCGAGAGTCGCTAAAGATTATCGGCAAAGAGACCAAAGAACTGAGAAACAAGAAAGTTCGCTTAGTCAAAGTGCAATGGAGTGGAGATCCGCGAGATTGTACTTGGGAAACAGAGGAGGGCATTCAGAAAGCTTATCCTAGATGCCGAGTAGATATCTCTGATTGACTCCGGTGCAAGGTACATTTAACCTACTTTGCATTACCATTCAATTCTCTACTCTATTGATAATTTCTTTTCATAGATATACACTTTTAATTATATGGTCTGAATGATTTTTAAGGAGTATGAAAATAGATTAGTATATTTTTGAAAGGTTCAAAACAATTGGATTGGTTGGTTGTGTTGTATGATTATGGATTTATCAAACCGCTTTCGACTTTATTCCTTTTCGGGGACGAAAAGTTTTAAGTGGGGGAGATTGTAACGACCCAGAAAATCTGAACCAATTTAAATTTTTTTTATTAGCTAAAATAATGGATTTTAAATATTTAAAATAAATATTTTAAGTAAAGGCGATGAAAACTGAGTTTGAATCGACATTTGAAAACGAATATAATTAATTATAATTATATATAGAATTGAAAATGGCGCGGTAGTTCGATAATTCGATTTCAAACTTCAATTGAATATAAAATAATCCAGATTTTAGTGAAACCAAAAACATTAGGATCTAATTGGTAATATCTTTCTAACGAATCTGACCAATCAAAATTTGATAGCGGGAATCAAAAGATATGTCCAGTTGAAAATTCTGAATAGTCGCTATGGAATTCAGGCCCTTAAAAATGGACATTTTGCAAACGACCTCGGATTTGGACGAAACCACTTTTGTTGGATCCGTGATGTGAAGTTATTGCTAGATTCCAAATTTCATAATTTTTCGAATCAATATGTGAGCGTGGCAAAAGAAAACGCGTTTGACCAGTTTATGTTGAATTTAATCGACTGGAAATTGGCCATTTTTCAAACGGTCTCAGAATTCGACGAAACTAGTTTTGTTAGGACCGTATCGTCAATACGAAGCTAGAAAATATTTTTCTGGAATTTTTCTAGTTAGTATGTGACCCCGGTAATTTGAAATGTGCGTTTAAAATTCAATATAGTGATTTAAATGAAAATTCAAAAGGAAACTGATTGTAACGATCAAATCAGCTTGCGATACATATCCCATTGTGTTCGGAATGGGGGTAAAACGCTATGGGCGACAGGCGGTGGGCCTCGTTTCGAGGTCGTGGGTAAAAGTCAACTTTATGCAATAAAATTAAATAATTAAATAAAAAAAAAATTTAATTCCCTCTCCCCTTCATCTTCCTGGCCCCCCCCCCCGACTTCATTTAACAGAAACAAACGAGAAAAAAAAAAACCTAACCTCGAAGCCGCCGACACCACCGAACAACCTCCTCCTCCCACCGAACAACAAATCGAAGCCGCCGCCCTCACTATCGAAAACCCCTCCTCCATTCGAACCCCTCGCGACGCAGCCGCTCCTCCCCATTCGAAACCCTAGCGCCGCCCCCCTTCTTCAAAATACTGTAAGCATTTTTATTGTATTTTGTTTTTATTTTAGTTCGTTAAAACTAATTTCGATTTTAGGGATTAAAAACTGATTTTTAAAGCATTTTAAAACTGATTTTTAATAGATGTTAAAACTGATTTTTAAAGCATTTTAAACTGAATTTTTAAAAAGTATAAAACTGAATTGATTTTTAAAAAGTATAAAACTGAATTGATTTTTAAAAGATTTAAAAACTGTTTTTTTAAAAGAGAATTTTAAACTAATTTTTATATAAAGTTAAAACTGATTTTTATATAAAGTTAAAACTGATTTTAATTAAAAGTAAAAACTGATTTTTAATTAAAAGTAAAAACCGATTTTAGTTATGATTTCAAAACTGAATTTTAATTAGTTTAAAACTGATTTTCTTTTTAGGATAAAAATGAGTTTTATAAATAGAGTAAAAACTGATTTTGAAATAGAGTAAAAACTGATTTTGAAATAGAGTAAAAACTGATTTTTTATAAAAGTAAAAACTGATTTTTAGAAAAAGGTTTGAACTTTAAATAGAAAAGGTTTAAACTTCAAAGAGAAAAAGGTTTGAGCTTTAGAATGGAAAAAGATTTGAACTTTAAAAAGTAAAAATCATATTTTTATATAATGAAAGTCGAAGTAAAAATCATATTTTTATATATTGAAAGTCGAAGTAAAAATCATATTTTTATATATTGAATAGCGACGTCAAAACTCGATTTTTATATATTGAATAACATAGTAAAAATTCGATTTTTACATATGTAGAGAATACAGGCAACGAAGCGACAAAAGTAGAGGTTGGCGAGGATTTTATGCAAGGAAGTGTCGTGCAGTTGGATAGCTATTGGTGAGATTTCTGATTTAAAAATATTATATATGTGTTGAAGTAAAAGTGAATTGCTATATATAAATAAATAAATAAATATATATATATATATATATATATATATATATATACGCCCCTCATCCACAAACCATGGACGATATTTATTGATTGAAATTGTTGTGATAATTGGTTGATAGCGAATGATTGTTTGGGATTGTTTGTGATTGATATTGGTTGATTGTGGTTGAAAAATACCCATTTGTGGTTGAGAAATATTTGGTTGATACCACATAGGATTAGTTTGTGGAAATGAAATAAATATATACATGCCGCCTGCGTGCGAACTAGATGCATGATCCCCATTGTCAAAAACCGCGAGGTTTTAAGGTAGAGCGAGGAGCCGTACTAGGGACGGTCCCGGTTTAACTACCCTGCCGTTATGCTGCCGAAATTTTGAATAATATTTGTGTGTTTGAATTATTTTCATATGCTTAAACTATATTTATTCATTGTATAGAAAACATTCATGTGCTGAATTGATATTCATTCGTTGATTAGAAATTCATGTGTTGAATGGTATTCATATTTTGAAATAAATTGTTTGATAATAAAAATCACTTTTTTATCTATATATAAAAACTATAGAAAACATTCATGTGTTGAATTGATATTCATTCGTTGATTAGAAATTCATGTGTTGAATGGTATTCATATTTTGAAATAAATTGTTTGATAATAAAAATCACAATTTTATCTATATATAAAAACTATAGAAAACATTCATGTGTTGAATTGATATTCATTCGTTGATTAGAAATTCATGGTTGAATGGTATTCATATTTTGAAATAAATTGTTTGATAATAAAAATCACATTTTTATCTATATATAAAAACTATAGAAAACATTCATGTGTTGAATTAATATTCATTCGTTGATTAGAAATTCATGTGTTGAATGGTATTCATATTTTGAAATAAATTGTTTGATAATAAAAATCACCTTTTATCGACTATATGAACCGAGTAAAATAGTCTCGTTTTAAAAGAAATTGTTTTATGATAAAAATCCCATTTTTATCACCAACTTGAACTATATAGAAAAATAGTGTTTTGAAATGAATTGTCTTACAATAAAAATCACATTTTTATTGTATGCATAAATCGTTGAAATGTGAAGTGTTAAAAATAGCCACTTGTTCAAAATAAACATATATGAGTTGAAATATTCATTAATTAGCTAATGAAATGATTTGCACCTATGTATGTAACATTAGAATGAATGGTGTTTTTAAACCAAATAGAAATCAAATATGAAGTCGAATAGAAAATGATAAATGATAAGAACTGTATATATATGTACATGCATATTCATTGAACAGGTTATAGCAAAGGGGCTAGAGAAGAGGAATAAAATTTTGTGCCCGACAAATAGGTACACATTTACTGATTTGTTTGGGTGATGATTTTGAGCCTGTTGGCTAGCCGCTTGGCTTTTTCTTTTTCTTTTTGAGATTAGAAGGACCGGGAAAGCTATTTGCGATTTCCCGATGCTCCCGGTGCAGGGGAGGTTATGGCGAAATTTTCCAAAATTTTAAGGTGTTAGAAAAATATTTGAAGTGAAAACGATATGGAAATCATTGAATGAACTATATTTATATAAATATATAAATATAAATAAAATTAAAACGAAACGAAGCCGTGCAGTTCGTATTTTGAAATCGTGATTCCAAACGACTAGTGCGGGAAATCCGACCATTGGATTTTCCCAAAACCTCAACCGTCGGGTTCGCCTTGGAAATATCTTCCCAACGGCACCAACCTTATAAAAATCCAACGGTTGGATTGTCTGGAATGTTTAATTCAAATCTGAAGAAAAACAGCGCCAGAAACGATTATATTTATATATATATAAATATAATTATATTTAATCAAATAACGACGCTGTAGTTCGTAATTTGAAATCGAAAATTCAAACGATTGTACCGGGAGATCCGACCGTCGGATTTTCCCGAAACTGGAACCGTTGGATTTTTTTTGAAAAGACCTTTCTAATGATGTAAATTTTGTGAAGATCCAACGGTTAGATTTTCAGATATGTGTAAATCAAATCTGAAGAAAAACAGCGCTACGGCCGCCTTATGGCCCGAAGCGTCGTTTTGAATAAAATGGCTATTTTAAAATAAATAAAAATAGCGATAAATAGTTATAAAATATCATAAGCGATATGGAATGGAGATAAACTGAATTTGCTTGATTTATGTGATGTTTGATGGTTGAATGTGTTTGGTGTGAAAATTACGTTAAAGGACAAAATTGGTGTTGTAGAATAATTTAACCATTGAAATAAATTGAATTGAAATTCTAAATATACGTGAATTATTTGAGAAGGCCGAGTTAATTCTCATTTCAAATAATTGACCGACGATTGAAAGTCGAAGATAAAGACGGTGGTCGAAGACCGGAGATCTTCACCTCGTTTGGATGGTAACCGAGGTCCTGATTGGGAGGCATCCCGAAATATGGATAATGAGTGGTGATCGTCTAGACGTACGTGGTGATCGAAGGGTTTGCGAGGTATTTAGTTCCTCCGGTTTCGTTCAGACCCAGAACGGACTTGTAAATGGACTGTGTGTCTCACATTGGAGTTTATTCTGTGTTGATTGAATTCTGTTAAATATACATCTGTTTGGCGGCGGAGAATTTATTCTTTTGCTTAACGCCCTTCTCTGAGACGTACGAGCTCAGAGGTTGTATATCGATGGACATCAGTCGCATGGCATGAATTGCCTGTGTGGCATGCTAAGATGCAGTGATCAGGGCTTCTGTTGAAAAGCAAAGTCTTGTGGTGATGATCAAAGCACTGCCTGTGTGGCATAGCTTTGTGTATAACGTGAATTCGCGAGCCTCACACCCCGGTATGAACCTAAAACGGGAGAAGGACCTCAGGGAGGACATGCGTTTCTTTCTAGCTAGGGTGGTGTCAGTGACCAACCAGCCCTGACATTTATATACTTTTCACCTATGTGGTTGTTGCTGTTGCGAGGCGCCTCGGTTTGATCGGACGATCCGGGTCCGATGGAATCATTCGTTGGCTCGTTTACGCACCAAAGGGCGGGGAAACGTATTGTTCAGGCATAATAATCCACATCGGTGGACCGGCCCTGACGATCCAAGGGGCAGTTGCGGCTGTTCCTGTGGGGCGGGCTAGAGCGTCTCGAATTCGGTAAGGACTATCTTTTGCCTTGGTTCATGACGGAAATCCAATTTCCAAATACGTGATCGTGCGGTTTTGATTGTATACCTATATATGGCGACATATTGGTATGGGGCATTAATGCCGTCTATGATTGATAGTTATGATTTGAAATTGTTTTCAAAACATATAAACACTAGCAATAATATCAAATGCCTTTGTTTTATTCGTATCAATCATATTTTGGCCATTATAAGGTAAAACTCTATCCTCCGGTTTGCGTTGCATTGTGTGATGGGAACTGAGTCTTATAATGGCTTCATTTTTATAAAAAGCATAGCGATGTTGAAAAGAAAGATTTGTTTTAAAGCACTGGCAATCCAATGGAGTAAACCCGTTCCACGAAAGTGGCGTGGTCCTGTGATTAGCCAAATTATATATATGTGTTGAGTGGATTTCTCATACCAGTCCCATGACTGACTCGTAGTTTGTTTCACTTTCAAACTCGGGTGCCCCTTTTTCTACACGGGCAGCCTTGTATTCAGGTTTAGCTGGTTCTTTCTGGATAGCTGGAGCTGAAGATGGATTCTATCATTTATTTTTTTATGCTGTTCAGCTCCTATTGTACATATTTTGTTTATTTCCGCTGTAGACATTTATGTATAGCTGAACTGTATTTGTACTAAGTAAGATCCTGTATACTGTGTAACTCTGATGATTACTTTTATCCAGTATATTTTGTTGTTCATTATCTGGTGTATTTATTTAATTCTGTTCTGCTATTATCTGTTTCTGTGTTATATTCCAAAGATAACCTTGTTTCCGTGAGAACGGGAAATCGGGTCGTCTCACTAGTAACTCGCATATATCATCATATAAGGGTTATGACTTCATATGCAAGTTGACATAAAGATTATGAAGGTTCTCATGTTGCATAATGCAACATTTCAACATAAAGGTTGTAGCTTTTTGCTCATAAGATCAAGATAATGACGTCATAAACTTGCATAACATGATAGCATGCATCATTCTCAATGATCAAACCCAAACTTTCAACATGAACATTTAACTTCGTAGTTAATATCTAAGAGTAGGGAAGGGCTTACATTGCTATGAAGGCCTAAATCGATTAAACTAAAGCTTGTGATGAAGCCTATGCATGCCATCACCCAAAAACCCAAAGATGAACCCTCCAAATCAACAAAAACACTATCTTTATGAACAAAGATCAAAGCTTTTGCCTTGAAATCAACTTGATAAGCTCTCATACTAACATAGGGACTCTCTAACACTCTCATGATCATGAAACCTCTCATAGGAATGAAGTGGAGGCTAGGATAGTTGAGTGGAGGCCATGAGAGTAGGAATTTTTCCATAGTTTAGTTACATGAGTGAATAATGAGGATTTAGGGGGGTTTAGGGGCTTATTTATAGAAGATTAGGCTAGTTAGGACCCTTAGATTAACCCTAGGACCAACCTGAACCGTCAGATTTCAAGCCAGGCCCAAAAACCTAGCCAAGATAGAAAATAGGCGCACCAGGCCAGAATCAGCCGACAGGGCAAGTCGACAGCCCTGTCGACATGCCTGTCGACAGGCATGTCGACAGCCCTGTCGACAGCCAAGTCGACTTGTCTGGGCGGGAATTTTCCCGCCTGGCCCCATCTCTGCATGATTCGAAATTCAAATTTCCCGAAAACTTCTTTGGGCCTTAACCGGGTCATACGGACTCCGATTTACAAAATTTCAGACTCTATTTCGCGTATTTTTCCGAGACGAACGCAATGGCATAGCCCGTTTTACTTGATTCAGAATTTAAAATTAAATTCTGCCTTGATTCTCGTTTTAACATGTTATCGAAATACGAGTTGTTACAATAATCGCTGTTTCCAAATATTTGATTTATAAAACATTGCTTTTAACAACAGCGTTACAATCGCTTGTCTAGAATTTTAGAACCTTTATTATAGCAACAGCGTTAAGACCGCTATTAAAAATTACAAAACATTTATTATAGCAGCAACGTTAAAAATCGCTGTTTAGAATTTTCAAACCATTCATGATAACAACAGCGTTAAAAATCGCTGCTTTATAATTTTCAAAACACTGATTTTAAACTTCTCCATCGAATGAAATTGGTTCTGTGTTCTTATTTCAACATATCTCTTTTTGTTCTTATTACTTCGAAATATAACTATAACTATAACTTAACATTCGACATAGTCAAATTTTAAATATAAATTCCTTGGATTTATCTCGATTTACCTTTATATTCCAAAGGATAGGGTTTTTACCTTATAACAGCCAAATCATGCTTGATACGTTTAAAACACATTGTTTGATACTATTATAAGTGTATAGTGTCAAAACAGTTTCAATCATAAATATCAATCATAGGCGGCATTAATGACCCATACCACTATGTCGCCATACTAGGTTCTACAAATAAAACCGAATTATCACGTATTGGAAATTGGATTTCCATCATGAGTCGAGGCAAGGGGCAAGCTCCTCTCCGATTCGAGACACTCTAGCAAATGTCTGAGGACCCCACTATGATCCTTGGATCTTCAGGGCCGGTCCTCTCTTACTTTTGAGGATTGGTAATTCCTTGACACACGTTTCCCGGTCCTTACAGACCTATATCCGAGGCGCCTCGTATCCAACAACCACACAGGTGAAAAGTATATAAATGTCAGGGCTGGTAGGTCACTGACTCCACCTGTAACAACCCGGAAAATCTGGGCCAGTTTGAAAATTTTATTTTGGCAATTTTAGCGAATTTTGATTATTTAAAATGAATTATTTTAAATAATATCGACAATAAATTTATTTTGAATATAATTCGAACGTATATATTATACGCGTCGTCGTTAGAATATAAATAATTATATATAATTATAAATAGAATTGAAAATGGCGCGGTAGTTCGATAATTCGATTTCAAACTTCAATTGAATGTACCGGGTGCAAAACAATCCGGATTTTAGTGAAACCAAAAATAATGGAATCTAATAGTGAATATCTTTCCAGCGAATCCGAAAAATCAAGATTTCATATCGGGAATCAAAAGATATGTCCAGTTGAAAATTCTGAATAGTCGCTATGGAATTCAGGCCCTTAAAAATGGACATTTTGCAAACGACCTCGGATTTCGACGAAACCAGTTTTGTTGGATCCGCAGTGCCAAGTTATTGCTAAATTCCAAATTTCATAATTTTTCGAATCAATATGTGAGCGTGGCAAAGGAAAACGCGTTTGACCTGTTTCAGTTGATTTTAATCGACTGGAAATTGGCCATTTTTCTAACGGTCTCAGAATTCGACGAAACTAGTTTTGTTAGGACCGTATCGTCAATACGAAGCTAGAAAATATTTTTCTGCAATTTTTCTAGTTAGTATGTGACCCCGGTAATTTGAAATGTACGTTTAAAATTCAATATAGTGATTTAAATGTAAATTCAAAGGAAACTGATCGAAACGGTCAAATCAGCTTGCGATACATGTCCCATTGTGTTCGGAATGGGGGTGAAACGCTATGGACGACAGGCGGTGGGCCTCGTTTCGAGTTCGTATTTAAAGGTCAACCTTTTTTCGAATAAAATAATTAAAATAATAATAATAATAAAAAAAAAAAAATATATATCTTCTTTCCCTTTTATACGTTGGCCCCCCCCCTCTGCAGATCGAATAAAAATAAATAAAAAAAAAACCCCCAAAGAAAATCGCGCCTCCCTCCTCCTGTCGGCGCCACCCTTTGCCAGAGCCGACCGCCGCCTCCGCCGAGTCCACCTCCCCCTCGCGCCCATCCTCTGATGAACCCCGCTCGAGCCTCGCGACCCCTGGACCCCAACCCCAAATCGCCACGCCCAGCAAACCACCGCAAATCGAAACCCTAGCCCCCAAGCCACTGTCGCCTCGCGGCTGCCCACCGCCGACCTCCGATGCTCGCTCCCCTCTCCCTATCCTCTGTTGACCAAAGACTGTAAGTTTAGTTTTGTTTTATTTGTTTATTTTCTTTTATCTGTAAATTTTATTAATGTTTAAAAACTGTTTTATTAAAAATTGAAAAACTGATTTTAGTTAAATAGAAAAAAAACAGTGAGCATTTTTAATATGACATTATTTATAAAATCAGTTTTCTTATATATATATATCTTTTTAGAAAAGTTTAGAAATTGATTTTGTTAACAAGCGAAAAGATTTGATTTTTGGTTAACTTTTATATATGTATATCATTATTTTTGAAATACAAGACATGAGTTGTTTTTGAAAATAAAGTTAGCGATGTTTTTAAAATATAAAGAAAGGATTTTTAAGATGTATAAAGTTGGGATTTTTAGAATTAAAAATAGGTTTTTTATTTATTAAACTTCGAACTAAAAATTCGATTTTTATCTATTAAACTTCGAACTAAAAATTCGATTTTTATCTATTAAACTTCGAACTAAAAATTCGATTTTTATCTATTGAACTTTGAAATAAAAATTCGATTTTTATCTATTGAACTTCGAACTAAAAATTCGATTTTTATCTATTGAACTTCGAACTAAAAATTCGATTTTTATCTATTAAACTTTGAAATAAAAATTCGATTTTTATATATTGAACTTTGAAATAAAAATTCGATTTTTATATATTGAACTTTGAAATAAAAATTCGATTTTTATATATTGAACTTTGAAATAAAAATTCGATTTTTATATATTGAACTTTGAAATAAAAATTCGATTTTTATATATTGAACTTTGAAATAAAAATTCGATTTTTATATATTGAACTTTGAAATAAAAATTCGATTTTTATATATTGAACTTTGAAATAAAAATTCGATTTTTATATATTGAACTTTGAAATAAAAATTCGATTTTTATATATTGAACTTTGAAATAAAAATTCGATTTTTATATATTGAACTTTGAAATAAAAATTCGATTTTTATATATTGAACTTTGAAATGGAAATTCGATTTTTATATTTATTGAATAACATAGTAAAAATTCGATTTTTACATATGTAGTGAAAGCGGACAACGAAGGTGACAAAAATGGCGAAACGACGAAGACTTCTGCAAATGAAGAGCCGTGGAGCTAGGATAGCTATAAGTGAGAATTTCTCACCTTTCAATTTATTTTTCTAGTTATATATATACTAGGATGCAGACGGTGCTTAGTAGCACCCGACACCCGTCCACAGACCATGGACTTGTTTGTTTGACTGTTTGGTGATTGATTGTGATATTGGTTTGAATGTGGTTTGTGGTGTGAAAAATCGAATCGATAAATTGGTTAGGATTAGACGTGCGCCGTTATAAGGCGAAGGAGTAAGGCTAGGTTAGACCCTTACTCCAAAGTTTGTGGTTTGCATAACGAATTGATTTGATTGATGTGTGAATGGCGTGGGCCTTCACTAGACCGGGGATAAGGCTAGGCCTTGTCCCGTTTCTAGTATCGTGCCGTTATGCCGCCGAAATTTTCTAAAATAAGTTAGAAAAATAAAATTAGCATTTTATTTAACGAATGAACTGAATATAAATTCATATGTTAAAATAAAATGTGTTATCGTTAAAAATATAATTTTTAACGTGAATGTGAATAAATAAATATTCATTTACAAACCAGACGGTTTGTTTATGTACACCTATTTGAATGACGTTGATTGGGTCGATAAATTTTACACATCGCCTAACTGCACAAATAAAATATGTGTTTGATTGTTTGAAACCCCACACGGGTGTTAGGATGAAATTTGAAGTTCACTCATCCTGATTTATTAAATATGTCGATCGATTGATTGACAAGCTGCTATAAGCGTTAAATGTCTATATTTGATGCTTATACAGTGTAGTGCACTTTGGTTGATGGTTGATTATTCATCGTTGTTGATATATACATGTGTTGTAGAAAATCCATATAATTAACATTATATGGTAATTGATTGGGCCTCATTCCAGTTTCGAGAAAAATAGAAATATTTGAAATAGAAATATTTGAAATAGAAATATTTGAAATAGAAATATTTGAAATAGAAATATTTGAAATAGAAATATTTGAAATAGAAATATTTGAAATAGAAATATTTGAAATAGAATATTTGAAAATAGAAATATGTGAAGCCGTGAGGATTAGATTGACGCCATTTTGACGTGAACGATATTTATATCGATTTTATTCATTTTAAAATGAATATTGAAACGTGATTTCGAAATCGAATATTTTGAAATGAATTGAATTGAAAACGATTTCGAAATGAATTGAATTGAAAACGATTTCGAAATGAATTGAATTGAAAACGATTTCGAAATGAATTGAATTGAAAACGATTTCGAAATGAATTGAATTGAAAACGATTTCGAAATGAATTGAATTGAAAACGATTTCGAAATGAATTGAATTGAAAACGATTTCGAAATGAATTGAATTGAAAACGATTTCGAAATGAATTGAATTGAAAACGATTTCGAAATGAATTGAATTGAAAACGATTTCGAAATAAATTGAATTGAAAACGATTTCGAAATGAATTGAATTGAAAACGATTTCGAAATAAATTGAATTGAAAACGATTTCGAAATGAATTGAATTGAAAACGATTTCGAAATAAATTGAATTGAAAACGATTTCGAAATGAATTGAAAACGAATTCAAATTGAATTGAAAGCGATTTCGAAATAAATTGAATTGAAAACGATTTCGAAATGAATTGAATTGAAAACGATTTCGAAATGAATTGAATTGAAAACGATTTCGAAATGAATTGAATTGAAAACGATTTCGAAATGAATTGAATTTTAAAACGATTTCGAAATGAATTGAATTGAAAACGAATTCAAATGGAATTGAAAGCGAATTGAAATGAATTCAAATTGAATTGAAATTTGAATTGAATAGAAATGAATTTTGAAACGAATTTATAAAGAAGAATTCAATTTTGATTTGAATTGAAAAGGAAGTTGAAATTGCTTTTGAAACGAATTTAAAACCATTTATATAATTCGTTTTAAATAGTAATCGACGAAATATATATTATATATATTATATATATAATATAATGGCCTGAATAGAACGCGCCGCGCTGCGGCAGTTCGCGAATTTCGATCATTTGTTTCAAACGGACATTACGGGAGATCCGACCGTCGGATTCTCCTAAAACCGGAACCGTTGGGTTCGTATCGAAAAGAGCTTTCTAATGAATGTTAGAAATTTGAAATCTAACGGTTGGATTTGGAGATACGTCCAAATCAAATTCGAAAAAGGTCGCTGTAAGTGCAGTTCGATGGCCGTTAATGGAAATCGACCGTACGGGCCTTGATAAAATTATTAAAAATAGTAATAATTTGTGTAAAATCATAAGAAATGATTTGTGAAAGTTTGGGATGAAAAACTCCATATTTGAAAAGATAAAAATAGATTTTTATCGAAATGAACTAGTTTTGAACTAGAATTATAATTCTATTTATTTTTAAATAAATAAATTGAATTTGAAATGGTTTTGAAAATAACCAAAATTTCCAATGATTGCATTGGAGTGGATTTGAATCGAAATTGTCTTCGGAATATTTCGATGTTGGAATTCGTGATATTACAGGTGTTGTTATGGAAATTTGAAAGATATATATGTATATCGTTATTTCCAATACGACATTTGTTAATCGTAGAATTTGATATTGAATATAGGCCGATATAGTTTCTATTCAGAGCCTTGTATTGAATATCGAATGTGATTTGGGTTTGTCGTGAATGGTGTCTTCACTAACACTGTTCTTGAACCCAGTTGAGAAAAGATTAAATCTTTTTATTTAGATTTAATGAAGTGTACCAATTAAATGATATTTAATTGGAATTGAATTGATATTGATTTTTGGGTTTATCGTGAACAGTGTTTTAAATAACACTTGTTCTTTAACCCGATAATTAATGGGATGTGACTTTGGGTTTATCGTGAACCGTGTTTTAAATGACACTGATTCTTTAACCCAGTCACAGATTAAAACTAAGTGGAGTTTTAATGAATCTTTAATTAGATTGAAAAGATCGAGAATGGAGTATCACCAGTTTTGCTCCAGGCGATAGTTAAATCTTTAATTAGATTTGAATGTGAAATTTAGAAACTAACTGGCGGTTAGCCAAGCAGAATGGTTTTCTGGATATTGATCTGATGTTGGTTTCGGCCTTCGGGGTTAATATTTGGGGAATTATTCTCTTGATTAATTTACGGTTAGTGACTAATGAATTGGAATGAGGCGTATGTTGTGTTTGTGTAACACTTTTATAATATATACGCGAGTTATTCGGAAAGACCGGGTTTATCCCATTCTGAATAACTGATACGACGATAAGTCGAAGATGAAGACGATGGTCGAAGACCGGAAGTCTTCACGTCGTTTGGGTGATAACTGATGATCTTGATTGGGCTGTACACCCAAGAAGATGGAAACAGTTAGTGATCGTCCAGACGTACTTGGAGATCGATGGATATGCGGGGTACTAGGTGCCTCCGGTTTCGTTCAGACCCAGAACGGACTTGTAAATGGACTGTGTGTCTGACATCGGATTTCATTCTGTGTGACTGATATCGGTTGCATAGGATGGCTTGCCTGTGTGGCATGCTAAGATGCAAATGATCGAGGCTTCTGTTGAAAAGCAAAGTCTTGTGGTGATGATCAAAGCACGGCCTTTGTGGCGTAGCTTTGTGTAACGTTTACCTCGCGTGTTTCACACCCGGTATGAACCAAAAACGGGAGACGGACCTCAGGGAGGGCATGCGTTTCTTTCTAGCTAGAAGTGGCGTCAGTGGTTTTACACGCCCTGACGAGTTTGACTTATGTGGTTGTTGCTGTTGCGAGGCGCCTCGGTTATATCGGTTTCGGCCGAATGCATTCTGGTCGGCTGACGGACCAGACTTACACCCCATAGGGTGGGGAGACGTATTGTTCAGGCATAATAATCCACTCCGTGTGGACCGGCCCTGACGATCCAAGGCTTGCCTGCGCGCTTGCCTGAGACATGGGCTAGATTGTCTCGAATCGGTTGAGGACTATCTTTTGCCTCGGTTCATAGATGGAAACCCAATTTCCAAATACGAGACTTTGCGGTTTTGATTGTATATCCTATATATGGCGACATAGTGGGATGGGGCGCTCATGCCGCCTATGATTGATACTTATGATTTGAAGTGTTTTATATACTATGCACTTATAATAGTATCAAATGATTTGTTTTAAACGTATCAAGCATTCTTTGGCTGTTATAAGGGAAAACCCTATCCTCGACTGCGTTGCATTGTGTGATGGGACCTGGGTCTTATAACAGCTTCATTTTTCTTTATTTAGCATTGCGCTGTTGGTTTTATGCACTGGTATTCTTGGGAGGAAACCCGTTCCGTGTTATACGGCGTGGTCCCTTGATTTACCTAATGATTTGAAATAAAGATTAATAACTGTTTTAGTTCTCACACCAGTCACATGACTGACCTGGAGTTTATTGTTTTAACCTAAACTCTGGGTGCCCCTATTTTCGACACGGGCAGCTAGTAGTTTTGGTTTTGCAGATTTATATTCACAGGATCCTGGTTTACAGCTGGAACGATATCCGGAAAGCTTTGTATCCGTATATCTCATTCTAGTTGTGTATTGTATTATTTTCCGCTGCTATGTATTTAAATGTAATTTAAATCTCTGATATTTCTGTGTAATATTCATTTATACTCTGTATATCCTTGTAATCTGATGCACTGTTGTAATATTCAATGAAATGTTCTTCTGTATGCGTTCTGCTGTGGCTTGTTCTCGAACTATCCGACGCTTTCCTTTACGGGGAAGTTGCGGGTCTTTAAAGTTGGTATCAGAGCTTTGGTTTACAAAGCTCAGAGAACAAGGCACATTAGAACCATACGAAAGAATTCATCAGATATTGGATTAGTAATATCCAATTAGAATGACTCGTTAGAGATGGGATCAGTAGTATCCTAGAACGAGTGTGAAGAGTATATTTTTTTCAAGTGAAAACAAATTTTGTTTTGAAAATTTAAATCAATCATTCGTATTTGATTTTCTATTTATATTGAGTTGGACAATCCAGTATATATAGATTTTGCGTATACGTCTGATCCGCGTGTATTCGAAGTTTTAATATATTGGATAGATATAGAATCACACTCTAGTCGCCCGGAGAAGGTACTGATGATAGCACGTGCATCATCGGTATTTATGTTCGTGTCTCGAAGGTGTGATTTTCTATATATTTCCATTAGGCTGGTGTGAGAACCCAAAACTTATATATAGCTAGAATACATTGTTGTGAATTGGCATCAAAAACATGATTTTTGTATATGTATCAAAATTATGAATTTGAAACTCTAATTCACTAATTGATTGATGTTTGTGTTGTTTGTTGAATTGTTTGATAATTTTTAACCAATTAGCCTGATTGAATCATATATTGACTTATATTGAAAATTGGTCGCATTTGCTTGCATACATGTATATCTTTTGGAACAGGTCATAGCAAGGAGGCTAGAGCCAGAGAATAAAATTTGTTTGCCCGACAAATAGGTACATGTTTACTACATAATTTCCTGTTTTGTTTGGGTGATGATGATTTTGTGAGCCTATTGGCTAGCCGCTTGGCTTTTTCTTTTTCTTTTTGAGATCTGAAGGACCGGGGAAGCTATTTGAAATTCCCCGATGCTCCCATTGCAGGGGAGGTTATGGCGAAATTTTTCGAAAATTTAGGGTGTTAGCCAAATTTTTGAAATTTTAGAAGTTCTCAGAAACTGAAAAGTTGGAGAATGGAAGCCAAATCGAACGTAGAGCTGAATAATCAAACCACTTTCGACTTTGTTCCTTTTCGAGGACGAAAAGTTTTAAGTGGGGGAGATTGTAACAACCCGGAAAATCTGGGCCAGTTTGAAAATTTTATTTTGGCAATTTTAGCGAATTTTGATTATTTAAAATGAATTATTTTAAATAATATCGACAATAAATTTATTTTGAATATAATTCGAACGTATATATTATACGCGTCGTCGTTAGAATATAAATAATTATATATAATTATAAATAGAATTGAAAATGGCGCGGTAGTTCGATAATTCGATTTCAAACTTCAATTGAATGTACCGGGTGCAAAACAATCCGGATTTTAGTGAAACCAAAAATAATGGAATCTAATAGTGAATATCTTTCCAGCGAATCCGAAAAATCAAGATTTCATATCGGGAATCAAAAGATATGTCCAGTTGAAAATTCTGAATAGTCGCTATGGAATTCAGGCCCTTAAAAATGGACATTTTGCAAACGACCTCGGATTTCGACGAAACCAGTTTTGTTGGATCCGCAGTGCCAAGTTATTGCTAAATTCCAAATTTCATAATTTTTCGAATCAATATGTGAGCGTGGCAAAGGAAAACGCGTTTGACCTGTTTCAGTTGATTTTAATCGACTGGAAATTGGCCATTTTTCTAACGGTCTCAGAATTCGACGAAACTAGTTTTGTTAGGACCGTATCGTCAATACGAAGCTAGAAAATATTTTTCTGCAATTTTTCTAGTTAGTATGTGACCCCGGTAATTTGAAATGTACGTTTAAAATTCAATATAGTGATTTAAATGTAAATTCAAAGGAAACTGATCGAAACGGTCAAATCAGCTTGCGATACATGTCCCATTGTGTTCGGAATGGGGGTGAAACGCTATGGACGACAGGCGGTGGGCCTCGTTTCGAGTTCGTATTTAAAGGTCAACCTTTTTTCGAATAAAATAATTAAAATAATAATAATAATAATAAAAAAAAAATATATATCTTCTTTCCCTTTTATACGTTGGCCCCCCCCCTTCTGCAGATCGAATAAAAATAAATAAAAAAAAAACCCCCAAAGAAAATCGCGCCTCCCTCCTCCTGTCGGCGCCACCCTTTGCCAGAGCCGACCGCCGCCTCCGCCGAGTCCACCTCCCCCTCGCGCCCATCCTCTGATGAACCCCGCTCGAGCCTCGCGACCCCTGGACCCCAACCCCAAATCGCCACGCCCAGCAAACCACCGCAAATCGAAACCCTAGCCCCCAAGCCACTGTCGCCTCGCGGCTGCCCACCGCCGACCTCCGATGCTCGCTCCCCTCTCCCTATCCTCTGTTGACCAAAGACTGTAAGTTTAGTTTTGTTTTATTTGTTTATTTTCTTTTATCTGTAAATTTTATTAATGTTTAAAAACTGTTTTATTAAAAATTGAAAAACTGATTTTAGTTAAATAGAAAAAAAACAGTGAGCATTTTTAATATGACATTATTTATAAAATCAGTTTTCTTATATATATATATCTTTTTAGAAAAGTTTAGAAATTGATTTTGTTAACAAGCGAAAAGATTTGATTTTTGGTTAACTTTTATATATGTATATCATTATTTTTGAAATACAAGACATGAGTTGTTTTTGAAAATAAAGTTAGCGATGTTTTTAAAATATAAAGAAAGGATTTTTAAGATGTATAAAGTTGGGATTTTTAGAATTAAAAATAGGTTTTTTATTTATTAAACTTCGAACTAAAAATTCGATTTTTATCTATTAAACTTCGAACTAAAAATTCGATTTTTATCTATTAAACTTCGAACTAAAAATTCGATTTTTATCTATTGAACTTTGAAATAAAAATTCGATTTTTATCTATTGAACTTCGAACTAAAAATTCGATTTTTATCTATTGAACTTCGAACTAAAAATTCGATTTTTATCTATTAAACTTTGAAATAAAAATTCGATTTTTATATATTGAACTTTGAAATAAAAATTCGATTTTTATATATTGAACTTTGAAATAAAAATTCGATTTTTATATATTGAACTTTGAAATAAAAATTCGATTTTTATATATTGAACTTTGAAATAAAAATTCGATTTTTATATATTGAACTTTGAAATAAAAATTCGATTTTTATATATTGAACTTTGAAATAAAAATTCGATTTTTATATATTGAACTTTGAAATAAAAATTCGATTTTTATATATTGAACTTTGAAATAAAAATTCGATTTTTATATATTGAACTTTGAAATAAAAATTCGATTTTTATATATTGAACTTTGAAATAAAAATTCGATTTTTATATATTGAACTTTGAAATGGAAATTCGATTTTTATATTTATTGAATAACATAGTAAAAATTCGATTTTTACATATGTAGTGAAAGCGGACAACGAAGGTGACAAAAATGGCGAAACGACGAAGACTTCTGCAAATGAAGAGCCGTGGAGCTAGGATAGCTATAAGTGAGAATTTCTCACCTTTCAATTTATTTTTCTAGTTATATATATACTAGGATGCAGACGGTGCTTAGTAGCACCCGACACCCGTCCACAGACCATGGACTTGTTTGTTTGACTGTTTGGTGATTGATTGTGATATTGGTTTGAATGTGGTTTGTGGTGTGAAAAATCGAATCGATAAATTGGTTAGGATTAGACGTGCGCCGTTATAAGGCGAAGGAGTAAGGCTAGGTTAGACCCTTACTCCAAAGTTTGTGGTTTGCATAACGAATTGATTTGATTGATGTGTGAATGGCGTGGGCCTTCACTAGACCGGGGATAAGGCTAGGCCTTGTCCCGTTTCTAGTATCGTGCCGTTATGCCGCCGAAATTTTCTAAAATAAGTTAGAAAAATAAAATTAGCATTTTATTTAACGAATGAACTGAATATAAATTCATATGTTAAAATAAAATGTGTTATCGTTAAAAATATAATTTTTAACGTGAATGTGAATAAATAAATATTCATTTACAAACCAGACGGTTTGTTTATGTACACCTATTTGAATGACGTTGATTGGGTCGATAAATTTTACACATCGCCTAACTGCACAAATAAAATATGTGTTTGATTGTTTGAAACCCCACACGGGTGTTAGGATGAAATTTGAAGTTCACTCATCCTGATTTATTAAATATGTCGATCGATTGATTGACAAGCTGCTATAAGCGTTAAATGTCTATATTTGATGCTTATACAGTGTAGTGCACTTTGGTTGATGGTTGATTATTCATCGTTGTTGATATATACATGTGTTGTAGAAAATCCATATAATTAACATTATATGGTAATTGATTGGGCCTCATTCCAGTTTCGAGAAAAATAGAAATATTTGAAATAGAAATATTTGAAATAGAAATATTTGAAATAGAAATATTTGAAATAGAAATATTTGAAATAGAAATATTTGAAATAGAAATATTTGAAATAGAAATATTTGAAATAGAATATTTGAAAATAGAAATATGTGAAGCCGTGAGGATTAGATTGACGCCATTTTGACGTGAACGATATTTATATCGATTTTATTCATTTTAAAATGAATATTGAAACGTGATTTCGAAATCGAATATTTTGAAATGAATTGAATTGAAAACGATTTCGAAATGAATTGAATTGAAAACGATTTCGAAATGAATTGAATTGAAAACGATTTCGAAATGAATTGAATTGAAAACGATTTCGAAATGAATTGAATTGAAAACGATTTCGAAATGAATTGAATTGAAAACGATTTCGAAATGAATTGAATTGAAAACGATTTCGAAATGAATTGAATTGAAAACGATTTCGAAATGAATTGAATTGAAAACGATTTCGAAATGAATTGAATTGAAAACGATTTCGAAATAAATTGAATTGAAAACGATTTCGAAATGAATTGAATTGAAAACGATTTCGAAATAAATTGAATTGAAAACGATTTCGAAATGAATTGAATTGAAAACGATTTCGAAATAAATTGAATTGAAAACGATTTCGAAATGAATTGAAAACGAATTCAAATTGAATTGAAAGCGATTTCGAAATAAATTGAATTGAAAACGATTTCGAAATGAATTGAATTGAAAACGATTTCGAAATGAATTGAATTGAAAACGATTTCGAAATGAATTGAATTGAAAACGATTTCGAAATGAATTGAATTTTAAAACGATTTCGAAATGAATTGAATTGAAAACGAATTCAAATGGAATTGAAAGCGAATTGAAATGAATTCAAATTGAATTGAAATTTGAATTGAATAGAAATGAATTTTGAAACGAATTTATAAAGAAGAATTCAATTTTGATTTGAATTGAAAAGGAAGTTGAAATTGCTTTTGAAACGAATTTAAAACCATTTATATAATTCGTTTTAAATAGTAATCGACGAAATATATATTATATATATTATATATATAATATAATGGCCTGAATAGAACGCGCCGCGCTGCGGCAGTTCGCGAATTTCGATCATTTGTTTCAAACGGACATTACGGGAGATCCGACCGTCGGATTCTCCTAAAACCGGAACCGTTGGGTTCGTATCGAAAAGAGCTTTCTAATGAATGTTAGAAATTTGAAATCTAACGGTTGGATTTGGAGATACGTCCAAATCAAATTCGAAAAAGGTCGCTGTAAGTGCAGTTCGATGGCCGTTAATGGAAATCGACCGTACGGGCCTTGATAAAATTATTAAAAATAGTAATAATTTGTGTAAAATCATAAGAAATGATTTGTGAAAGTTTGGGATGAAAAACTCCATATTTGAAAAGATAAAAATAGATTTTTATCGAAATGAACTAGTTTTGAACTAGAATTATAATTCTATTTATTTTTAAATAAATAAATTGAATTTGAAATGGTTTTGAAAATAACCAAAATTTCCAATGATTGCATTGGAGTGGATTTGAATCGAAATTGTCTTCGGAATATTTCGATGTTGGAATTCGTGATATTACAGGTGTTGTTATGGAAATTTGAAAGATATATATGTATATCGTTATTTCCAATACGACATTTGTTAATCGTAGAATTTGATATTGAATATAGGCCGATATAGTTTCTATTCAGAGCCTTGTATTGAATATCGAATGTGATTTGGGTTTGTCGTGAATGGTGTCTTCACTAACACTGTTCTTGAACCCAGTTGAGAAAAGATTAAATCTTTTTATTTAGATTTAATGAAGTGTACCAATTAAATGATATTTAATTGGAATTGAATTGATATTGATTTTTGGGTTTATCGTGAACAGTGTTTTAAATAACACTTGTTCTTTAACCCGATAATTAATGGGATGTGACTTTGGGTTTATCGTGAACCGTGTTTTAAATGACACTGATTCTTTAACCCAGTCACAGATTAAAACTAAGTGGAGTTTTAATGAATCTTTAATTAGATTGAAAAGATCGAGAATGGAGTATCACCAGTTTTGCTCCAGGCGATAGTTAAATCTTTAATTAGATTTGAATGTGAAATTTAGAAACTAACTGGCGGTTAGCCAAGCAGAATGGTTTTCTGGATATTGATCTGATGTTGGTTTCGGCCTTCGGGGTTAATATTTGGGGAATTATTCTCTTGATTAATTTACGGTTAGTGACTAATGAATTGGAATGAGGCGTATGTTGTGTTTGTGTAACACTTTTATAATATATACGCGAGTTATTCGGAAAGACCGGGTTTATCCCATTCTGAATAACTGATACGACGATAAGTCGAAGATGAAGACGATGGTCGAAGACCGGAAGTCTTCACGTCGTTTGGGTGATAACTGATGATCTTGATTGGGCTGTACACCCAAGAAGATGGAAACAGTTAGTGATCGTCCAGACGTACTTGGAGATCGATGGATATGCGGGGTACTAGGTGCCTCCGGTTTCGTTCAGACCCAGAACGGACTTGTAAATGGACTGTGTGTCTGACATCGGATTTCATTCTGTGTGACTGATATCGGTTGCATAGGATGGCTTGCCTGTGTGGCATGCTAAGATGCAAATGATCGAGGCTTCTGTTGAAAAGCAAAGTCTTGTGGTGATGATCAAAGCACGGCCTTTGTGGCGTAGCTTTGTGTAACGTTTACCTCGCGTGTTTCACACCCGGTATGAACCAAAAACGGGAGACGGACCTCAGGGAGGGCATGCGTTTCTTTCTAGCTAGAAGTGGCGTCAGTGGTTTTACACGCCCTGACGAGTTTGACTTATGTGGTTGTTGCTGTTGCGAGGCGCCTCGGTTATATCGGTTTCGGCCGAATGCATTCTGGTCGGCTGACGGACCAGACTTACACCCCATAGGGTGGGGAGACGTATTGTTCAGGCATAATAATCCACTCCGTGTGGACCGGCCCTGACGATCCAAGGCTTGCCTGCGCGCTTGCCTGAGACATGGGCTAGATTGTCTCGAATCGGTTGAGGACTATCTTTTGCCTCGGTTCATAGATGGAAACCCAATTTCCAAATACGAGACTTTGCGGTTTTGATTGTATATCCTATATATGGCGACATAGTGGGATGGGGCGCTCATGCCGCCTATGATTGATACTTATGATTTGAAGTGTTTTATATACTATGCACTTATAATAGTATCAAATGATTTGTTTTAAACGTATCAAGCATTCTTTGGCTGTTATAAGGGAAAACCCTATCCTCGACTGCGTTGCATTGTGTGATGGGACCTGGGTCTTATAACAGCTTCATTTTTCTTTATTTAGCATTGCGCTGTTGGTTTTATGCACTGGTATTCTTGGGAGGAAACCCGTTCCGTGTTATACGGCGTGGTCCCTTGATTTACCTAATGATTTGAAATAAAGATTAATAACTGTTTTAGTTCTCACACCAGTCACATGACTGACCTGGAGTTTATTGTTTTAACCTAAACTCTGGGTGCCCCTATTTTCGACACGGGCAGCTAGTAGTTTTGGTTTTGCAGATTTATATTCACAGGATCCTGGTTTACAGCTGGAACGATATCCGGAAAGCTTTGTATCCGTATATCTCATTCTAGTTGTGTATTGTATTATTTTCCGCTGCTATGTATTTAAATGTAATTTAAATCTCTGATATTTCTGTGTAATATTCATTTATACTCTGTATATCCTTGTAATCTGATGCACTGTTGTAATATTCAATGAAATGTTCTTCTGTATGCGTTCTGCTGTGGCTTGTTCTCGAACTATCCGACGCTTTCCTTTACGGGGAAGTTGCGGGTCTTTAAACCACCTTAGCTAGAAAGAAACGTCGTGCTCTCCCTGCAGTCACTATCCCGTTTTTGACTCATACCGAGGTGTGAGGCTCGTGAATTCACGTTATACACAAAGCTACGCCACACAGGCCGTGCTTTGATCATCAACCACAAGACTTTTCTTTTCAACAGAAGACTTGATCAATTGCCACTTATGCGTGCCACACTGGCAATTCACTCCATGCGACTGATGTCCATCGATATACAACCTCTGAGCTCGTACGTCTTAGAGAAGGGCGCTAAGCAAGAGAATAAATCATCCGCTGCCAAACAGATGTATATTTAATAGAGATCAATCAACACAGAATAAAATCCAATGTCAGACACACAATCCATTTACAAGTTCGTTCTGGGTCTGAACGAAACCGGAGGCACTTTCCTCGCATATCCATCGATCTCCAGGTACGTTTGGACGATCACCAACTGTTTCCCTCATCTTGGGTGTACAGCCCAATCGAGATCATCAATAATCGCCCAAACGATGTGAAGACTTCCGGTCTTCAACCACCGTCTTCATCTTCGACATCTCGTCGAATCGGTTATTCAGAATGGGTATAACCCGGCCTTTCTGAATAACCCACGTATATAATAAACGAATGTTACACAAACACAACAAACGCCTCATTCCAATTCAGAATATTCTTTTATTCACAAAATCACTGAAGGATAATTCGATCAAATTGATATCCAATAAATAATCGTTTAACTAATTAAACAAATGATCTATGCGAGAAACATGTAAATCGAACAATTAAAATGAATTAGGGTTTATACCTTCGAACCCGAATCCGTGAAGAACCAAGTGAAAAACAAATCAGAAGAGATGATGAAGCATCGAATCGTCAGGATCAGCAAATCGTCGTCCCTCTACTAGTATCCACACGGACGCTATCACTCAGATCGAATCCAAGGAAGGAAGAAAAGAATGGTGCTAGCCGCCATTCTAATTAGGGTTTTATTTCAGAGAAAGGAATAATCGGTTGGCCTCTTGTTTTGGATCTTATCACTTATATTATGGTTCACCCTACCATTTAAAGTGATAAGTTACCCCTTTAAACTAGCAAGTGTACCATAAACTAAGGTGCCGACCAGTATACCATTTCAACTCTAATTAAAATATCAACGATTAATATTTTATTTACCTAATGAATACCTTTTCTTTTTTGTCACGTCCTAAGTGTGTGACCCTATAGGTTACTACAACGTTGGCAATGGTTTTAAATCGTATTTAAAACCATAAACAGTAATTGGCATCTAGCAATACGTCGCTGCTACCCAAGTTATAATAAATTATCGATTCGATACAACCTTTTCTGTGAGCAGTGTATCAATGCAATATAATCCTTTTAACCGATATATCCAGGATTAAACTAGAGGCATGGATCGTATCATCCTCTTTATAATTTAATCCGTTTTTCTTGATTGATGAGTAGACTGTTTAAAACAAATCAATATTTGAGCACGGCCATGCATTTCACAGTCTCACTCAATCAAGAGGCCCATGGATATCACTACGAATATACCGTAGGGTTAAATTCCATCTAGATCATTCATAATTTTCATTCGATTTGAAATGTATCCAATAATCACCGTTATCGATACTCTGTTACGAAATAACTTTAGATGATATCAAAACACAAATATCCTCGAATAAAATTATAATGATTTCAGGTCTGAGGACCATTACATCACTATCACTATGAGAATAACTTATGATACTATTAATTGTATTCCATGGAATTATCTCACGGTGGGTCAGCCCAATACGGTATTCTCCAATACGTATTTATATTTTGACTTTAATATCATGTATATTAATGATCAGTGAGATGTGATCATCAGTCAATCAATATACTAGTCTCACTGCTTTATTGTTGTCCTATATTGTAACGACCCGGATTTTCGGCGACTTTGGTTATCGACATAAGCACGACGTCGATAACCAAAACATCGAAAAATCCCGCTAACTAATGAAAGAAATTAGAAGGTGAGAATAGATAAGATAGAACTTATAGAATAGAAGAAGAAGAATAACACAACATCAGAGTAACACGAACCTCACAGCGGAACGAATAACATATAATAGATAACATAACTTTGAAATATAACAGTTATGTATACAATAGCACTTATCAGAGTACAGCACTTACAACACAGCGGAAATAACTATAGCTATATGATCTTGAAGCCTCCTGCTCCACGCTCTTCCAGTATATCTGTAAATTCCTGACTACTTGACTGCCCGTACAAAATTAGGCACCCAAGAGTTTAGGGAAAACAAAACAAATAAACTCCGGGTCAGTCATGGGACTGGTGTGAATAAACTCAAATCATTTAAACAGGTATATGATATCTCATAAGACCATGCCGCAGAACGGAATGGGTTTTTCCCTTATGAGAATCCAAATAACTTTTCAAAGCAATATCATTCTGATATTATGATAATGTCTAAGTACAAATAAATATCAATCTAGCAGAAACGCTTGCATCTCACGTTACTACATATATAGTATACAATCAAAATCGCAAGCATGTGTTGGATGATTGGATTTCCAACTTTGACAAGGTATGGAATCACCTTCCGATCAGTGTACTCTAGGAACGATACACTGGAGTTCAACAAGAACATCTTGCAACTCAGCCACACATGACCGACCACTCATTTCGCTTGAGTGTATCGAATGTACATCACCAACAGTTGGGATCAGCAACCGTTCCCGTATATATATGGGACAACATTGATAGATTTAAGAAACAAATGAATATTCTCTAGATAGGTGATTATACACCCTACTTCGGTGCGACCGACTTAGCCATGCTGCCTGCCCGATTTCTGTCATTTACCGGTTGATGAGGCTAGAAGCTACGCTTTATCATTACATCAGATTCACTTCGAATGCTACATTGTCAAATCCATCGAAAATCACTAATTGATGTCTACAACCATACATTACGTGTCAGCTAAAGGAAGTTTCCTTCTCCGCTTCCACTCTTGGTATAGTTGAAGAAATCAATGTACGGGATCGTCTGGAAATACTATGTCAGACATCCATCTTCATTCACTTAGAAATGTCACATCGTCATACCCGCCAAATCACAAATTGACTTATCCAAAAATAACACGGGTATACAGCTAAGAGAAACGAATTCCTCCGCCACCAAACGTGAATATGTTTGAACAGATCAACTTACGCGATTCATTGGATATACTCTATCAGACCTTCGTCCATACAAGTTATCCTGGGACTGGACAAACCGAAGGCACTATTCCGTATATCCATCTTAGTCACTGTTATCTAAGACTTATACAACAACCCTGCATTTTACTCCGTCTTCAATTATCTTTGGCATATATGATTCACGACGCTTATGCCAATACAGAGTGGTTCTATGGATAATAATCCAACCGGTCTCTCCATATTAACAACTTTAAAATGGTCAAAACTTCGATAGTCGGTGAGTTAACTATCAAAGAAAAACAAGTGTGCAAACAACGATATTATTTCCAGATGGAAATTATATCGAACAAACATCATTTAACATAAATCTCTTTAGTTCATTTATTTACTTATCTCCTGTTTCCCTATATTCTAAATCCTTATTTTCTTTTATCAGAAAACATTTCTAATTCTCGTTGGAAAACATTTCCAAAACTCCTTTACGATCAAACCTTACCATTTCTTAGTTAAGAAGAAAGTCACTCAAGTTGGGGTAAAATTACCTCTCAGACCTTAACTGAACAACGTTATAACTTCAAAATGGTCAAAGTTTGTCTTTTAATCTTTAACAACTTCTTTACGCCTTTCTCGGATTCAATTTTACTAATCTACTTCTATATTTAAAACATTGGTTATAACGATAACATTATAATCCCTACTTTCGAATTATCTAACTTTAATTATAACTTCTATTCTTATTAGTGAATAATTGACCTAACACTTATTTATTTATAAATAAATAAATCTCTATTTAAACACTGGAAAGTATAAGTACTTTCCCGAATTCGATATAATCGAATTTTCCGATTAACTCTCTTCGAGAAATCTCTATTTGATTAACTCTTCTTCGAATAACCTGTATTCGATTAATTCCTTCTCGAATAAACGATATTCGATAATCTCTCTTCAAATAACTAATATTCGATAACTCTTCCTTTTCAAATATCTCATATTTATAAATATTCCAATTTAGAAACATTTCTCACTTCGATTTAAACTATAATCGATAACTCCCTTCGATGGAACTAACATCGATAACTCCTTTCGATGAAACTAACATCGATAACTCCTTCCGATGAAACTAACATCGATAACTTCAACTCGACGAACTTAACTCGACTAACTTAACTTGACTCGACTAACTCGACTTACTTGGTTCAACCAATTCGATTTGATTAACTAGGCTCGACTAACTTGACTAACTTAACTCGACTTACTTGGTTCGACCAATTCGATTTGATTAACTAGGCTCGACTAACTTGACTAACTTAACTCGACTTACTTGGTTCGACCAATTCGATTCGATTAACTAGGCTCGACTAACTTGACTAACTTAACTCGACTTACTTGGTTCGACCAATTCGATTCGATTAACTAGGCTCGACTAACTCGACTAACTTAACTCGACTTACTTGGTTCGACCAACTCAATTTATTAACTCGACTGACTAATTCAACTCGATTAACCTAACTTGATTTACTTATCTCAATTAACTGAACTAATCACTTTGATTAACTCGACTAATTCACTTTGGTTAACTTAACCAATTCACTTAACTAATTCATTTAGTTTAGCTTAACTAATTCACTTAACTCCTGTCGAATAAACTATATTCGATAACTCCTCTAACTCTATTCGAATAAACTATTTCGATTAACTAACTTCGAATACCATATTCGATTAACTAACTTCGAATACCATATTCGATTTCTCCTTTCGAATGTCTATATTCGATTTACTATATTCACTTTATAAAGATTTCCTTTTTAACAACGATTTATTTATTGGAAAAGATTTACTTTTAAATAACGGCTCTACCCTAAAAAAATGATTTCCCTTTTTATAATGTTTCCTTTCCAATTCTATTTGTAAATGGTTTACAAATATTCCCTTTTCAAATTTATTCTTGAAATATTCTAACTCCTTAAATTCCCGGGAAAATTCGCCATAACCTCCTTTGTAACGGGAGCATCGGGAAAATCCCCAAACCCGCCATACAGGCCTTTCCATTCAAAAAGAAATAGTTTGAAATTATTTCCTTTTTGAATATCTCCCATTTATTAATATTCCCATTTATAAATGTCGCTTATTTATAGGTATTCCAGTTTATAAATATTTTGTTTTCAATATCACTTTGAAAATCTCCTTATCAATATCCTGTATGTTATGGTATTCAATCATATCAAATCACGATGTTCAATATCGTCCATACACACACAATCAACAACAGGTTATAATTCACATCATATATTAAAATATATGAAAAACAATAAAATAACTGTTGAGGAATCCAGTCGGATTCCTCCAACCTGTTTCCCTGCATCCACAGATGTTAGACAGTATAGATAACATCACTTTCAATTCCATATGATATATTCTGTTAAACAGAATCAATATAGAAATTTAACTAACTGACTAGAAGTTCAATCAAACAGTCAACACAAAATCAATCAGTCCATATTTAACAGTTCTAAAAATATAACATGAAAATATAAACTGTTCAGAGTTAGTGAGATTTACTCACATTGGCAGTTCATCGTTAAAGAACGATAAACTGTTTATTTGATTTGAATCAAACAATTTATTTCTCCATAAATTCCTACGATTCCCAATCCACTTCCAGTCAGCTTCATTGTGAAGCTCTTGTCCATACGGTCCTGTCGGATCTTGTTTCGCTGAGTTTCGATCACGTATGAATAAGTTATGTATTTTCGAAGTTCATATATAATTTAAACTAAAATTTAACTAAACAAATTGCTTCGGGCCTTACCTAAAACACTCGGCCCATTCACCCTCCAAAAGCCCACCCGTGCCTCTACTTCTTCTTCCTCAATATTCTCACGGCATCAGGTGATAACCGAACACCATTTCCACCGACTTCACCCTCACCTCAGGCCGTCATTCTTCAATGAAACCTCGAACAAACATCGCTAACTTGCTCCTCGTTCTGCCCTCATCAACATTATACCATCATTTCACAGTTCGATCTCTCCTGTTCGTATGCGACGAACAGCTCCACCCCCCTACTGTACAGGTCGCGATGAGCACCCCATCACCAGAAACTCCACAACTTCGCCACAACGTACCATTTTCCATGCTAATTACCAATCTAACTCCCAAACCCCACACCCTTACCTCAATCGAAAAGAAATTGGAACCCTAGTTCCACGGTTTGCAACCCACTTCGACGGAGAGAGGTTCGAATGCCACAAATTTCACATGAAAATGAAGAGGACTCCTTCCCGAGCTCAAATATATATGTTGCAAGATTTATAGGAATTTTATATGATTTATTTTGGTTTTATGAAGATCGAATGAAATTTCCTGAAATGTAAAAACTCACGGCGGAAATTTCTTTTGTTGACTTCTGAGGAGAATTAGGTTAGAAGGGTTTTGAGATGGGTTATTTATAGAAAAATAAATATCTAGATTTTTTTATTAATATTTTATTATTTTATTTTGCCAATTTCTATCTGTATTATCTTCTAAAAATTCGTGTGATCACACACGATACCTAAAAATCACCAAACTGGACATGTAGCTAGAGTTTGACATTACGGTCCCAACGAAACTGGTTTCGTCGAATTCCGACTCCGTATGCTCACACAGCGTATTTTTAACTGTCAAAATACTGACTGTTTCTCACTCTAAAAATCCGTACGGCCACACGGTGACTCTAAAAATCACGAAACTTGAAATCTAACAATAATTTGATGTTGCGGATCCGACAAAATTAGTTTCGTCGGATTCCTAGGTCGTATGAAAAACTGGCTATTTTTCAAGCGCTGAACTGACCCTTTTAAATATATAAATATATTTAAATATTATTAAATTAAATATAAATAAATTTATATTATCGTATATCTTCACATATGATATCGTACAGCTCCAGAATATCATATCAGAATATACAGTTTGATATTTCAGATTTCAGATTTGTCGATATTCAATTTATATCGAAAATCCTTTTATAACGTATATAAAGCGTCGCAAATTATAAAGGAATTCTACAGCGACTTTTCTGAAATTTGATTTGGACATATCTCAAAATCTACACGACGAAATCCGGATTTTTCACTTCCACCAGAAAGATATACTCCACCAGCTCCACACGTTTCTTGTTCCACAGAAATCCGGTTTAAAACGAATCCTGTATACTCAGTTGAAGTTCGAATCGCCAAATAGCGAACTGCCGCGTCGTTTCAAGCTCTATTTTAATTATATTATAATCATACGTTCAAACTGTCGTCGATTGAATAAAATCGTTATTATATTTCGAATCGAAACTCCACCAAATCTCGTATGCTATTCAATTCACACGATATTGTGAATTTCACTATTTCTGACTATTTCGACATTATAATATATTATATTATATTATAATTATTAATTAAATATTCAATATTATTTAATTCACGTTCTCGATATCGATAAATCGATATTAAATAATTAAATAAATTAATTGTTCAACAGCTAAAAATGCGGGTCACTACATTCTTCCCCACTTAAAATAATTTCGTCCTCGAAATTGCTAAGCTAGGGGATGACCCTATCTTCTGGGTAAAAATTTATCTGTTTACCTCTTGTCTCCGGTTTCAACTGAACCAATTAATATCGACTAAAATATTAATTTATTCCGACTAACTAAATTTTCAAAAATTCTGAAAATTTTCTAACACCTTAACTTTTCGAAATTTTTTCGCCAGCACCTCCTTTGTACTGGTCGATATCTCAAATTCCAACTCGCTTCTCTTGGCCTTCTTTAACCAAAAAGAAAATAAAACAGCCAAGCGGCTTGCCAATTCGGCTCATCAAAATCTCAAACTCATATCAAATATAAACTGGTACCTTTTTGTCGGGCATATCATTATATCCCTTCAATCTGTTATCACTTCAACATATACCGATGTCATTCCAATCAACTCAAATCGATTTATTCTCAAATCAAATCATTCGGTTATATCTAAACCAAATTCCATTCAAACTCCAATATCAATTTCAAATTCTTAACTCATCAATGAAATTCCATTTCAGATTATTCTCTTATCACCCCAGTTTTACTTAACTTAACAAGTTAAATTTTAAATTCTAGAATTTAAATCCCTGGGCTCTTATTTCAAGTCAATTTGAAATCATAATACCGATTCATAACATTTGAATTCTTAAACAACTTGTTTTCGCAAAACAAATTTGAAAATAAAATCTTGGGTAGTAATCCGTCACTTATAACTCGAAAATCACACTGATGATGTGTACACCATCATCAGAATTATTTTCCAGCGACCAAAGTGAGTTCAATACTATATTCATTTTCAAAATCATTACCAAATACTTCCATTTTGAAAACATTTCAAAATATCCCAGGAACTTAAAATCTCCTTATTTTAATCCCAAATCCGATTTAAATTCAGATTTTTCTTCATTTTATTTCATATACTTTACTTATATGAATTCTGATTAGTCATTTATAATCATTTTACCTTTTTATAATCTTACTCGATTATAATAACAACCAACACAACCAATATACTATATCTAATATATTCGGGTAAAATTATTCCATTTACCCTCTTTCAAAACATACCATGATGGTTCATTGTATTCGAGTGTTTAGTAACCCCTATCGATACAGTGGATCAAACCGATCGACCAGAATTTACAAACAACTCAACCAATAAAACTCCACAATATAAAATCATTTTATATTAACTAACAAATACGTTCACTCGTATATATACACTCAAACTCAGTCTAGGATATTACTAATCCCATCTCTACTGAATCACGCCACAGAGCCAAGTAATTCTTAACCTAAGCTCTGATACCAACTGTAACGACCCGGATTTTCGGCGACTTTGGTTATCGACATAAGCACGACGTCGATAACCAAAACATCGAAAAATCCCGGTAATTAATGAAAGAAATTAGAAGGTGAGAATAGATAAGATAGAACTTATAGAATAGAAGAAGAAGAAGAACACAACATCAGAGTAACACGAACCTCACAGCGGAACGAATAACATATAATAGATAACATAACTTTGAAATATAACAGTTATGTATACAATAGCACTTATCAGAGTACAACACTTACAACACAGCGGAAATAACTATAGCTATATGATCTTGAAGCCTCCTGCTCCACGCTCTTCTAGTATATCTGTAAATTCCTGACTACTTGACTGCCCGTACAAAATTAGGCACCCAAGAGTTTAGGGAAAACAAAACAAATAAACTCCGGGTCAGTCATGGGACTGGTGTGAATAAACTCAAATCATTTAAACAGGTATATGATATCTCATAAGACCACGCCGCAGAACGGAACGGGTTTTTCCCTTATGAGAATCCAAATAACTTTTCAAAGCAATATCATTCTGATATTATGATAATGTCTAAGTACAAATAAATATCAATCTAGCAGAAACGCTTGCATCTCACGTTACTACATATATAGTATACAATCAAAATCGAAAGCACGTATTGGATGATTGGATTTCCAACTATGACAAGGTATGGAATCACCTTCCGATCAGTGTACTCTAGGAACGATACACTGGAGTTCAACAAGAACATCTTGCAACTCAGCCACACATGACCGACCACTCATTTCGCTTGAGTGTATCGAATGTACCAACGGTTGGGATCAGCAACCGTTCCCGTATATATATGGGACATCATTGATAGATTTAAGAAACAAATGAATATTCTCTAGATAGGTGATTATACACCCTACTTCGGTGCGACCGACTTAGCCATGCTGCCTGCCCGATTTCTGTCATTTACCGGTTGATGAGGCTAGAAGCTACGCTTTATCATTACATCAGATTCACTTCGAATGCTACATTGTCAAATCCATCGAAAATCACTAATTGATGTCTACAACCATACATTACGTGTCAGCTAAAGGAAGTTTCCTTCTCCGCTTCCACTCTTGGTATAGTTGAAGAAATCAATGTACGTGATCGTCTGGAAATACTATGTCAGACATCCATCTTCATTCACTTAGAAATGTCACATCGTCATACCCGCCAAATCACAAATTGACTTATCCAAAAATAACACGGGTATACAGCTAAGAGAAATGAATTCCTCCGCCACCAAACGTGAATACGTTTGAACAGATCAACTTACGCGATCCATTGGATATACTCTGTCAGACCTTCGTCCATACAAGTTATCCTGGGACTGGACAAACCGAAGGCACTATTCCGTATATCCATCTTAGTCACTGTTATCTAAGACTTATACAACAACCCTGCATTTTACTCCGTCTTCAATTATCTTTGGCATATATGATTCACGACGCTTATGCCAATACAGAGTGGTTCTATGGATAATAATCCAACCGATCTCTCCATATTAACAACGTTAAAATGGTCAAAACTTCGATAGTCGGTGAGTTAACTATCAAAGAAAAACAAGTGTGCAAACAACAATATTATTTCCAGATGGAAATTATATCGAACAAACATCATTTAACATAAATCTCTTTAGTTCATTTATTTACTTATCTCCTGTTTCCCTATATTCTAAATCCTTATTTTCTTTTATCAGAAAACATTTCTGATTCTCGTTGGAAAACATTTCCAAAACTCCTTTACGATCAAACCTTACCATTTCTTAGTTAAGAAGGAAGTCACTCAAGTTGGGGTAAAATTACCTCTCAGACCTTAACTGAACAACGTTATAACTTCAAAATGGTCAAAGTTTGTCTTTTAATCTTTAACAACTTCTTTACGCCTTTCTCGGATTCAATTTTACTAATCTACTTCTATATTTAAAACATTGGTTATAACGATAACATTATAATCCCTACTTTCGAATTATCTAACTTTAATTATAACTTCTATTCTTATTAGTGAATAATTGACCTAACACTTATTTATTTATAAATAAATAAATCTCTATTTAAACACTGGAAAGTATAAGTACTTTCCTGAATTCAATATAATAGAATTTGCCGATTAACTCTCTTCGAGAAATCTCTATTTGATTAACTCTTCTTCGAATAACCTATATTCGACTAACTCCTTCTCGAATAAACGATATTCGATAATCTCTCTTCAAATAACTAATATTCGATAACTCTTCCTTTTCAAATATCTCATATTTATAAATATTCCAATTTATAAACATTTCTCACTTCGATTTAAACTATAATCGATAACTCCCTTCGATGGAACTAACATCGATAACTCCTTTCGATGAAACTAACATCGATAATGAAACACCCCACCTCCGTTAGGGTCACTCTCAAAGGGAATGCCCTAATTTTGGTGGAGGTTTATGAGTACAAATCACAGATATACTTGACAGATATAAGAACACATATTTGTAAACAGCGGAAGAACAACAAACTTTATTTCATAAAGTCAAATACGTGTTACAACAACATCCTTTCCAAAAACATAACATAACACTTTCATAATCTGTCTTGAGTACATTATTTAAAGAAGCATAAATAAAACATAGATAAACTGCAAAAGCCCCATAGTGGATTGTCCAAAGCCATAGTTCAAAACAGGAAAGTCCAAGCAATACATTTCTCTCCTTCTTCAAGGTGGATGGTAAGGCTGGTCAAGCTGCTGTGTTCCCTCCCTGAGGACCTGGGGGGGGGGGGAGGGAGACGGAAGAAAGAAGACGAAAGAAAAGTAGAGTCAGACATAAAGCCTGAGTAAGTCTAGTACTATTTTGTCTATGAATAAAGAACTGGGTGTGATAAGTATAAACAAGAAGTGGGCAAGTACTATAAACTTGGTTAAGTTGTCTAGGGTCGAATATACTATCGTACCCCATGTTAACCTCTGAACCCATATAAACTAGTTTCCAACTGGCACCCCAAAATCAGGGTGATGTGATCCATTCTATGATGATCGGCTCCTACTCGCATAGTTACATGTGTCTTACGGCCCCCCCGATGTTGTAGTTACCTATGCTGGTCCCACCATGGGGTGTATCAAGTCCCATAGTGGCAACCCGACACAACCTTAGAGTGCACAGGTATGCTACTGGTGTCCAGTGCCTTATTTTTCTGCGCCGGAGTGTGTGCACGCCCGCACTCCGTTAGAACCTACACTGCTACACCACCGCCGTCGCTTTGACCTCTTACAATCAGCCCAGTAATCGTGCCCCACCCTGCCTAGTTTCAGGGTATCCTGATACACCTTTTAGGGTTACTGCTGAAAAGGGTCCCCCGTTACTAGGTTTTCTATCTCTAGCCAACATGCTAAGTTGGTTAAGTGTTTTCTAACCTAACCCCCACCAGTCCGTTTAGTTTAGCATGTTCCATTTTGATTAAGTCTTTAGTTTACCTAATCCTAACAATCCTGACTCAGCCTTAATTGTCTTATTAAGGCCCTGACCTCTCACATTAGACAGGTATTGTTGTGGCTGCCTGTTGCCGGTTGGTTCCGGGCAGTCTTACGCCACAACTCAGTCTAACCTCGGGTCCTTATTGGGCTCCATGTTTAACCTCCCACATTGGATAGGTATTGTTGTGACTACTGGACAGCCGGGCGGTTACGGGCAGGTTTACATCACAACTCAATCCAACCTCGGGTTAAACACATCGTATGTTCTACATTTACATATTTTGTCATTCTTCTTTATTTCTTATATGTAAATATTTGCGGCCCATTATTAAGTTAATGGTGTAAAGGTTACACCAATCATGGGCCCAACCCATACTTGAATTTGGGCCCTTCTATTTTATATTTTCATTCATTAATTAATTTTAACCCAACGTTATTTTCCCCCGTTTTACACGTCCGTTTATATATATATATTGGGCTTAGCCTTTTAAAGCCCAATTTAGCCATGCGAAAAGGGGAGGCTTATGGCGTGATTACATACACAAAAAGGGGAAGGTGAGCGTATGAACTTGCAATATGACGTTGGGAATACAAAATAGAAACTGGTGTACTTGCATAGTAGTAACATATACTTTGGCCATAAAACATAGGTGACATGAATCAAAGCATGTGAACTTGTAATTGAGATATCATTATTGACACATGAACCTATATTTTTATTTAGGCATAATGTCAAATATAAGCATGGCATAAATATTTCTAGCATAAGCATGGCATAATGTCAAACATAAGCATGGCATAATATCAAACATAAGCATGGCATAAGTATAGTTGAATTTTGTTCACATAACCATGGCATAAATATTTCTAACATGAAATCATGATTCTTACTTTAGTCATGTAAACTTACAAAAAGGGACTTTTTGAACCTAACCTAGCCATGTACCACATATGTCATCATATAATTCTTGTAAACAAGATAGACTTAATCATGGATTTCAATTATGCCAAATATCATTCATAGCCTAGCCATATTCATAAGTTTGCAAATAGGTTTTCCAGTACAAAAGCATGGCTTAATACATGGTGCCAAATTCTCAACATAATTTCCTATGGGTTATAATAACCAAACTTGTTCTAATTACTTACAAAATGATTTATGCACAAAAATATACATCATGATGGCATAGTAGCAAAACCCCAAACTTGCATAAATTTAAATCAACTACGTACATGTAGCTTCAACATGGATTACATAATTTGCGAAATATTCCAAACGTATGCTTGCATAGAACTACCGCATGTAGTTCTTTATAACATGAATAACATAATTCAAGAATATCCAAACGTATATAATATTTCAAATTGATAAGAACGCACAAATATGAATAACTTTATTGCCACAATTCAAGCATACAAACCAACACAATTGTTTATTCATACTAAAGTAATACTCTACTTACAATGGTTTGATGAATTCTCTAGTTTAGGGATTGAAGACGCAAATTCCTTTGTTGAATTGATTTGATTTAGGTCTCTTTAAGCTTTAGAATTTTCCTCCTAATCCTCTCTCTAGTTGGCGGCTACTCTTAGTCGTTCCTCAGCAACATGGCGGCTATGTTCTTAATTTTGAATGAATAGATTAGGGTTTAGTTTAGGGTTGTTTATATAGAGGTTAGGAACTGATTAGGACCATTGATGTTGCTTGGATTGATCGTAGCCATTCATTCGATAGAGAGACCAATTAAAACTTGCCACCTAGCCCTAGTGACAAAGCAGACCACAGAAAATCGGCCAAACACAGACCTGGCCAGCTAGGTTGGCTGGGCTCGACCAGGTCGACACACCTGTCGACAGGGCTGTCGACAGCCCTGTCGACATGGGTAGCCCAGGTCGACAGCCCAGTCGACCTGGGTGGCCTAGGCGGGTGTTTATCCGCCCTGGCCCATTGGGCCCGATTTTTTTTTAATTTTTTTATTCTGTTTGAATTTTAAATTTAATTCAAAAACTTCCGAAGGCCATATCTTCTTCATACGGACTCCGTTTTTCGAAAACTCGGACTTTATTTCGCGTATTTTTCCGAGACGAACGCAATGGCGTATCCCGTTTCCCTTAGTTCTTTGATTTCAAATTAATTATACTTTAATTTGTTAATTTCACAGTTATAGAATTTTCGGGGTGTTACAGATAACTCCTTCCGATGAAACTAACATCGATAACTTCAACTCGACGAACTTAACTCGACTAACTTAACTTGACTCGACTAACTCGACTTACTTGGTTCGACCAATTCGATTTGATTAACTAGGCTCGACTAACTTGACTAACTTAACTCGACTTACTTGGTTCGACCAATTCGATTTGATTAACTAGGCTCGACTAACTTGACTAACTTAACTCGACTTACTTGGTTCGACCAATTCGATTCGATTAACTAGGCTCGACTAACTTGACTAACTTAACTCGACTTACTTGGTTCGACCAATTCGATTCGATTAACTAGGCTCGACTAACTTGACTAACTTAACTCGACTTACTTGGTTCGACCAACTCAATTTATTAACTCGACTGACTAATTCAACTCGATTAACCTAACTTGATTTACTTATCTCGATTAACTGAACTAATCACTTTGATTAACTCGACTAATTCACTTTGGTTAACTTAACCAATTCACTTAACTAATTCATTTAGTTTAGCTTAACTAATTCACTTAACTCCTGTTGAAAAACTATATTCGATAACTCCTCTAACTCTATTCGAATAAACTATTTCGATTAACTAACTTCGAATACCATATTCGATTAACTAACTTCGAATACCATATTCGATTTCTCCTTTCGAATGTCTATATTCGATTTACTATATTCACTTTATAAAGATTTCCTTTTTAACAACGTTTTATTTATTGGAAAAGATTTCTTTTAAATAACGGCTCTACCCTAAAAAAATGATTTCCCTTTTTATAATGTTTCCTTTCCAATTCTATTTGTAAATGATTTACAAATATTCCCTTTTCAAATTTATTCTTGAAATATTCTAACTCCTTAAATTCCTGGGAAAATTCGCCATAACCTCCTCTGTAACGGGAGCATCGGGAAAATCCCCAAACCCGCCACACAGGCCTTTCCATTCAAAAAGAAATAGTTTGAAATTATTTCCTTTTTGAATATCTTCCATTTATTAATATTCCCATTTATAAATGTCGCTTATTTATAAATATTCCAGTTTATAAATATTCTGTTTTCAATATCACTTTGAAAATCTCCTTATCAATATCCCGTATGTTATGGTATTCAATCATATCAAATCACGATGTTCAATATCGTCCATACACACACAATCAACAACAGGTTATAATTCACATCATATATTAAAATATATGAAAAACAATAAAATAACTGTTGAGGAATCCAGTCGGATTCCTCCAACCTGTTTCCCTGCATCCACAGATGTTAGACAGTATAGATAACATCACTTTCAATTCCATATGATATATTCTGTTAAACAGAATCAATATAGAAATTTAACTAACTGACTAGCAGTTCAATCAAACAGTCAACACAAAATCAATCAGTCCATATTTAACAGTTCTAAAAATATAACATGAAAATATAAACTGTTCAGAGTTAGTGAGATTTACTCACATTGGCAGTTCATCGTTAAAGAACGATAAACTGTTTATTTGATTTGAATCAAACAATTTATTTCACCATAAATTCCTACGATTCCCAATCCACTTCCAGTCAGCTTCATTGTGATGCTCTTGTCCATACGGTCCTGTCGGATCTTGTTTCGCTGAGTTTCGATCACGTATGAATAAGTTATGTATTTTCGAAGTTCATAAATAATTTAAACTAAAATTTAACTAAACAAATTGCTTCGGGCCTTACCTAAAACACTCGGCCCATTCACCCTCCAAAAGCCCACCCGTGCCTCTACTTCTTCTTCCTCAATATTCTCACGGCATCAGGTGATAACCGAACACCATTTCCACCGACTTCACCCTCACCTCAGGCCGTCATTCTTCAATGAAACCTCGAACAAACATCGCCAACTTGCTCCTCGTTCTGCCCTCATCAACATTATACCATCACTTCACAGTTCGATCTCTCCTGTTCGTATGCGACGAACAGCTCCACCCCCTACTGTACAGGTCGCGATGAGCACCCCATCACCAGAAACTCCACAACTTCGCCACAACGTACCATTTTCCATGCTGATTACCAATCTAACTCCCAAACCCCACACCCTTACCTCAATCGAAAAGAAATTGGAACCCTAGTTCCACGGTTTGCAACCCACTTCGACGGAGAGAGGTTCGAATGCCACAAATTTCACATCAAAATGAAGAGGACTCCTTCCCGAGCTCAAATATATATGTTGCAAGATTTATAGGAATTTTATATGACTTATTTTGGTTTTATGAAGATCGAATGAAATTTCCTGAAATGTAAAAACTCACGGCGGAAATTTCTTTTGTTGACTTCTGAGGAGAATTAGGTTAGAAGGGTTTTGAGATGGGTTATTTATAGAAAAATAAATATCTAGATTTTTTTTTATTAATATTTTATTATTTTATTTTGCCAATTTCTATCTGTATTATCTTCTAAAAATTCGTGTGATCACACACGATACCTAAAAATCACCAAACTGGACATGTAGCTAGAGTTTGACATTACGGTCCCAACGAAACTGGTTTCGTCGAATTCCGACTCCGTATGCTCACACAGCGTATTTTTAACTGTCAAAATACTGACTGTTTCTCACTCTAAAAATCCGTACGGCCACACGGTGACTCTAAAAATCACGAAACTTGAAATCTAACAATAATTTGATGTTGCAGATCCAACAAAATTAGTTTCGTCGGATTCCGAGGTCGTATGAAAAACTGGTTATTTTTCAAGCGCTGAACTGACCCTTTTAAATATATAAATATATTTAAATATTATTAAATTAAATATAAATAAATTTATATTATCGTATATCTTCACATATGATATCGTACAGCTCCAGAATATCATATCAGAATATACAGTTTGATATTTCAGATTTCAGATTTGTCGATATTCAATTTATATCGAAAATCCTTTTATAACGTATATAAAGCGTCGCAAATTATAAAGGAATTCTACAGCGACTTTTCTGAAATTTGATTTGGACATATCTCAAAATCTACACGACGAAATCCCGATTTTTCTCTTCCACCAGAAAGATATACTCCACCAGCTCCACACGTTTCTTGTTCCACAGAAATCCGGTTTAAAACGAATCCTGTATACTCAGTTGAAGTTCGAATCGCCAAATAGCGAACTGCCGCGTCGTTTCAAGCTCTATTTTAATTATATTATAATTATACGTTCAAACTGTCGTCGATTGAATAAAATCGTTATTATATTTTGAATCGAAACTCCACCAAATCTCGTATGCTATTCAATTCACACGATATTGTGAATTTCACTATTTCTGACTATTTCGACATTATAATATATTATATTATATTATAATTATTAATTAAATATTCAATATTATTTAATTCACGTTCTCGATATCGATAAATCGATATTAAATAATTAAATAAATTAATTGTTCAACAGCTAAAAATGCGGGTCACTACATATATTAAACAATAAAACTCGACTAGGGACATTTAAAAAATATAATACTTATCACATTATATAATCTCAAGTTCAGTCTTACTCGAACTATATAATTCCGTATTATTATTCTAAGGACTTCTATTATATTAATATTTATATTACGCAGTAAATATAACATAACAAAATAATATTTTATTCCAAATAAAATAATAACATCAACAGTGTTATCAATCTCATCAAATGAATTGCCTCTAGGGCACAAACTCTAACAATCTCCCACTTGCACTAGAGTCAATCATTTATGTATCGTATACTTATGAAACTAGTGTGACTATTAAACTTCTGCTGCGACATAGTTTAATTCAATAGGTCTGCAATATTACATCTTTTGCAACTTTGCAGATATGTTCATATCCTCTGTGAACAATTTCACATAAGAATTATATTTCTTAAATATATGTTTGGATCGATGATGAGTTTAATATTTTAAGCCTGAGCAACAGCCATATTGTTATCGCAATGTGTATCGTTCGATCAACAATGAATTAAGTTCAATCATGAACTTCTTAATCCAAACATTTTTCTTTCTTAGAATCAGTATTTATTTCTTGTTTTAAACTAACATTATTTACAATAATTAATGTGTTATCAAATAACATCAGAATTATTGTATCACTCCCACTCAATTTCTTGTCTATACAAGATTCAATGGTATTTTGTGGTTTCCGAGACATTTTGAAATCTATTTCATTCTTATCGGTATCTTAAAGAATGGCTCCTTTTGAAAGGATATCAATTCGAGCAATAAACATTTTATTTTCTAAGGATTTATATAAATAATATCCTTTTTGATACTCCAGAAAACAATTATCAGATTTCGATTTGATCTTATCAAAGGCGAGGCGTTTAATAAACGCTTCGCATCCCAAATCTATATAATAGACACACTGGAACATTTTCTAGTTTATATCTTATATCGCGTCTTCATAATCGTTTGAGTAGGATTAAATGCAGTTGTTCAAAACTTAATTTATTGGAAGATCTATATGACTTATCATTGATCGTACTATATCTTATAAGGTGCGATTTCTCTTGCTAGACACACCATTTCAATATGGTGTTCTAGGTGGACAGAGTTGTGAAACAATTCCAAACTCATTCAGATAGTCATAAAATTTATTGGCTTAAATGTTCTTTTTCGAACTGTTCAATATATATATATATATAGATAGATAGATATTAATATTGGTTTCTATCTTCATTTTGAATTCTTTGAACTTTTCAAAGGATTCTGATATGTATTTCACAAGATATACATATCTATATCTACTGATATCATCAGTAAATATAATGAAGTAATAAAACCTACCTCTAGCTTATGTATTCGTTGCTCCATATACATCATTATGTTCGAGACCCAATACTTGTCACTTAATCACCGTGTCAAGTGAAAAGGTGATTCAGTTATTTTACCTAATAAACAAGATTTGTATTCTTCATAGAATTCAAAATTAAATGATCTCAAAATTCCATCATTATGGATTTTGATATACTTTCTTGTTTATATTGGCTAACTGGTAATGCTAAAAGTATGTTGAATTTAAATCATTAAATTTAATCCACTCGGTATTTATGTCAAGTACATTATAGTTAAAGATTTATAAAATGCATTAACTATTTGTGAAATTCCATTAAATATTTCATTTAAATAAAATTAACAACAATTGTTCTTTTACTACAAATGGAATTTAAACTTGTCAAAACAAGATTTATAATAACATTTATTTTAAATGGAATTTCATAATAACAATTATTTTATCTATTTTAATTAAGCCAGTATATAGAACAAGAATCAACTTCCTATGGATAATTCAACAACATTTGCTTCCTTTCCAATCGTAAATCTACTTGTTCTTTTGTCAGATTTCTACTTAATCTGCTATCATCATACATTTATGTGATTTATATCTAGTATATAGTACTAGAAATGTATAAGTAGATTATTATAACATTTATATCTTCTTCAGTTGAAGTCATACTTTAACTATTATTTTAGATCCTCTATATTTGTTAGAACAATCACGTTTTAATTTGTTTGAAGACAATCCTCAAATTTCAATGTTAGTCAAGAAATTTGATTTAGTTCAGTTTATCCTTCTTAAGGATTAATTTAAATTATCGGAGTTATTTATTATTTAATATCTACAATAGATAATAAATAATAACTGATTCTTTAACATTTATTTAATACAAAATTTTGACAATCAAAGTTTATATTAACATAAATGTATAATTTTAAACTAAAATATTCTCCCACTCAAATTAACATCCCTTTGTTTATATATACATATCGGTATATACATATAATTGTGTTCCAAGATCCATATCTAGTCATGTCTTGACTCTGCTTTGGCAAATCCCAAAACACAGCCTTTTAGGTAAACATCTTGTGTCAATTATATTCTCTATATAACTCTTGGATCGCATGTTGAACATTTTGTTCAGTATTATTCATTTGCTCAAAATGTAGAATAATTCATGCTTTTGTCTCTAAAGCCATAATCGTATTACGCAGCCTAGTTAAGTCAGACCCAATAATAGGTTGGAGCACCACATTTTGCTCCATCGCATATAACCAAAATAAATGGTGCACAACGCTTTGGCGTTAGTTACAACCATTGATCTTGGACAGTGATGAGTATATTATTGGAAGACTTCACCATGACTTAATATAACAGAATTTGCTATAAAGGGAATTTAAAATTCGTAGTGGAAAAATATTAGAGTTATTTACATATATCAAATATATGTATTTTATATTCACAATATAATTATATTTAAACATATATATTTAAATAATATAGGTACCATTCCTATATATGTATTTATTTATTTTCGAACATTTCAAAACTAAAACATTTATGTAAATTTAGCATTTACAAAATGAACACAGATTTTCATACAAGATTATAATTATATTAAGATCAACTATTGCAAATGTTAAATTCAAACATGATGCAAGCCATAAATCCAGATTAATTAAGCCCAAGCCACTTCATCCATACCTTTTAAACTTTCTGATGGATCATAGTATAACATAATACACAGATAAATCATCTAACTAGAAGACATTTAAAAGGTTTTAGATGTAAGAGATTGATACATTATCAACAACAAATATCAGGACATTAGTTTAGATACATCAATAATGTATAACGAATTACACAAATAATTGATCTCCATCATTACACAGCAATACATAGATACAAATTAGTATACATCATATATGTATAACTTGTTATACATATATGCAACTTGTTACATTGAATTACTCAGTACAACAGACTACACAACGGTTTATTGATATTCATATACATTATACATACATCAAAATATATGAATCAAAATGTATCTCATATACACTTCCATCATTCAGACAAAATAAGTCAAACTTATCCTTTTGCTTCATGACTTCATTGCCAATTTTGTAGCTTGCTGCGAATTCAACATGCATCAGAATGCATTAACAGTTCACTTTACATAATCATCAACATGATTATATACATATATATATAGATGAACAGTTTACAAACTAGCATACAATCAGAGTTTCAAGTCACACTTGCCGCCCCTTAAGCATCTGCAATAATGTCCAATATAAATATGCTTATTGTTTGTGACAATCACTCAATAACGCATATGTATATACTCAGTCCATTGCTTTGTTTTAAAAGGAAATTTGTACATCTATGTGATCCAGACTTTATATACTTACAACATCAAATTTAAGTTCAAAACTTGTTTAGTCAGGAGGAATAGTCAACATATATTGCAATATTAAAACTTGAGTTCTCCCTTATCAAAATATATCTCAACATATATGGGATTATTCATTCAGTACAGTAAAATATGATTCATATATGTATATCAGACATATACAGATTGTGTGATCCCATCTTTGAACAATATAATGTCTAATACATTTTGTATACAGCTGAGCAAAATAGTATAATTAGGAAATCTCAATTCACAATGTATATCTAGTGCAAACATAAGCAAGATGGTTAATGATAAATGCTATTGGATTGATCTAATTTTGCTTATAAAATAATTTTATCCCCTTTTGCAATGTCACTTATCCTTCTGAAACCATTCCAAAAGAAAAACTCAGTGTCTATGTCCTGTCCAACAAGTTCTATTAACTTCATATATACAGTATACATGATTGTAAAAGAAAGTAACTTGTAATAGTAAATCATATTTACGGAATAAGAATCAAGGCCAAAAAGATTTAAATGATGTACAACACTGAGATATAAAACTGTAAATCATATTTACAAAATTTGTTTCAGTATTGACATATGTTGAGGCAAGCACCATAATTGATAATGGAATGACTATCAGGTTATCTAATAAATTGATAGTCTGACATATATGTGTAAATTCCAACTTACAGTCCAACTGTACAAACTAGGATCTATAATTATATGTCTATAATCTATAAAACATCCAAATGGTATATTGTGATATCAATCATCAACAACAGGATTTAACTTTTAAAACCTATTCACTATGTTGATGTAATTTTGCATACACAACTAAAATTTAAACTACATCAACTTCAGAAGTTATCAGATATTCTTACAGATTTAAAATGTTGTTGGAGTGATTATCAAAACAAGTTCCATAGACAAGTCAGAACTCATATTCAGTTTTATAGTGTATATTTATATATATACACCTATATGTTTGCTCAAAAATATGTGTGTATATATATATTTATATAAGCCAGATGTGTACATGATATTGTAATCATTACATATACCATAAAATTGAAATAGAAACTCAAACAGAATTTGCAATATATTTATCCCTATAAATATAAAATCTGAACACGTATTTGTATGTTATTACATAATATAATTTGCAATCCTATATACATAAGCAATTTAGTCACTGTCCAACAAGATTCATTGATTCATACAAATATATAAAACAAACATGAGTAAAATATGTTCATATAGTAATAGTCTAATGTTGATAACAGGGTCATATTTGTTCTGGTTTTAAGAACCATTCATCCAGTACTTTTATCAACATTAATCTCAATTGCACTTCAAACAGGTAATCAAGTTATATACAACCAATTAGCCTACATAGGAGATACACGGTAGTCTTATAACTGTTTATCTCATGTATTAATTTATATGTTGTATAAACATTTTATACACATCTCAAACTTATATGTTAATACAACAAGTCATACTTGTCAATCGACACATACATATGTATGATGTTAAAATTTCAAAACCCAACAGCTTATCTAGAAATTCATATTACCAGTTTTGATTAATTACTTCCCTTTTAATAGGTTTTCTCGACATGTCCATTACAGGTTCAATTATGTAGGAAGTGCTAACAAGTACTTACTGGAAATAGGTGATCATCAAATCTGGTCAATGTTTTGGCCATTATGATTTCAGTGACTTGTTCATCCAAAATGTATTTTTCTTTAACAATTTATAGAAAAACAGTTTCATAGATGTTATCATTCAACTAAAATCAATTCAGGATTTAATCAATGCATTGTTAAATTTATATAAACATATATCATCAACTATGACATGTTTATAAGTATGCATAACTAATTGATATGCATCATGATTTGTCCATGTCATTTCACAACACACGACATGATTCAAAATCAGATCTAAAAGTATATATCAATATATATATATATATATATATATATAAATTTATGACTGAAGTTCAAGTATTCATGATCAAAATAAAAAAAAAACTTGACTATGAATCTTTATTCAAAAGGTTTATCTACAGTCAATCATCTCTTATGATCTATGTATATATATTAGAATAAGGGTTTTAAAGTACAAATTACTTTGATTTCCAGGTATAAAGATCAGATCTAAAATTTGTTTTAACAAATTTCTACAAGAATGATTTTATTTAAAACAAAATAAAACTTAAAGCTATCGTGCTGATTCATTAATCAATAAGACAATTTTAATCAAGAAAAGATAATGTATGATAAAACCTGGACATATATACATATTAATCAAACAATTTGAGAATGAGTTTAGCTCTGTTTATCTTTATAAACAGATCACTTCCTGCTTTAGATCATATCCAAGTAATCTTTGTTTAATCGAATTAGATTCACTGAATAGAATTGATATCTGATATCTATTCGTAATTAAATAAAACAGTTTTATTTCCTAATCAAAACAATACTGTAAGCCGTAATAATCAATTCGATGTGACTGAAACTGAAATGCATACTAGGCAACGAACACGAATAAAACCCCAAAATCAAAGTTCAATTTGAAATTTTTCGCAGTAACCTTTCTCCGATACCATTGAAGGATAATTCGATCAAATTGATATCCAATAAATAATCGTTTAACTAATTAAACAAAGGATCTATGCGAGAAACATGTAAATCGAACAATTAAAATGAATTAGGGTTTATACCTTCGAACCCGAATCCGTGAAGAACCAAGTGAAAAACAAATCAGAAGAGATGATGAAGCATCAAATCGTCAGGATCAGCAAATCGTCGTCCCTCTACTAGTATCCACACCGACGCTATCACTCAGATCGAATCCAAGGAAGGAAGAAAAGAATGGTGCTAGCCGCCATTCTAATTAGGGTTTTATTTCAGAGAAAGGAATAATCGGTTGGCCTCTTGTTTTGGATCTTATCACTTATATTATGGTTCACCCTACCATTTAAAGTGATAAGTTACCCCTTTAAACTAGCAAGTGTACCATAAACTAAGGTGCCGACCAGTATACCATTTCAACTCTAATTAATATATCAACGATTAATATTTTATTTACCTAATGAATGCCTTTTCTTTTTTGTCACGTCCTAAGTGTGTGACCCTATAGGTTACTACAACATTGGCAATGGTTTTAAATCGTATTTAAAACCATAAATAGTAATTGGCATCTAGCAATACGTCGCTGCTACCCAAGTTATAATAAATTATCGATTCGATACAACCTTTTCTGTGAGCAGTGTATCAATGCAATATAATCCTTTTAACCGATATATCCAGGATTAAACTAGAGGCATGGATCGTATCATCCTCTTTATAATTTAATCCGTTTTTCTTGATCGATGAGTAGAATGCTTAAAACAAATCAATATTTGAGCACGGCCATGCATTTCACAGTCTCACTCAATCAAGAGGCCCATGGATATCACTACGAATATACCGTAGGGTTAAATTCCATCTAGATCATTCATAATTTTCATTCGATTTGAAATGTATTCAATAATCACCGTTATCGATACTCTGTTACGAAATAACTTTAGATGATATCAAAACACAAATATCCTCGAATAAAATTATAATGATTTCAGGTCTGAGGACCATTACATCACTATCACTATGAGAATAACTTATGATACTATTAATTGTATTCCATGGAATTATCTCACGGTGGGTCAGCCCAATACAGTATTCTCCAATACGTATTTATATTTTGACTTTAATATCATGTATATTAATGATCAATGAGATGTGATCATCAGTCAATCAATATACTAGTCTCACTGCTTTATTGTTGTCCTATATTAAACAATAAAACTCGACTAGGGACATTTAAAAAATATAATACTTATCACATTATATAATCTCAAGTTTAGTCTTACTCGAACTATATAATTCCGTATTATTATTCTAAGGACTTCTATTATATTAATATTTATATTACGCAGTAAATATAACATAACAAAATAATATTTTATTCCAAATAAAATAATAACATCAACAGTGTTATCAATCTCATCAAATGAATTGCCTCTAGGGAACAAACTCTAACAATCACATTCTTAGGGAAAGGTTCCCTTTAATTTTATCCAAGATAAATTCCTCTAAATTTATTCTATAATCTTCCTTTGGATATCATTTCTAACTAGTCAGGATTAGCGAACCACACCGAAGTAATTATTTGTTTTATTTCCCAATCCCAACCTATTCATCCTATGGAGAAAAACTGGTAATACTCCACATCTAACACCACGGTGTTATTGGTAAAATTAATTACCATTTCACGTTCAAATCTAATTAAAGATTCAACTATCGCTTTGGAGCAAAACTGGTGATACTCCACTCTCGATCACTTTTCAGATTTGATAATTTAAATTATCAATTCACATTTTTAATCTAATTAAAGATTCATTAAAACTCCACTTAGTTTTAATATTTTCGAAAATCAACATCCTGCCTTTAACTGGGTTAAAGAACCAATGTCATCTAAAACACGATTCACGATAAACCCAAATCACATTTGATATTAAATACAAGGCTCTGAATAGAAAATATACTGGCTTATATTCAATTTCAAATTCTGAAACCAACAAATATCGTATTGGAAATAACGATATAAAATATATCTTTTAAATTCCCATAACAATATCTGTATAGTCACGAAATCCAACATCGAAATATTCCGAAGATAATTTTGATTCAACTCCAGTCCAATTCACAAATTGGAAATATTGATTATATTGAAATCACTTTCAAATTCAATTTATTTATTTCAAAAATAAATCAATTTGAATTCTAGTTCAAAACTAGTTCATTTCGATAAAAATCTATTTTTATCCTTTCAAATGTGTAATTCTTCAGCCCAATTTTTCCCAAATCATTTCTTATGATTCTACACAAATTATAGATATTTTGAATAATTTTATCAAGGCCCGTACAGTCGATTTCCATCAACGGCCATCGAACTGCACTTACAGCGACCTTTTCTGAAATTGATTTGGACATAATTCCAAATCCAACCATTAGATTTCAAATTTCTAATATTCATTGGAAAATCTCTTTTCGATACGAACCCAATGGTTCCGGTTTTAGGAGAATCCGATGGCCGGATCTCCCGCAACGTCAATTCGAAGTCAATGGTCGAAATTCACGAATTGCCGCGGCGCGGCGCGTTCAATTCAGGCCATTATATATATATATATATATTATATATATTTCGTCGATTTCCTTATAAAACGAATTTTATAAATCGTTTTAAATTCGTTTTCAAAACCATTTCAACGCTACATACAATTTCAAATTGATTTGATTTCAATTCAATTCGAATTCATTTCAATTTTATTTAATTCGAATTCAAATTCGTTTCAATTCAATTCAAATTCTAATTCTTTTCAATTCAGTTCTATTTGAATTTACCTTCTATTTAATTCAATTCGAATTCATTTCAAATTGATTTCAATTCAATTTCAGTTCGTTTTAAATTTCATTCAAAACTATTTCAATTCTTTTTTAACTCAATTTCAATTTAATTCAATGTGAATTCATTTATGTTCAATTCGAATTCAAATTCACTTTCTATTCAATTCGAATCGAATTCATTTTCTATTCGATTCGAATTCATTTCAAATTGATTCAATTTTATTTCAATTTGAATTTTAATCTAATTCAATTTGAATTTCATTTCAAAATATTAAATCTTGAAATCACTTTTCAATATTCATTATAAAACGAATAAAATCGATATAAATATCGTTCACGTCAAAATAGCGCAACTCTAATCAACACGGCTATATATATTTCAATAAATTCGTTATTTGATTCAACAAATGAATATTTACTCTATTCCACACATGAATCTATATTTCTTTCAACACACGACTAATCTCAACACATGAGTACTGTCAACACATCACTATTTTTGTTATGTAAAATATTTTATAAAATTATGGTATCTATCGTTTGATTTTTAATTAGACTCCACCGTGAAGTAGTCTCTAATTGTAAATATGATAAAGATGTAATTTTTATTATTTAAAACGTTCTACTCAACACATGAATAGTTTCAACACATGAACATCGTCAACACATGACTATTTTTATATTCAACACATGAATTTTCTTTTATAATATTCATTATTTTCCCGATTGGAATGAGGCCCAATCAATCACCATATAATGTTAATTATATGGATTCCATACAACACATGTATATAATAGCAACGACAAACAATCTACCATCATCCAAAGTGCACCGCATAATGCATAAGCATCAAATATAAATAATTAACGCTTACACAGCCTGTCGACCAATCGATCGACATACAATGAAATAATTGGGATTAGTGTACGCCAAATTTCATCCCAACACCCGTGTGGGGTTTCAAATCAACAAACACAGATTTTTATTTGTGCAGTTGGGCGATGTGTAAAATTTATCGACCCAATCAATATCAGTCAAATCAGTGTATATAAACAAATTGGCCGATTTGTTTATAAATATTTATTTATTCACATTCACGTTAAAAATTATATTTTTAACGATAAAATATTTTTAACTATATAAATATTTTATTTCCTTTAACCACATTAATTTATATTATCGATTTCACATCAACAATACAAAAAAATTTCACAACACATCAAACAAGCATACAAGCCATCCATGGTCTGTGGATGACGGGGGTCGGGTGCTACTAAGCACCGTCTACATCCTAGTATATATATATATATATATGTAACTAGAAAAAGAAATTTAGGGTGAGAATTTCTCACTGATAGCTATCCTGACTCCACGGTGCTTCCTATGTAGAACATCTTCACCGTGTTCGCCTTTTGTCACTTTCGTTGCCCGTAGCCACTACATATATAAAAATCGAATTTTTACTTCGCTATTCAATATTTAAAAATCGAATTTTTACTTCGCTATTCAATATATAAAAATCGAATTTTTACTTCGCTATTCAGTATATAAAAATCGAATTTTTACTTCGCTATTCAATATATAAAAATCTATTTTTACATCGCTACTATATAGATAAAAATTCTATTTTTACATCGCTACTATATAGAAAAAAAATTATATTTTTACAACGCTACCATATAGATAAAAATTCTGCCTTTTTAAATATAAAGATTTAATTTTTATTTCATCACTATAAAAATCAAATCTTTACTTTATTATATATATATAATAAAAATCATATTTTTATTTCGTTACATATATAAAGATGATATTTTTATATTCTCTATTATATAGAAATTCTATTTTCAATACATTACTTATATAAATATAGTATTTTTATATCTTCTATTATATAAAGATCATATTTTTAATACACTGCTAGTATATAAACTATATTTTTAACTTTCATATATTATAAAAATTATATTTTTAATATCTATACTATATAAAAATTATATTTTTAATATCTACATTATATAAAAATCATATTTTTAATATTAAAAATCCTAACTTCATATAGTATTTGTCATTAAAAATCAATGCTACTTATAAAAATCAATTCTTTTTAAATTAAAATTTTCAGATCTTAACAATAATGTTCCAGATAGGAACTGATTTTTATTTTACCTAAAACTGATTACATTAATTAAATATGAGTAAAAAAAATTAAAAACATCAAAGAAAAAGAAGCTTACAGGCTGAAATGGGGGCTCAGGGCGGAGAGGAAGTGGTAGGGGTTCGCTGGTGGGAGCAGGGCGGCTCCAGGGGGTTGCGCATGGGCTGGGTGGTCGGCAGTCTTGATTTCCGTTCGGATTTGGGTGGGGTTCTTAGGCGCCGGCTTCGCGAGCTCGAAGGGGGGTGGATGGGGTCTTGGGCGATTGACAGAGCGAGGGGGGCGGCGTCACGCGTGCGACGGCGCTGCTGGGAGGAGCGGCGGCTCCTCCCCCTTTTCCGTCTTCATTTTCCCTTTTTTTTTGAAATGAAATCGGGGGGGGGGGGGGGGGGCAGAGGGTATAAGGGAAGAGAGAGAGGGATTTTAATTTTAATTATTTACTTTAAATTCTAAAAAGCAACTTTTTATTTCGACCTCGAAATCGAACCTACTGCCTGTCGTCCATAGCTAATTACCCCCATTCCGAACACAATGGGATGTGTACCGTAGGCTGATTCGATTGTTTCGATCAGTTTTCGTCAAAATCAACATATAACTCTATATATTGAATTTGAACGCGCATTTCAATTTACCGGGGTCACATACTAACTCGAAAAATTCCAGAAAAATATTTTCTAGCTTCGTATTGACGATACGGTCCTAACAAAACTAGTTTCGTCGAATTCTGAGACCGTTGGAAAAATGGCCATTTTTCCAGTCGATTAAAATCAACTGAAACTAGTCAAATGCGTTTTCCTTTGCCACGCTCACATATTGATTTGAAAAATTATGAAATTAGAAACCTAGCAATAATTTAACATCACGGACCCAACAAAAGTGGTTTCGTCGAAATCCGAGGTCGTTTGCAAAATTCCCATTTTTAAGGGCCTGAATTCCATAGCGACTATTCAGAATTTTCAACTGGACATATTTTTTGATTCTCGCTATGAAATCTCGATTTTTCGGATTCGTTGGATAGTATCATCAAATAGATCATATTATTTTTGGTTTCGCTAAAATCCGGTTTGTTTTGCACCCGGTACATTCAATTGAAGTTTGAAATCGAATTATCGAACTACCGCGCCATTTTCAATTCTATTTATAATTATATATAATTATTTATATCCTAACGACGACGTATATAATATATACGTTCGATTCTATTTATAATTAATTTCTCGTTGATATTATTTAAAATATTCTATTTTAAATATTTAAAATTCGCTAAAATTGCCAAAATAAAAATTTTAAACTGGCCCGCATTTCCGGGTTGTTACAATCTCCCCCACTTAAAACTTTTCGTCCCCGAAAAGGAACAAAGTCGAAAGTGGTTTGATCAATCTACTCTATGCTCAATCTGGCTTCCATTCTCCAACTTTTCAATTTCTGAGAATTTTCTAATTCTTCAAAAATTTGGCTAACACCCTAAATTTTCGAAAAATTTGGCCATAACCTCCCCTGCACCGGGAGCCACAGGAAAATCCCGAAATTGCCGTATAGGCCTTCTGATCTCAAAAAGAAAAAGAATAAGCCAATCGGCTCATAAAATCATCATCACCCAAACAAAACAGTAAATTACAGTAAATATGTACCTATTTGTCGGGCAAACAAATTTTATTCTCTGCTCTAGCCTCCTTGCTATGACCTGTTCAACAGATATACATGTATATGCATGCAAATGCGACCAATTTTCAATACAATTCAATATTTGATTCAATTATGCTAAATGGTTCAAAATTATCAAACAAATAAACAAACAACACGAACATCAATCAATTAGTGAATTAGAGTTTCAAATTCATAATTTTGATACATATACAAAAAATCATGTTTTTGATGCCAAATCACAACAATGAATTCTAGCTATATAAGTTTTGGTTCTCACACCAGTCTAATGGAAATATATAGAAATCACACCTTCGTCACTCGAAAATAAATGCTGATGATGTTTCGAACCACCATCAGAACATCTCAGGGCTACGAGAGTGCGGTTCTATATCTATCCGGTATATTAAAACTTCGAATATACGTTCATGACGTGTATATGCAAAATCTTTATATACTCGATTGTCCATATTCAAAATAAATAAATATTCAAATACGTATAAAATGGTTTAAATTTCAAAACAAAATTGTTTTCATTTGAAAAATATACTCTTCACACTCGTTCTAGGATACTACTGATCCTCTCTCTAACGAGTCATTCTAATTGGATATTACAAATCCAATATCTAATGAATTCTTTCGTATGGTTATAATGTGTCTTGTTCTCGAGCTCTGTAAACTAAAGCTCTGATACCAAACTGAGACGACCCGAACTTCCCCGTAAAGGAAAGCACGGATACAATTGAGGACAAGAACAAAATAGAACGCAAACAGAAGAACATTTCACTGCTATTACAACAATTCCATCAGATACAAGAATATACAAAGTATAATTGAATAAATTACATTCGATAAATATCATAGATTACAATAAATTACATGGCAGCGGAAAAATAATATAAAACACAACTGAAAGTGATACACGGATACAGAGCTTTCCGAGCACCGTTCCAGCTGTAAATCAGGACCCTGTGAATATAAATCTGCAAAACCAAAACTACTAGCTGCCCGTGGAAAATAGGGTCACCCAGAGTTTAGGTTAAAACAATAAACTCCAGATCAGTCATGTGACTGGTGTGAGAACTAAAGTAGTTATTAATCTTTATTTTTAAAGTTAGGTAAATCAAGGGACCACGCCGTATAACACGGAACGGGTTTCCTCCCAAGAATTCCAGTGCATAGAACAAATAGCGCAATGCTAAATAAAGAAAAATGAAGCTGTTATAAAACCCAGGTCCCATCACACAATGCAACGTAAGCCGGAGGATAGGGTTTTTACCTTATAACAGCCAAAGCATGCTTGATACGTTTAAAACACATTGTTTGATACTATTATAAGTGTATAGTGTCAAAATAGTTTCAATCATAAATATCAATCATAGGTGGCATGAATGACCCATACCACTATGTCACCATACTAGGTTCTACAAATAAAACCGAATTATCACGTATTGGAAATTGGATTTCCGTCATGAGTCGAGCCAAGGGGCAAGCTCCTCTCCGATTCGAGACACTCTAGCAAATGTCTCAGGACCCCACTATGATCTTTGGATCTTCAGGGCCGGTCCTCTCTTACTTTTGAGGATTGGCAATTCCTGAACACACGTTTCCCGATCCTTACATACCTATATCCGAGGCGCCTCGTATCCAACAACTACATAAGTGAAAAGTATATAAATGTCAGGGCTGGTAGGTCACTGACACCACCTTAGCTAGAAAGAAACGTCGTGCTCTCCCTACAGTCACTATCCCGTTTTTGACTCATACCAAGGTGTGAGGCTCGCGAATTCATGTTATACACAATGCTACGCCACATAGGTCGTGCTTTGATCATCAACCACAAGACTTTCCTTTTCAACAGAAGCCTTGATCAATTGCCACTTACGCGTGCCACACTGGCAATTCACTCCATGCGACTGATGTCCATCGATATACAACCTCTGAGCTCGTACATCTTAGAGAAGGGCGTTAAGCAAGAGAATAAATCCTCCGCCGCCAAACAGATGTATATTTAATAGAGATCAATCAACACAGAATAAAATCCAATGTCAGACACACAATCCATTTACAAGTTCGTTCTGGGTCTGAACGAAACCGGAGGCACTTTCCTCGCATATCCATCGATCTCCAGGTACGTCTGGACGATCACCAACTGTTTCCCTCATCTTGGGTGTACAGCCCAATCGAGATCATCAGTAATCACCCAAACGATGTGAAGACTTCCGGTCTTCAACCACCGTCTTCATCTTCGACATCTCGTCGAATCGGTTATTCAGAATGGGTATAACCCGGCCTTTCTGAATAACCCCCGTATATAATAAACGAATGTTACACAAACACAACAAACGCCTCATTCCAATTCATAATATTCTTTTATTCACAAAATCACATTCTTAGGGAAAGGTTCCCATTAATTTTATCTAAGATAAATTCCTCTAAATTTATTCTATAATCTTCCTTTGGATATCATTTCTAACTAGTCGGGATTAGCGAACCACACCGAAGTAATTATTTATTTTATTTCCCAATCCCAACCTATTCATCCCATGGAGAAAAACTGGTAATACTCCACATCTAACTCCACGGTGTTATCGGTAAAATTAATTACCATTTCACGTTCAAATCTAATTAAAGATTCAATTATCGCTTTGGAGCAAAACTGGTGATACTCCACTCTCGATCACTTTTCAGATTTGATAATTTAAATTATCAATTCACATTTTTAATCTAATTAAAGATTCATTAAAACTCCACTTAGTTTTAATTTTTTTCAAAAATCAACATCCTGCCTTTAACTGGGTTAATGAACCAATGTCATCTAAAACACGATTCACGATAAACCCAAATCACATTTGATATTAAATACAAGGCTCTGAATAGAAAATATACTGGCTTATATTCAATATCAAATTCTAAAACCAACAAATATCGTATTGGAAATAATGATATAAAATATATCTTTCAAATTCCCATAACAATATCTATATAGTCACGAAATCCAACATCAAAATATTCCGAAGATAATTTCGATTCAACTCCAGTCCAATTCACGAATTGGGAATATTGATTATTTTAAAATCACTTTCAAATTCAATTTATTTATTTCAAAAATAAATTAATTTGAATTCTAGTTCAAAATTAGTTCATTTCAATAAAAATCTATTTTTATACTTTCAAATGTGGAATTCTTCAGCCCAATTTTTCTCAAATCATCTCTTATGATTTTACACAAATTATAGATATTTTTAATAATTTTATCAAGGCCTGTACAGTCGATTTCCATCAACGACCATCGAACTGCACTTACAGCGACCTTTTCTGAAATTGATTTGGAATAATTCCAAATCCAACCGTTAGATTTCAAATTTCTAATATTCATTGGAAAAGCTCTTTTCGATACGAACCCAACGGTTCCGGTTTTAGGAGAATCCGAGGGCCGGATCTCCCGCAACGTCAATTCGAAGTCAATGGTCGAAATTCATGAATTGCCGCAGCGCGGCGCGTTCTATTCAGGCCATTATATATATATATATATAATAAATATATTATATATATTTCGTCGATTTCCTTTTAAAACGAATTTATAAATCGTTTTAAATTCGTTTTCAAAACCATTTCAATGCTACATTCAGTTTCAAATCGATTTGATTTCAATTCAATTCGAATTCATTTCAATTTTATTTAATTCGAATTCAAATTCATTTCAATTCAATTCAAATTCTAATTCTTTTCAATTCAGTTCTATTTGAATTTACCTTCTATTTAATTCAATTCGAATTCATTTCAAATTGATTTCAATTCAATTTCAGTTCGTTTTAAATTTCATTCAAAACTATTTCAATTCTTTTTTAACTCAATTTCAATTTAATTCAATGTGAATTCATTTCTGTTCAATTCGAATTCAAATTCACTTTCTATTCAATTCGAATCGAATTCATTTTCTATTCGATTCGAATTCATTTCAAATTGATTCAATTTTATTTCAATTTGAATTTTAATCTAATTCAATTTGAATTTCATTTCAAAATATTAAATTTTGAAATCACTTTTCAATATTCATTATAAAACGAATAAAATCGATATAAATATCGTTCACGTCAAAATAGCGCAACTCTAATCAACACGGCTATATATATTTCAATAAATTCGTTATTCGATTCAACAAATGAATATTTACTCTATTCCACACATGAATCTATATTTCTTTCAACACACGACTAATCTCAACACATGAGTACTGTCAACACATTACTATGTTTGTTATGTAAAATATTTTATAAAATTATGGTATCTATCATTTGATTTTTAATTAGACTCCACCGTGAAGTAGTCTCTAATTGTAAATATGATAAAGATGTAATTTTTATTATTTAAAACGTTCTACTCAACACACGAATAGTTTCAACACATGAACATCGTCAACACATGACTATTTTTATATTCAACACATGAATTTTCTTTTATAATATTCATTATTTTCCCGATTGGAATGAGGCCCAATCAATCACCATATAATGTTAATTATATGGATTCCATACAACACATGTATATAATAGCAACGACAAACAATCTACCATCATCCAAAGTGCACCACACAACTGCATAAGCATCAAATATAAATAATCAACGCTTACACAGCCTGTCGACCAATCGATCGACATACAATGAAATAATTGGGATTAGTGTACGCCAAATTTCATCCCAACACCCGTGTGGCGTTTCAAATCAACAAACACAGATTTTTATTTGTGCAGTTGGGCGATGTGTAAAATTTATCGACCCAATAAATATCAGTCAAATCAGTGTATATTAACAAATCGGCCAATTTGTTTATAAATATTTACTTATTCACATTCACGTTAAAAATTATATTTTTAACGATAAAATATTTTTAACTATATAAATATTTTATTTCCTTTCACCACATTAATTTATATTATCGATTTCACATCAACAACACAAACAAATTTCACAACACATCAAACAAGCATACAAGCCATCCATGGTCTGTGGATGACGGGTGTCGGGTGCTACTAAGCACCGTCTGCATCCTAGTATATATATATATGTAACTAGAAAAAGAAATTTAGAGTGAGAAGTTCTCACTGATAGCTATCCTGACTCCACGGCGCTTCCTATGTAGAACATCTTCACCGTGTTCGCCTTTTGTCACTTTCGTTGCCCGTAGCCACTACATATATAAAAATCGAATTTTTACTTCGCTATTCAATATATAAAAATCAAATTTTAACTTCGCTATTCAATATATAAAAATCGAATTTTTACTTCCAATATATAAAAATCGAATTTTTACTTCGCTATTCAATATATTAAAATCTATTTTTACATCGCTACTATATAGATAAAAATTCTATTTTTACATCGCTACTATATAGATAAAAATTATATTTTTACAACGCTACTATATAGATAAAAATTCTGCCTTTTTAAATATAAAGATTTAATTTTTATTTCATCACTATAAAAATCACATCTTTACTTTATTATATATATATATAATAAAAATCAGATTTTTATTTCGTTACATATATAAAGATGATATTTTTATATTCTCTATTATATAGAAATTCTATTTTCAATACATTACTTATATAAAGATAGTATTGTTATATCTTCTATTATATAAAGATCATATTTTTAATACACTACTAGTATATAAACTATATTTTTAACTTTCCTATATTATAAAAATTATATTTTTAATATCTACACTATATAAAAATCATATTTTTAATATCTACATTATATAAATATCATATTTTTAATATTAAAAATCCTAACTTCATATAGTCTTTGTCATTAAAAATCAATGCTACTTATAAAAATCAATTCTTTTTAAATTAAAATTTTCAGATCTTAACAATAATGTTCTAGATAGGATCTGATTTTTATTTTACCTAAAACTGATTACATTAATTAAATATGAGTAAAAAAAATTAAAAACATCAAAGTAAAAGAAGCTTACAAGCTGAAATAGGGGCTCAGGGCGGAGAGGAAGTGGTAGGGGTTCGCTGGTGGGAGCAGGGCGGTGCCGGGGGTTGCGCAGGGGCTGGGTGGTCGGCGGTCTCAATTTTCGTTCGGATTTGGGCGGGGTTCTTAGGCTCCTGCTTCGCGAGCTCGAAGGGGGGTGGACGGGGTCTTGGGCGATTGACAGAGCGAGGGGGGCGGCGTCACGCGCGCGACGGCGCTGCTGGGAGGCGCGGCGGCTCCTCCCCCTTCTCTGTCTTCCTTTTCCCTTTTTTTTTTAGAAATGAAATCGGGGGGGGGGGGGGGCAGAGGGTATAAGGGAAGAGAGAGAGAGGGATTTTAATTATTTACTTTAAATTCTAAAATGCAACTTTTTATTTCGACCTCGAAATCGAACCTACCGCCTGTCGTCCATAGCTAATTACCCCCATTCCGAACACAATGGGATGTGTACCGTAGGCTGATTCGATTGTTTCGATCAATTTTCGTCAAAATCAACATATAACTCTATATATTGAATTTGAACGCGCATTTCAATTTACCGGGGTCACATACTAACTCGAAAAATTCCAGAAAAATATTTTCTAGCTTCTTATTGACGATACGGTCCTAACAAAACTATTTTCGTCGAATTCTGAGACCGTCGGAAAAATGGCCATTTTTCCAGTCGATTAAAATCAACTAAAACTGGTCAAACGCGTTTTCCTTTGCCACGCTCACATATTGATTCAAAAAATTATGAAATTTGAAACCTAGCAATAATTTGACATCACGGACCCAACAAAAGAGGTTTTGTCGAAATCCGAGGTCGTTTGCAAAATTCCCATTTTTAAGGGCCTGAGTTCCATAGCGACTATTCAAAATTTTCAACTGGACATATCTTTTGATTCCCGCTATGAAATCTCGATTTTACGGATTCGTTGGAAAGGTATCATCAAATAGATCCTATTATTTTTGGTTTCGCTAAAATCCGGTTAGTTTTGCACCCGGTACATTCAATTGAAGTTTGAAATCGAATTATCGAACTACTGCGCCATTTTCAATTCTATTTATAATTATATATAATTATTTATATTCTAACGATGATGTATATAATATATACGTTCGATTCTATTCATAATAAATTTCTCGTCGATATTATTTAAAATATTCTATTTTAAATATTCAAAATTCGCTAAAATTGCCAAAATAAAAATTTTAAACTGGCCCGCATTTCCGGGTTGTTACAATTAAAATGCCAGAACACTGCATTTCCCCACCCTTTGGGGTGTCAGTGAGCCAACAAATGACTCCATCGGTTCGAGAACGACTGATATATCCGAGGTGCCTCGCAACAGAAACAACCACATAAGTCAAACTCGTCAGGGCATGTAAAACCACTGACGCCACTTCTAACTAGAAGGAAATGCATGCCCTCCCTGAGGTCCTCTCCCGTTTCCGGTTCACACCGGGTGTGAAACTCGCGAAGTAAACGTTACACAAAGCTATCCCACAATGGCCATGCTTCGATCATCAACCACAAAACTCTGCTTTTCAACAGAAGCCTTGATCATTCGCCACTTAGGCATGCCACATAGGCAATTCACTCTATGCTTTTGATATCCATCAGTATATAACCCCTGAGCTCGTACGTCTCAGAGCAGGGCGTTAAGCAAGAGAATAAATTCTCCGCCGCCAAACAGATATATATTTAATATAAATCAATCACACAGACTGAAATCCAATGTCAGACACACAATCCATTTACAAGTCCGTCCCGGGTCTGAACGAAACCGGAAGCACCTAGTACCCCGCATATCCATCGATCTCCAAGTACGTCTAGACGATCACCAACTGTTTCCATCTTCTTGGGTGTACAGCCCAATCAAGATCATCAGTAATCACCCAAATGACGTGAAGACCTCCGGTCTTCAACCACCGTCTTCATCTTCGACTTATCGTCGTACCAGTTATTCAGAATGGGATAAACCCAGTCTTTCCGAATAACTCGCGTATATAATAAACAAGTGTTACACATCACAACATACGCCTCATTCCAATTCATCTGTCACTAACCGTAAATTAACAAGAGAATAATTCCCCAAATATTAACCCCGAAGGCCGAAACCAACATCAGATCAATATCCGGAAAACCATTCTGCTTAGCTAACCGACAGTTAGTTTCTAATTTTCTTAACTCCTTTAGGTCTAAGAACAGTATTATTGAAGATACCGTTCACGACAACCCAAAATCTCGTTCCATTAACTATCGGGTTAAAGAACGAGTGTTATTTAAAACACTGTTCACGATAAACCCGAAAATCAATACTAATTCAATTCCAATTAAATATCATTTAATTGGTACACTTCATTAAATCTAAATAAAAAGATTTAATCTTTTCTCAACTGGGCTTAAGAACAGTGTTAATAAAGACACCATTCACGACAAACCCAAATCACATTTTAAATTAAATACAAGGCTCTGAATAGAAAATATATCGGCTTATATTCAATATCAAATTCTACGACCAACAAATATCGTATTGGAAATAACAATACAAATATATCTTTAAAATTCCCATAACAATATCTGTGTAATCACGAAATCCAACATCGAAATAATCCGAAGACAATTTCGATTCAAATCCATCCCAATTCAATTATTGGAAATTCTGGTTACTTTTATAACCCATTTCAAATTCAATTTATTTATTTAAAAACAAATAGAATTTTAATTCTAGTTCAAAACTAGTTCATTTCGATAAAAATCTATTTTTATCTTTTCAAATATGGAGTTTTTCATCCCAATTCTTCCCAAATCATTTCTTATGATTTTACATAAATTATTACTATTTTTAATAATTTTATCAAGGCCCGTGCAGTCGATTTCCATCAACGACCATCGAACTGCACATACAGCGACCTTTTCCAAATTTGATTTGGACATAATTCCAAATCCAACCGTTAGATTTCAAATTTCTAATATTCGTTAGAAAGCTCTTTTCGTTACGAACCCAATGGTTCTGGTTGTAGGAGAATCCGACGGTCGGATCTCCCGTAATATCAGTTCGAAATCAATGGTCGAAATTCGCGAACTACCGTGGCGCGACGCGTTCTATTCAGGCCACTATATTATATATATTCTATATATAATATATACTTCGTCGATTTCCTTTTAAAACGTATTTTATAAATCGTTTTAAAATTCTTTTTCAAAACGATTTCAACTTCTTTTCAAATTCAAATCAAAATTGAATTTTTCCTTATAAATGCGATTTAAATTCATTTCAAATTGATTTCAATTCAAATTGATTTCTAATTCAATTTCAATTCAATTTCAATTCAATTTCAATTTGAATTCATTTGTATTCAATTTCAATTCGAATTCATTTACATTCAATTTCAATTCGAATTCAATTCTATTCAATTTCAATTCGAATTCATTTCTATTCAATTTCAATTCGAATTTCATTTCAAAATATTCGATTTTGAAAGCTCTTTTCAATATTCATTACAAAAACGAATATAATCGATATAAATATCGTTCACGTCAAAATGGCGTCAATCTAATCAACACGGCTTCATATGTTTCTATTTTCAAATATTCTATTTCAAATATTTCTATTTCAAATATTTCTATTTCAAAACTGGAATGAGGCCCAATCAATTACCATATAATGTTAATTATATGGATTTTCTACAAAATATGTATAAAATAACAACGATGAATAATCAACCATCATCCAAAGTGCATTCTATGTTGTATAAGCATCAAATATAAATATTCAATGCTTATAACAGTCTGTCAATCAATCGATCGACTTTCAGCTAATTATTGTGTAACAACCCGAAAATCTGGGCCAGTTTAAAATTTTTATTTTGGCAATTTTAGCGAATTTTGAATATTTAAGATGAATTATTTTAAATAATATCGACGAGGAAATTTATTTTGAATATAATTCGATCGTATATATTATATACGTCGTCGTTAGAATATAAATAATTATATATAATTATAAATAGAATTGAAAATGGTGCGGTAGTTCGATAATTCGATTTCAAACTTCAATTGAATGTACCGGGTGCAAAACAATCCGGATTTTAGTGAAACCAAAAATAATGGAATCTAATAGTGAATATCTTTCCAACAAATCGGAAAAATCAAAAGTTCGTAGCGAGAATCAAAAGATATGTCTAGTTGAAAATTCTGAATAGTCGCTATGGAATTCAGGCCCTTAAAAGTGGACATTTTGCAAACGACCTCGGATTTCGACGAAACCACTTTTGTTGGGTCCGCAGTGTCAAGTTATTGCTAGGTTTCAAATTTCATAATTTTTCGAATCAATATGTGAGCGTGGCAAAGGAAAACGCGTTTGACCCGTTTCAGTTGATTTTAATCGACTGGAAATTGGCCATTTTTCTAACGGTCTCAGAATTCGACGAAACTAGTTTTGTTAGGATCGTATCGTCAATACGAAGCTAGAAAATATTTTTCTGGAATTTTTCTAGTTAGTATGTGACCCCGGTAATTTGAAATGTACGTTTAAAATTCAATATAGTGATGTAAATGTAAATTCAAAGGAAACTGATCGTAACGTCCGAATCAGCTTACGATACATATCCCATTGTGTTCGGAATGGGGGTAAAACGCTATGGACGACAGGCGGTGGGCCTCGTTTAGAGGTCGTATGAAAAAGTCAACTTTTAAGTAAATAAATAAATTATATAATAATAATAATAAAAATATTATCTCCCTCTCCTTATATCCGCTCAGGCCCCCCCCCCCCCCACGTTTAAAATCAATTCAGTTTTTCTAAATCAAAGAAAAAAAAACCCCTAAACCTAAAATCGATCGCGCCTCCTCCCTTCAGGCTGACGCCGTCGAGCCTGCTTCCCCCTCCTCCTTCAATCCGACCCCTCCCCCCAAAGCCGTTCGAAACCCTAGAGCAGCCCCTGGAAGCCAGCGCCGCCTTGCCGCCGACGAAGACGAGTCGCCCCCCTTCGCAGGTAAAGGTACGTTATTTTATTTTATTTCATTTTTATTTTCAATCTAAAAATTTCGATTTTTAAACAGAGTATAAAAACTGAAATTTATAAAGAATAAAAACTGAAATTTATAAAGAATAAAAACTGAAATTTATAAAGTATAAAAACTGAAATTTATAAAGTATAAAAACTGATTTAAAAAGAATTTTTAAAAACTGATTTTTTTTAAGAAATAAATAAAACTGGTTTTATTTTAAAGATTTAAAAATTGAAATAGAAAAAGGTTTAATCTTTTAATAGAAAAAGATTTGAGATTTTAAAAAGGGAAAAGTCGAGATTTTTAAAAAGTAAAAATCAGATTTTTATATATTGAAAGTCGAAGTAAAAAAATCAGATTTTTATATATTGAAAGTCGAAGTAAAAATCAGATTTTTATATATTGAAAGTCGAAGTAAAAATCATATCTTTATATATTGAATAGCGAAGTCAAAATCCGATTTTTATATATTGAACTTTGAAATAAAAATAGAATTTTTATATATTGAACTTCGAAATAAAAATATGATTTTTATATATGGAATAGCGAAGTAAAAATTCGATTTTTACATAGGTAGTGAACGCGGGCAACGAAGATGAAAAAGGATGCGATGACGACGAAGACTTCTCTAAAAGAAGTGCCGTGGAGCTAGGATAGCTATATGTGAGAATTTCTCACCTTTCAATTTCTTTTTCTAGTTATATATATATACTAGGATGCAGACGGTGCTTAGTAGCACCCGACACAATCGTCCATAGACCATGGACTTGTTTGTTTGGTTGCATAGATTAGTTTGATGATTTGATTTGAATTTGGTTGTTTGGTGAATATGATTGATGTGTGAATGGCGTGGGCCTTCACTAGACCGGGGATAAGGCTAGGCCTCGTCCCGTTTCTAGTATCGTGCCGTTATGCCGCCGAAATTTTCTAAAATAAGTTAGAAAAATATAAATATCATTTTATTTAAAGAATGAACTGAATAGAAATTCATATGTTGGAATAAAATGTTTTTATCGTTAAAAATATAATTTTTAACGTGAAGTGAATAAAATAAATATTCATTTACAAACCAGACGGTTTGTTTATGTACACCTATTTGAAGGACATTGATTGGGACGATAAATTTTACACGTCGCCCAACTGCACAAATAAAATCTGTGTTTGATTGTTTGAAACGCTACACGGGTGTTGGGATGATATTTGACGCACACTAATCCCGATTGTTTAGTTGTGTGTCGATCGATTGATTGACAGACTGTTATAAGCGTTGAATATTTATATTTGATGCTTATACAGTGTAGAATGCACTTTGGATGATGGTTGATTATTCATCGTTGTTGATATATACATGTGTTGTAGAAAATCCATATAATTAACATTATATGGTAATTGATTGGGCCTCATTCCAGTTTCGAAAAAGAAATATTTGAAATGAAAAATATTTGAAATAGAAATATTTGAAATAGAATATTTGAAAATAGAAATTTATGAAGCCGTGTTGATTAGATTGACGCCATTTTGACGTGAACGATATTTATATCGATTTTAAAACGATTTCGAAATGGATTGAATTGAAAATGATTTCGAAATGAATTGAATTGAAAACGATTTCGAAATGAATTGAATTGAAAACGATTTCGAAATGAATTGAATTGAAAACGATTTCGAAATGAATTGAATTGAAAACGATTTCGAAATGAATTGAATTGAAAACGATTTCGAAATGAATTGAATTGAAAACGATTTCGAAATGAATTGAATTGAAAACGATTTCGAAATGAATTGAATTGAAAACGATTTCGAAATGAATTGAATTGAAAACGATTTCGAATTGAATTGAAATTTGAATTGAATAGAAATGAATTTTAAAACGAATTTATAAAGAAGAATTCAATTTTGATTTGAATTGAAAAGGGAAGTTGAAAATGTTTTTGAAACGAATTCAAAACTATTTATATAATTCGTTTTAAATAGAAATCGACGAAATATATATTATATATATATTATATATAATATAATGGCCTGAATAGAACGCGCCGCGCCGCGGCAGTTCGCGAATTTCGACCATTTATTTCAAACGGACATTACGGGAGATCCGACCGTCGGATTCTCCTAAAACCGGAACCGTTGGGTTCGTATCGAAAAGAGCTTTCTAACGAATGTTAGAAATTTGAAATCTAACGGTTGGATTTGGAGATACGTCCAAATCAAATTCGAAAAAGGTCGCTGTAAGTGCAGTTCGATGGCCGTTGATGGAAATCGACTGTACGGGCCTTGATAAAATTATTAAAAATAGTAATAATTTGTGTAAAATCATAAGAAATGATTTGTGAAGATTTGGGATGAAAAACTCCATATTTGAAAAGATAAAAATAGATTTTTATCGAAATGAACTAGTTTTGAACTAGAATTATAATTCTATTTATTTTTAAATAAATAAATTGAATTTGAAAGGGTTTTGAAAATAACCAAAATTTCCAATGATTGCATTGGAGTGGATTTGAATCGAAATTGTCTTCGGAATATTCCGATGTTGGAATTCGTGATTATACAGATGTTGTTATGGAAATTTGAAAGATATATATATTTATATCGTTATTTCCAATACGACATTTGTTAGTCGTAGAATTCGATATTGAATATAAGCCGATATAATTTCTATTCAGAGCCTTGTATTGAATATCGAATGCGATTTGGGTTTGTCGTGAGTGGTGTCTTCACTAACACTGTTCTTGAACCCAGTCGAGAAAAGATTAAATCTTTTTATTTAGATTTAATGAAGTGTACCAATTAAATGATATTTAATTGGAATTGAATTGGTATTGATTTTTGGGTTTATCGTGAACAGTGTTTTAAATAACACTTGTTCTTTAACCCGATAATTAATGGAATGTGGTCTTGGGTTTAGCGTGAATCGTGTTTTAAATGACACTGATTCTTTAACCCAGATAACGATTAAAACTAAGTGGAGTTTTAATGAATCTTTAATTAGATTGAAAAGATCGAGAATGGAGTATCACCAGTTTTGCTCCAGGCGATAGTTAAATCTTTAATTAGATTTGAACGTGAAATGGTAATTGAATTTACCGATAACACCGTGGTGTTAGATATGAAGTATAACCAGTTTTACTTCATGGGATGCATAGGTTGGGATTGGGAAATAAAATAAATGATTACTTCGGTGTGGTTCGCTAATCCCGACTAGTTTGAATTGATATTCAAAGGAGATTAAAGAATAAATTTAAAGAATTTATCTTGGATAAAATTAATGGGAACTTTTTCCCAAAGTATAGGAATATTTGAATAAAAGAATATTCTGAATTGGAATGAGGCGTATGTTGTGTTTGTGTAACACTTTTATAATATATACGCGAGTTATTCAGAAAGACCGGGTTTATCCCATTCTGAATAACTGATTCGACGTGGTGTCGAAGATGAAGATGGTGGTCGAAGACAAGAAGTCTTCACGTCGTTTGGGTGATTACTGATGATCTTGATTGGGCTGTACACCCAAGAAGATGGAAACAGTTGGTGATCGTCCAGACGTGCTTGGAGATCGATGGATATGCGGGGTACTAGGTGCCTCCGGTTTCGTTCAGACCCAGAACGGACTTGTAAATGGACTGTGTGTCTGACATTGGATTTTAGTCCGTGTGATTGATGTCTATTAAATATATATCTGTTTGGTGGCGGAGAATTTATTCTCTTGCTTAACACCCTTCTCTGAGACGTACGAGCTCAGGGGTTATATATTGATGGATATCAAACGCATGGAGTGAATGGCCTGTGTGGCATGCCTAAGTGGCAATTGATCGAGGCTTCTGTTGAAAAGCAAAGTCTTGTGGTGATGATCAAAGCACGGCCTTTGTGGCGTAGCTTTGTGTAACGTTTGATTCGCGAGTTTCACACCCGGTATGAACCAAAAATGGGAGACGGACCTCAGGGAGGACTTGCGTTTCTTTCAAGCTAGAAGTGGCGTCAGTGGTTTTACACGCCCTGACGAGTTTGACTTATGTGGTTGTTGCTGTTGCGAGGCGCCTCGGATTGATCGGTCGTTCTCGAACCGATGGAGTCATTTAGTTGGCTCATTTACGCCCCAAAGGGCGGAGAGACGCAGTGTTCAGGCATAATAATCCACATCGGTGGACCGGCCCTGACGATCTAAAGGGTTGATGCGTTCTGATCCTGAGACATGGGCTAGATTGTCTCGAATCGGTTGAGGACTATCTTTTGCCTCGGTTCATAAACGGAAATCCAATTTCCAAATACGTGACATTTGCGGTTTTAATTGTAGAAGTAGTATGGCGACATAGTGGGATGGGGCGCTCATGCCGCCTATGATTGATACTTATGATTTGAAGTGGTTTTATACACTATGCACTTATAATAGTACCAAACGATTTGTTTTAACAGTATGAAGCATTCTTTGGCTGTTATAAGGGAAAACCCTATCCTCGGCTGCGTTGCATTGTGTGATGGGACCTGGGTCTTATAACAGCTTCATTTTTCTTTATTTAGCATTGCGCTGTTTGTTTTATGCACTGGTATTCTTGGGAGGAAACCCGTTCCGTGTTATACGGCGTGGTCCCTTGATCTACCTTACTTTGAAAATAAAGATAATAACTGTTTTCGTTCTCACACCAGTCACATGACTGACCTGGAGTTTATTGTTTTAACCTAAACTCTGGGTGCCCCTATTTTGACACGGGCAGCTAGTAGTTTTGGTTTTGCAGATTTATATTCACAAGATCCTGGTTTACAGCTGGAACGATATCCGGAAAGCTTTGTATCCGTATATCTCTTCTAGTTGTGTATTGTATTATTTTCCGCTGCTATGTATTTAAATGTAATTTAAATCTCTGATATTTCTGTGTAATATTCATTTATATTCTGTATATTCTTGTAATCTGATGCATTGTTGTAATATACAAGGAAACGTTCTTTTATATGTGTTCTGTTGTGGTTTGTTCTCGAACTATCCGACACTTTCCTTTACGGGGAAGTTGCGGGTCTTTACACGTGGTATCAGAGCTTTGGTTTACAAAGCTCAGAGAACAAGGCACATTAGAACCATACGAAAGAATTCATCAGATATTGGATTAGTAATATCCAATGGGAATGACTCGTTAGAGATAGGATCAGCAGTATCCTAGAACGGGTGTGAAGAGTATATTTTCAAAATGAAAACTAATTTTGTTTTGAAAATTTAAATCAACTATTCGTATTTGATTATTTATCCTATATTGATTAGGACAGTCCAGTATATAAAGATTTTGCGTATACGTCTGATCCACGTGTATTTGAAATTCTAATATACTGGACAGATATAGAATCACATTCTAGACACCCGGAGATGGTTCTGATGATTGATCGATCATTATCAGAATTTATGTTCGTGTTTTGAAGATGTAATATCTATATATCTCCTATTGACTGGTGTGAGAACCAAAATTAGATAGGGCTTATTGTTGTGATTTGGCATCAAAAATCTGATTTTTGTATATGTATCAAAATTATGAATTTGAAACTCTAATTCACTAATTGATTGATGTTTGTGTTGTTTGTTTAATTGTTTGCTAATTTTGAACCATTTATGCCTAATTGAACCAAATATTGAATTGTATTGAAAATTGGTCGCATTTGCTTGCATATACATATACTTATATTGAACAGGTCATAGCAAGGAGGCTAGAGCAGAGAATAAAATTTGTTTGCCCGACAAATAGGTACATGTTTACTACATAATATACTGTTTTGTTTGGGTGATGATGATTTTATGAGCCTATTGGCTAGCCGCTTGGCTTTTTCTTTTTCTTTTTGAGATCTGAAGGACCGGGGAAGCTATTTGAAATTCCCCGATGCTCCCGGTGCAGGGGAGGTTATGGCGAAATTTTTCGAAAATTTAGGGTGTTAGCCAAATTTTTGAAATTTTGAAAATTCTCAGAAACTAAAGAGTTGGAGAATGGAAGCCTGATCGATCGTAGAGTTGATTAATGAAACCACTTTCGACTTTGTTCCTTTTCGGGGACGAAAAGTTTTAAGTGGGGGAGATTGTAACAACCCGAAAATCTGGGCCAGTTTAAAATTTTTATTTTGGCAATTTTAGCGAATTTTGAATATTTAAAATGAAATATTTTAAATAATATCGACGAGGAAATTTATTTTGAATATAATTCGATCGTATATATTATATACGTCGTCGTTAGAATATAAATAATTATATATAATTATAAATAGAATTGAAAATGGCGCGGTAGTTCGATAATTCGATTTCAAACTTCAATTGAATGTACCGGGTGCAAAACAATCCGGATTTTAGTGAAACCAAAAATAATGGAATCTAATAGTGAATATCTTTCCAACGAATCCGAAAAATCAAAAGTTCGTAGCGAGAATCAAAAGATATGTCCAGTTGAAAATTCTGAATAGTCGCTATGGAATTCAGGCCCTTAAAAATGGACATTTTGCAAACGACCTCGGATTTCGACGAAACCACTTTTGTTGGGTCCGCAGTGTCAAGTTATTGCTAGGTTTCAAATTTCATAATTTTTTGAATCAATATGTGAGCGTGGAAAAGGAAAACGCATTTGACCCGTTTCAGTTGATTTTAATCGACTGGAAATTGGCCATTTTTCTAACGGTCTCAGAATTCGACGAAACTAGTTTTGTTAGGACCGTATCGTCAATATGAAGCTAGAAAATATTTTTCTGGAATTTTTCTAGTTAGTATGTGACCCCGGTAATTTGAAATGTACGTTTAAAATTCAATATAGTGATTTAAATGTAAATTCAAAGGAAACTGATCGTAACGTCCGAATCAGCTTACAATACATATCCCATTGTGTTCGGAATGGGGGTAAAACGCTATGGACGACAGGCGGTGGGCCTCGTTTAGAGGTCGTATGAAAAAGTCAACTTTAAGTAAATAAATAAATTATATAATAAAAAAAAAAAAATTATCTCCCTCTCCTTATATCCGCTCAGGCCCCCCCCCCCCCCACTTTTAAAATCAATTCAGTTTTTCTAAATCAAAGAAAAAAAAAACCCCTAAACCTAAAATCGATCGCGCCTCCTCCCTTCAGGCTGACGCCGTCGAGCCTGCTTCCCCCTCCTCCTTCAATCCGACCCCTCCCCCCAAAGCCGTTCAAAACCCTAGAGCAGCCCCTGGAAGCCAGCGCCGCCTTGCCGCCTTGCCGCCGACGAAGACGAGTCGCCCCCCTTCGCAGGTAAAGGTACGTTATTTTATTTTATTTCATTTTTATTTTTAATCTAAAAATTTCGATTTTTAAACAGAGTATAAAAACTGAAATTTATAAAGAATAAAAACTGAAATTTATAAAGAATAAAAACTGAAATTTATAAAGTATAAAAACTGAAATTTATAAAGTATAAAAACTGATTTAAAAAGAATTTTTAAAAACTGATTTTTTTTAAGAAATAAATAAAACTGGTTTTATTTTAAAGATTTAAAAATTGAAATAGAAAAAGGTTTAATCTTTTAATAGAAAAAGATTTGAGATTTTAAAAAGGGAAAAGTCGAGATTTTTAAAAAGTAAAAATCAGATTTTTATATATTGAAAGTCGAAGTAAAAAAATCAGATTTTTATATATTGAAAGTCGAAGTAAAAATCAGATTTTTATATATTGAAAGTCGAAGTAAAAATCATATCTTTATATATTGAATAGCGAAGTCAAAATCCGATTTTTATATATTGAACTTTGAAATAAAAATAGAATTTTTATATATTGAACTTCGAAATAAAAATATGATTTTTATATATGGAATAGCGAAGTAAAAATTCGATTTTTACATAGGTAGTGAAAGCGGGCAACGAAGATGAAAAAGGATGCGATGACGACGAAGACTTCTCTAAAAGAAGTGCCGTGGAGCTAGGATAGCTATATGTGAGAATTTCTCACCTTTCAATTTCTTTTTCTAGTTATATATATATACTAGGATGCAGACGGTGCTTAGTAGCACCCGACACAATCGTCCACAGACCATGGACTTGTTTGTTTGGTTGCATAGATTAGTTTGATGATTTGATTTGAATTTGGTTGTTTGGTGAATATGATTGATGTGTGAATGGCGTGGGCCTTCACTAGACCGGGGATAAGGCTAGGCCTCGTCCCGTTTCTAGTATCGTGCCGTTATGCCGCCGAAATTTTCTAAAATAAGTTAGAAAAATATAAATATCATTTTATTTAAAGAATGAACTGAATAGAAATTCATATGTTGGAATAAAATGTTTTTATCGTTAAAAATATAATTTTTAACGTGAATTGAATAAAATAAATATTCATTTACAAACCAGACGGTTTGTTTATGTACACCTATTTGAAGGACATTGATTGGGACGATAAATTTTACACGTCGCCCAACTGCACAAATAAAATCTGTGTTTGATTGTTTGAAACGCTACACGGGTGTTGGGATGATATTTGACGCACACTAATCCCGATTGTTTAGTTGTGTGTCGATCGATTGATTGACAGACTGTTATAAGCGTTGAATATTTATATTTGATGCTTATACAGTGTAGAATGCACTTTGGATGATGGTTGATTATTCATCGTTGTTGATATATACATGTGTTGTAGAAAATCCATATAATTAACATTATATGGTAATTGATTGGGCCTCATTCCAGTTTCGAAAAAGAAATATTTGAAATGAAAAATATTTGAAATATAAATATTTGAAATAGAATATTTGAAAATAGAAATTTATGAAGCCGTGTTGATTAGATTGACGCCATTTTGACGTGAACGATATTTATATCGATTTTAAAACGATTTCGAAATGAATTGAATTGAAAACGATTTCGAAATGAATTGAATTGAAAACGATTTCGAAATGAATTGAATTGAAAACGATTTCGAAATGAATTGAATTGAAAACGATTTCGAAATGAATTGAATTGAAAACGATTTCGAAATGAATTGAATTGAAAACGATTTTGAAATGAATTGAATTGAAAACGATTTCAAATTGAATTGAAATTTGAATTGAATAGAAATGAATTTTAAAACGAATTTATAAAGAAGAATTCAATTTTGATTTGAATTGAAAAGGGAAGTTGAAAATGTTTTTGAAACGAATTCAAAACTATTTATATAATTCGTTTTAAATAGAAATCGACGAAATATATATTATATATATATTATATATAATATAATGGCCTGAATAGAATGCGCCGCGCCGTGGCAGTTCGCGAATTTCGACCATTTATTTCAAACGGACATTACGGGAGATCCGACCGTCGGATTCTCCTAAAACCGGAACCGTTGGGTGCGTATCGAAAAGAGCTTTCTAACGAATGTTATAAATTTGAAATCTAACGGTTGGATTTGGAGATACGTCCAAATCAAATTCGAAAAAGGTCGTTGTAAGTGCAGTTCGATGGCCGTTGATGGAAATCGACTGTACGGGCCTTGATAAAATTATTAAAAATAGTAATAATTTGTGTAAAATCATAAGAAATGATTTGTGAAGATTTGGGATGAAAAACTCCATATTTGAAAAGATAAAAATAGATTTTTATCGAAATGAACTAGTTTTGAACTCGAATTATAATTCTATTTATTTTTAAATAAATAAATTGAATTTGAAAGGGTTTTGAAAATAACCAAAATTTCCAATGATTGCATTGGAGTGGATTTGAATCGAAATTGTCTTCGGAATATTCCGATGTTGGAATTCGTGATTATACAGATGTTGTTATGGAAATTTGAAAGATATATATATTTATATCGTTATTTCCAATACGACATTTGTTAGTCGTAGAATTCGATATTGAATATAAGCCGATATATTTTCTATTCAGAGCCTTGTATTGAATATCGAATGCGATTTGGGTTTGTCGTGAGTGGTGTCTTCACTAACACTGTTCTTGAACCCAGTCGAGAAAAGATTAAATCTTTTTATTTAGATTTAATGAAGTGTACCAATTAAATGATATTTAATTGGTATTGAATTGGTATTGATTTTTGGGTTTATCGTGAACAGTGTTTTAAATAACACTTGTTCTTTAACCCGATAATTAATGGAATGTGGTCTTGGGTTTAGCGTGAATCGTGTTTTAAATGACACTGATTCTTTAACCCAGATAACGATTAAAACTAAGTGGAGTTTTAATGAATCTTTAATTAGATTGAAAAGATCGAGAATGGAGTATCACCAGTTTTGCTCCAGGCGATAGTTAAATCTTTAATTAGATTTGAACGTGAAATGGTAATTGAATTTACCGATAACACCGTGGTGTTAGATATGAAGTATAACCAGTTTTACTTCATGGGATGCATAGGTTGGGATTGGGAAATAAAATAAATGATTACTTCGGTGTGGTTCGCTAATCCCGACTAGTTTGAATTGATATTCAAAGGAGATTAAAGAATAAATTTAAAGAATTTATCTTGGATAAAATTAATGGGAACTTTTTCCCAAAGTATAGGAATATTTGAATAAAAGAATATTCTGAATTGGAATGAGGCGTATGTTGTGTTTGTGTAACACTTTTATAATATATACGCGAGTTATTCAGAAAGACCGGGTTTATCCCATTCTGAATAACTGATTCGACGTGGTGTCGAAGATGAAGACGGTGGTCGAAGACCAGAAGTCTTCACGTCGTTTGGGTGATTACTGATGATCTTGATTGGGCTGTACACCCAAGAAGATGGAAACAGTTGGTGATCGTCCAGACGTGCTTGGAGATCGATGGATATGCGGGGTACTAGGTGCCTCCGGTTTCGTTCAGACCCAGAACGGACTTGTAAATGGACTGTGTGTCTGACATTGGATTTTAGTCCGTGTGATTAATGTCTATTAAATATATATCTGTTTGGCGGCGGAGAATTTATTCTCTTGCTTAACACCCTTCTCTGAGACGTACGAGCTCAGGGGTTATATATTGATGGATATCAAACGCATGGAGTGAATGGCCTGTGTGGCATGCCTAAGTGGCAATTGATCGAGGCTTCTGTTGAAAAGCAAAGTCTTGTGTTGATGATCAAAGCACGGCCTTTGTGGCGTAGCTTTGTGTAACGTTTGATTCGAGAGTTTCACACCCGGTATGAACCAAAAACGGGAGACGTACCTCAGGGAGGACTTGCGTTTCTTTCTAGCTAGAAGTGGCGTCAGTGGTTTTACACGCCCTGACGAGTTTGACTTATGTGGTTGTTGCTGTTGCGAGGCGCCTCGGATTGATCGGTCGTTCTCGAACCGATGGAGTCATTTAGTTGGCTCATTTACGCCCCAAAGGGCGGAGAGACGTAGTGTTCAGGCATAATAATCCACATCGGTGGACCGGCCCTGATGATCTAAAGGGTTGATGCGTTCTGATCCTGAGACATGGGCTAGATTGTCTCGAATCGGTTGTGGACTATCTTTTGCCTCGGTTCATAGACGGAAATCCAATTTCCAAATACTTAACATTTGCGGTTTTAATTGTAGAACTAGTATGGCGACATAGTGGGATGGGGCGCTCATGCCGCCTATGATTGATACTTATGATTTGAAGTGGTTTTATACACTATGCACTTATAATAGTATCAAACGATTTGTTTTAATCGTATGAAGCATTCTTTGGCTGTTATAAGGGAAAACCCTATCCTCGGCTGCGTTGCATTGTGTGATGGGACCTGGGTCTTATAACAGCTTCATTTTTCTTTATTTAGCATTGCGCTGTTTGTTTTATGCACTGGTATTCTTGGGAGGAAACCCGTTCCGTGTTATACGGCGTGGTCCCTTGATCTACCTTACTTTGAAAATAAAGATAATAACTGTTTTCGTTCTCACACCAGTCACATGACTGACCTGGAGTTTATTGTTTTAACCTAAACTCTGGGTGCCCCAATTTTGACACGGGCAGCTAGTAGTTTTGGTTTTGCATATCTATATTCACAGGATCCTGGTTTACAGCTGGAACGATATCCGGAAAGCTTTGTATCCGTATATCTCTTCTAGTTGTGTATTGTATTATTTTCCGCTGCTATGTATTTAAATGTAATTTAAATCTCTGATATTTCTGTGTAATATTCATTTATATTCTGTATATTCTTGTAATCTGATGCATTGTTGTAATATACAAGGAAACGTTCTTTTATATGTGTTCTGTTGTGGTTTGTTCTCGAACTATCCGACACTTCCCTTTACGGGGAAGTTGCGGGTCTTTACATATTGGGACTAGTGTACGTCATATATCGTCCCAATACCCGTGTGGGGTTTCAAACAATCAAACACAGATTTTATTTGTGCAGTTGGGCGATGTGTAAAATTTATCGTCCCAATCAATATAAATCAAATCAGTGTATATAAACAAATCTCCGATTAGTTTATAAATATTTATTTTAAATACACGTTAAAAATTATATTTTTAACTATAAAATATTTTCCACTATAAAATATTATATTTCGTTTCACATCACACAATCAACTACACATCAAAATCAAACAAACAAGCATACAAGCCGTCCATGGTCTGTGGACGACGGGTGTCGGGTGCTACTAAACACCGTCTGCATCCTAGTATATAATTTTAACTAGAAATAATTTAAAGGTGAGGAGTTCTCACCGAAGCTAATCCAAACGCCACGACTCTTCATATGTAGAAAATCTTCGCCACTCGCCCTTTGTCACTTTTGTTGCCCCTATTCATTACATATATAAAAATCACATTTTTATATTCTCTTTACTTCGCGATAAAATAAAGTTCAGATTTTTATTTCACTTCAAATATTCACAACGCTTCTTTCTATATAAAATTTATATTTTTATATTTCTACTCCTTATATAAAGATTGAATTTTCATTATCATGCCTATATAAAAATCACTTCTTTAATATTTCTATTATATAAAAATCACTCCTTTATATTTCTATTATATAAAAAATCACTTCTTTATATTTCTAAAAAAAAGAACTCATCTTTTTATTCGCTATTCAAACATAAAAAGATCACATTTTTAATAATTAAAAATAAATCTAAACTTTATTCTCTACATGTAAAAACCCTATATTTTTATTTAAACAAAATTATATAATAAAACTGAAAGTAAATTAAATGACAATAAATAAAAATCCTTACTGGTGTTAATTCATCGTCTTCTCTGGAACCGTCGAACTGGAGTTGCAGCAGATCGGGCAGCGGAGACGAGGGCGAGCAGATTAAGGAGGAAGGGGCAGAGGACCATCGAACAAAAGGAGGGGGGTCGTGGCTCTCAGGTGGCGTGCCAACAGGGGCGGCATTGGCAGGGGTGTGCTGTAACACCCCGTAATTCTATAACACTAAGATTCACAAATCAAGGCAGAATTAAAAGTTAAATTCAAAATCAAGGGAAACGGGCTGCGCCATTGCGTTCATCTCCGAATTCCGCACAAAATCGAGTCCGAATTTTCGTAAATCGGAGTCGTATGAGGAAGATATGGCCTCCGGAAGATTCAGCAAAGTTCAAATTTCAAAACAGTTCAGAAAAACGAGTTCGAAATTCTAAAATAGACCCAGATTGGGCTGGGCGGGAATTTCCCCGCCCAAGGCACCCAGGTCGACTGGGTAGTCGACCTGGGGCACCCAGGTCGACTGGGTAGTCGACCTGGGGCACCCAGGTCGACTGGGTAGTCGACTTGGTCAACCGGGTCGACTGGGTAGTCGACCTAGGGGTCGACCCCCCTGTTTTTTCCAGCTTTCTGCACCTAGTTCGTTCTGATGTATTTGGTCCCGTTTTCTGCCTAGGTTCGTCCGCCTAACACTATATAAACAGCCCTAGTCTCCTTCTCTATTCACGATTCTTTTCTATCCTTATGATGCCTTTGAGAAAATTTATAAATAAGAAAATAATAAAATAAACCAAGACGAGGAAATGCTGCTAAGGATTTTCAAGAAGAGGTTCAAGTCAAGCTAGGATTCAAGAGGAGGTTCAAACGACTTCAATGACTGTTTTTCTACTAATCATAGCAACGCCGTCTTTCTAATCTAATCTAATCTCTGTAAGTCAGTTACTTATTAGATTTGAACGTTTCTCTTTTCGTGACATGAAATTAAAGGAATAAAAGAGTATGCCAATTCTTTCTATTTGAATCAGTGCCTATTACTTTGGACCAAATTAAGAACTGTTATGATTCGAGGACAAATAAGACTGTGACTATGAAACTATGGACCTTAGAACCATATGCCTCTTTGACTATGAACATTGCCTATGACTATGAACATTGCCTATGACTATGAACATTGCCTATGACTATGGACATTGCCTATAACTGTGCCTGTGACTATGAGAATTATTTCCTTGACCAAGCCTATGCCTTTGATTAGAAAACATAAACTATTGCCTATGACATAACGAGGACAATTGTGACTAAACACCTATGATTCATGACTAGGAAAGTGTTGTTTAAGTTTTGTGACTGTGAAATTGGGTATAAACCTGATTTTCTATCCTGTCTATTCTTGGTTTTCTTTGGTTTTAGACCTTAGGAATTTACCTATTAAGTTAGGTTTACCCATGTTCTTGAACCGACGTCTCTATTCTGTCTATTCTTGGTTTTCTTTGGTTTTAGACGTTGGGAATTTACCTATTAAGTTAGGTCTACCCATGTTCTTGAGCCTACGTCGTTATTCAACCCTTTTTATGCCAGTTATTATGTCAATCCTTTTTCATTGCATCTTTGGTTCATTCCCTATTTTCTATGAATCTAGATTTATCTATAATCTAGATTCAATCACGATTATACGAACGGTGGGAATACGATTTGGGGAAAATATGAAATTTACTAAAAAAAGTAGTTTTTAACTTGGAAATTAGCATAAATTGGAAACATGCAATATGGTATGCAAATTGGATAAATTTGACATGAATTATAGGATGAGTAATTTGAATTTAGTATTGACTTGTAAATCTAGCAGTTACAGGAATTGTGAACTAGAATAATAAGTCTAGTTTGACATGAACTGTAATTAGAATGTTAAATCAAAATTGGATTAGCTAATTTGGCATATTGGCATAAATTTGAAATTGGCCATAATTGGGAATAATGGTCATGTTTAGAAAAATCATGGTTAGTGACACTTGATTTGGTATAGTTTACATACCGAAAAGCATAAACATGATATAGAGGGTAAAATGGGCCATAAGAATGAATGTTGACAATTTACATTAAAAGAGTAATTAGGAAATAAGTAAATTAGGAATAATTTACTTATAGAATTTGTCTTAAATGAAAAAATGTAAATTTAGACAAATTAAAGATTTATTAACGACATCTCTTTTAATAATACACGAGAAAGTTCTAGGGTGACAGAGAGGATAGTGTCTAGGCTTGGGTTTGGAAAATACAAGTTTCCTGCTCTCCCTGGCTATCCCTAACTGATCCGACGGATGGGATGGTTACTTTCAAAACATGATTTGAAAATCAATCAAAACCTTTTGAACTTAGAAAAACACGAATATGCCTAACCCGAGGTTAGACTGAGTTGCGATGTAAACCTGCCCGGAACCAACCAGCACATCTAGTAATCGCAGCAATATCTGTCTAATGTGAGTGGTAGCGGCTTTAATTTATTTAGTTAAAGCTAGAATAAGAATGCTAGGGTTAAGTTACTAAGGCACTTAACCAATTCAACATGGTAGTCAGACGGGTGGGTGGGGTTAGGTTCATATAGACACTTAACACAGTTAAGCTAGAATGGGAGGGTTACGTCCATAGGAACACTTAACCAACTTAACACAGTTAAGCTAGAATGGGAGGGCTAAGTCCATAGGGACACTTAACCAAACTCAAGGTAGCAAGACAGATTTGTAGAGGTTAAGTAAAGTTAATACACTTAGCCAAGTTAACATGTTAACTTGACTAGAGGTTGGGGTTAAGTAAAATCTAATACACTTAGCCAATTTGATATTTTAGCTGGGCTAGACTGTAGGGTTAAGTAAACTTGAACACCTAACCATCAGGTTGTGATAAAGGAATGGGGTTAAGTCTAAAACATGAAGGGATAATACTTAACCATTAGTAATAACATGTTAGTTAAAACAGACGGGTAAGGTTAAGTTAAAAAGGAACACTTAACCAATACAGGATGAATGGGTAGGGTTAAGTAATAAGAAATACTTAACCAATATAACTTGGTTGTGGTGGGGTTAAGTCAACATGAGTTACTGATAACACTTAACCAGTTTAACAGGATAAATGAAGGGGGTTAAGTTAGCTGGAATTGACTAATGACACTTAACCAATCCGAGTTGACGGGATAGAAACCTTAGTTAAGTAAACAACGATTCAGGAAACTAAGTGGTAAACCTTAGTTGACAAAACTAAGTAGTAATTCTTAGTATAACACGAGGAGGAGCGAACGTCCGTCTGATTAAAAAGAAGGCTCCAACGAATTGGGTTACGAAGCCCGAGGCTTCGAGGGGACGTGATGGTACTCTTGGTATCCCTCTATGAGGCTGCAGTTGATCCTCCTGGGCTCACAGAGGTTAAGGTCTGCGTAGAAGAACCAGGGGTATGCCTTGGTTGCAATATATGGCTACCTAAAGACTAGGATGGACCAGCGTGATTCGGCGAGAAAACGGTAGCCCGGTGATAGCAACTCGTCGTCTACCATCCATCTTCAGTCAATCGAGATACGTGAAGCGGAAAGGCGGAGAACTCGAAAAGACCATATACTTGCTATCTAGTTATGGGTGAGGATGGCCATAGGATAGTGAGGCACCGGGGGCCGGCGTATAGTTCTCATTTTTCAAGGTGTGCCTTTCATTAGTTGAGGGAGGGGTCAAGTGGGACCATAGCCACTGGAACAAAAACAGACCTTAGCATCTGCATCGGTAGATATCTTAAAGCTCCCGACCGAGTTCTGTATTTCTTGGTTTTCCCTGCCACGGGACATGGGTCGCACATTACAGGACATGTGCATCTAGACAAGCGATAACGATTCGCGATACAAGCGTGGGGAAGTATAGGAACATATACCACTCTAGGTAGTGTGTCCTAGACTTGGGGGCATCGTTCGATAGGTAGCATAATCCCTGGTTGGACTAGGTGGCATAAACCGTGAATCCGGAAAGCGTTCAGCAGATAGCGTAAACTCTAGTTGAATCTCGAAAGCACTTGATAGAAAACCCTAAATTAGATCTAGGTAATAAATAATAAATGGATGCCTGAAGGCAATGGAAAATACAGGGATTGGGATCGCGTTATCGTTACTAGTTGGAACACTAGATAGGTGGTGCAGAGATATAGAAACCAGTATAACAAGGAAATAACGAAGTGGCGAAAGTATTAGAGCATATCCAATTTATCATATCTTAGTATATCTTGTGATTATCTTGTCTAAACTTGCTGACCCTATCGTTATGGTGTTATCTTGTATTCAGTTAATTCATGTCGTTTTGTTTCCCCTGTTCACATGCTAGAAGATACTGAACTTACTCAGGCTTTATGTCTGACACTGTTTTTCTTTCGTCTTCTTTTCTTCCGTTCCCCCCTCCCCAGGTAGTAAAGGAGGGAATAGTATAGCTCAGGTTAAGTTGGACTGTTACTCTGTTCCAGCTTGAAGATTTGTCGAAGTTTTGCTTGGATTCTCTTTTCAGATGCTATGGCTGGCTCTTGCTACAATTAGGGAATATAAATGTTGTTTTATGCTTCTTTATTTTGTAAGACAGATGATACTCTAATATTGTAAAGAAATCGATGTACAAATCATTTTATCAATAAAGCAAAGTTTTATTTTCCGTTGTTTAATTTTTGTCTGTCTTGTAATTTATCTGCATCTTTTACCCTAAATGCTCCACAGAACTTAGTGCATTCCCTTTGTGAGTGACACTAACGGACCTGGGGTGTTACACGTGGTATCAGAGTTGTAGGTTACAAGATCAGATAAAAGATTTGAAAAATTATTTTCAAACGGTTTTAAAAGAAACATTTTCAAGAGAAAAGATTTGTTTTAAAGACATATTCCCCAAAAGCCATACGCACTATCTTTTCTTCCTCTGTTTGAATTCTTGTCTCCTTCTTTCTTGAGTCTCCGGGGATCCTAGCTTTCTGGGAGGTAACCTCATCAACGGGCGAAGTCATGCCTGGCTTCCATCCATAGCCGTAGTTGTTTCACCTATAGCCAGTTTTCTTTCAAGCTTGGTAGGGCTTTCCTTACGATTGAGGCAACTTTCGAGAGATTTGTCAACATGGTTACACACGGAAGGGGATGAGGAGTTTTGCTAGGGAGCACAACCCTAAGATGAGGAATTCATGGATGTAGATTTAGCTCGCGAAGGAGGAAGAAATTAAAAAACCTAAGACAAGAGGAAGTATCTTTACTAGGGTATGATAGGGCATATAATTAAGGACAAGGGCAAGAACAAGGAACAAGATTTTCAGAAGGGGCAAGTACATACTTTCACCACCAAGCGTACCTAGGAGAAAGGTAGTAGAGTTCTTTTGGAAGGGTCTAGTTTTGCTGTTCGTACTCTTTCCTTTGATTTTAGCGCTTCGCATTTGTCCATAGTTGAGTCTCTACACCATAGTACTTGTACAGTAGAAAGATTCCACTAGAGTCTCAAATCCAATTGTTGCTCCGACCCATTTATTTTTGGTTAGTAGGGATTTCAGAATAGCAATCGAATTTGCTTATAGCATCTCACGTAGATCGTCTAAATTCGAAGGAGATGTTCCTTGGGTGTTTGTCTGATATTGGTTTAGGCCGTTGGGGCTTGTACTTGAGGGATGTTGAGTTCGACTAGGATGGTTTGCGTGAGAGATGAATAGTTGTGGCAGGCACTCTAAAAAGCACGTAGTAACCTTTCGACCCCTATAGTTATGGCATGGCGGATAAGAGGGAGACCTCTAATCATCTTAGTACAGATACTTGGTACCGTGATTGGCATCTGTTTATTTTGGAAATGGAGATCAGAAACTTCACAATCGTGAAGTTAAATTAGTTAAGATACAATGGAGTAAATCTCAAGAAGGCTAGATACTAGCATCATACCCTTTTTCCTTAAGGGTGCATCCTTGATTTCTTTGTTTAGGAGCTTTACGCATAATTGTTTCTCTCTTTCCAAAGTATATCCTCTAGGTCGTATCTTCGATCCTTAGGTAGAAGCCAATGGATGTAAACATGTGTTTGAAACATGTTATGGTTGATGGTTGCAAGTGGTTGCTGATGGTTGCTCGTGGATTCTTATGCATACGTATTAGGCACTAGATCAGTTCAGACGCTTTCATATTGCATTTACAGATATGTATTTGTTTGTAAGTTGAGCTTGATATGTTATCATATAGATGTTGCATATGGATGAATGGCTATGCACACATGTAGTATTTACATAACTAGGGTTGCTTGCATATATGATTGGACGCATGGCACTGACATGATTTACATTAAGGAGGTCAACTGAATCAGTAGACCACCTGATTTTGCATTAGATAAAGACATACACACGCACTATGCATATGAACATGAAAGCATTAGAGATCTTTTAATGACAATGAATGCCTGTGATTGAATGGTTGAGTAGATGGGTGATTGGATGGTAGGACACATTCTTCCTAACTTGAAGATTTCAGGGACGAAATCCTTTTAAGTGGGGGAGAATGTAACATCCCGTAATTTTGTAACACTAGGATTCACAAATCAAGGCAGAATTAAAAGTTAAAATCAAAATCAAGGGAAATGGGCTGCGCCATTGCGTTCGTCTCAGAATTCTACATGAAAACGAGTCCGAGTTTGCGTAAATCGGAGTTCGTATGAAGAAGATATGGCCTCCAGAAGATTCAGCAAAGTTCAAATTTCAAAACAGTTCAGAAAAACGAGTTCAAAATTCAAAAACAGACCCAGATTGGGCTGGGCGGGAATTTTTACGCCCAAGGCAACCAGGTCGACTGGGTAGTCGACCTGGGGCACCCAAGTCAACTGGGTAGTCGACCTGGTCACCTAGGTCGACTGGGTAGTCGACCTGGGGGTCGACCCCCCTATTTTTTCCAGCTTTCTGCACCTGGTTCGTTCTTATGTATTTGGTCACGTTTTCTGCCCAGGTTCGTCCGCCTAACACTATATAAACCGCCCTATTCTCCTTCGATATTCACAATTCTTTATGCTGCCTCTGAGAAAAAATATAAATAAGAAAATAATAAAATAAACCAAGACGAGGAAATGCTGCTAAAGATTTTCAAGAAGAGGTTCAAGTCAAGCTAGGATTCAAGAGGAGGTTCAAACGACTTCAACGACTGTTTTTCTACGAATCATAGCAACACCATCTTTCTAATCAAATCTAATCTCTGTAAGTCAGTTACTTCTTAGATTTGAACGTTTCTCTTTTCGTGACATGAAATTAAAGGAATAAAAGAGTATGCCAATTCTTTCTATTTGAATCAGTGCCTATTTCTTTGGACCAAATTAAGAACTGTTATGATTCGAGGACAAATAAGATTGTGACTATGAAACTATGGACCTTAGAACCATATGCCTCTTTGACTATGAACATTGCCTATGACTATGAACATTGCCTATGACTACGAACATTGCCTATGACTATGAACATTGCCTATGACTATGCCTGTGACTATGAGAATTATTTCCTTGACCAGGCCTATGCCTTTGATTAGAAAACATAAAATATTGCCTATGACATAACGAGGACAATTGTGACTAAACACCTATGATTCATGACTAGGAAAGTGTTGTTTAAGTTTTGTGACTGTGAAATTAGGTATAAACCTGATTTTCTATCCTGTCTATTCTTGGTTTTCTTTGGTTTTAGACCTTGGGAATTTACCTATTAAGTTAGGTCTAACCATGTTCTTGAACCGACGTCTCTATTCTGTCTATTCTTGGTTTTCTTTGGTTTTAGACCTTGGGAATTTACCTATTAAGTTAGGTCTACCCATGTTCTTGAACCTACGTCGTTAGTCAACCCTTTTTATGCCAGTTATTGTGTCCATCCTTTTTTATAGCATCATTGGTTCATTCCCTATTTTCTATGAATCTAGATTTATCTATAATCTAGATTGAATCACGAATATACGAACGGTGGGAATACGATTTGGGCAAAATATGAAATTTACTAAAAATGTAGTTTTTAACTTGGAAATTGGCATAAATTGGGAACATGCATTATGGTATGCAAATTGGATAAATTTGACATGAATTGTAGGATGAGTAATTTGAATCTAGTATTGACTTGTAAATCTAGCAGTTACAGGAATTGTGAACTAGAATAATAAGTCTAGTTTGACATGAAATGTAATTAGAATGTTAAATCAAAATTGGATTAGCTAATTTGGCATATTGGCATAAATTTGAAGTTGGCCATAATTGGGAATAATGGTCATGTTTAGAAAAATCATGGTTAGTGACACTTGATTTGGTATAGTTTACATACCAAAAAGCATAAACATGATATAGAGGGGAAAATGGGCCATAAGAATGAATGTTGACAATTTACATTAAAAGAGTAATTAGGAAATAAGTAAATTAGGAATAATTTACTTATAGAATTTGTCTTAAATGAGAAAATGTAAATTTAGACAAATTAAAGATTTATTAACGACATCTCTTTTAATAATACACCAGAAAGTTCTAGGGTGACAGAGAGGATAGTGTCTAGGCTTGGGTTTGGAAAATACAAGTTTCCTGCTCTCCCTGGCTATCCCTAACTGATCCGACGGATGGGATGGTTACTTTCAAAACCTGACTTGAAAATTTATCAAAACCCTTTGAACTTAGAAAAACACGAATATGCCTAACCCAAGGTTAGACTGAGTTGCGATGTAAACCTGCTCGGAACCAACTGGCACATCTAGTAATCGCAACAATATCTGTCTAATGTGAGTGGTAGCGGCTTTCATTTATTTAGTTAAAGCTAGAACAAGAATGCTAGGGTTAAGTTACTAAGGCACTTAACCAATTCAACATGGTAGTCAGACCGGTGGGTGGGGTTAGGTTCATACAGACACATAACATAGTTATGCTAGAATGGGAGGGTTAAGTCCATAGGAATACTTAACCAACTTAACACAGTTAAGCTAGAATGGGAGGGCTAAGTCCATAGGGACACTTAACCAAACTCAAGGTAGCAAGACAGATTTGTAGAGGTTAAGTAAAGTTAATACACTTAGCCAAATTAACATGTTAACTAGACTAGAGGTTGGGGTTAAGTAAAATCTAATACACTTAGCCAATTTGATATGTTAGCTGGGCTAGACCGTAGGGTTAAGTAAACTTGAACACCTAACCATCAGGTTGTGATAAAGGAATGGGGTTAAGTCTAAAACATGAAGGGATAATACTTAACCATTAGTAATAACATGTTAGTTAAAACAGATGGCAAGGTTAAGTTAAAAAGGAACATTTAACCAATACAGGATGAATGGGTAGGGTTAAGTAATAAGAAACACTTAACCAATATAACTTGGTTGTGGTGGGGTTAAGTCAACATGAGTTACTGATAACACTTAACCAGTTTAATAGGATAAATGAAGGGGGTTAAGTTAGCTGGAATTGACTAATGACACTTAACTAATCCGAGTTGATGGGAAAGAAACCTTAGTTAAGAAAACAACGATTCTTTGAACTAAGTGGTAAACCTTAGTCGACAAAACTAAGTAGTAATTCTTAGTATAACACGAGGAGGAGCGAACATCCATCTGATTAAAAAGAAGGATCCAACGAATTGGGTTACGAAGCCCGAGGCTTCGAGGGGACGTGAGGGTACTCTTGGTATCCCTCTGTGAGGCTGCAGATGATCCTCCTTGGCTCACAGAGGTTAAGGTCTGCGTAGAAGAACCAGGGGTATGCCTTGGTTGCAATATATGGCAACCTAAAGACTAGGATGGACCAGCGTGATTCGGTGAGAAAACGGTAGCCCTGTGATAGCAACTTGTCGTCTACCATCCATCTTCAGTCAATCGAGATACGTGAAGCGGAAAGGCGGAGAACTCCAAAAGACCATATACTTGCTATCTAGTTATGGGTGAGGATGGCCATAGGATAGTGAGGCACCGGGGGCCGGCGTATAGTCCTAATTTTTCAAGGTGTGCCTTTCATTAGTTGAGGGAGGGGTCAAGTGGGACAATAGCCAATGGAACAAAAACAGACGTTAGCATCTACATCGGCAGATATCTGAAAGCTCCCGACCGAGTTCTGTATTTCTTGATTTTCCCTGCCATGGGACTCGGGTCCCACATTACAGGACATGTACATCTAGACAAGCGATAACGATTCACGATACATGCGTGGGGAAGTATAGGAACATATACCACTCTAGGTAGTGTGTCCTAGACTTGGGGGCATCGTTCGACAAGTAGCATAATCCTTAGTCGGACTAGGTGGCATAAACCCTGAATCCGGAAAGCGTTCAGCAGATAGCGTAAACTCTAGTTGAATCTAGAAAGCACTTGATAGAAAACCCTAGATTAGATCTAGGTGATAAATAATAAATGGATGCCTGAAGGCAATTGAAAATACAGGGACTGGGATCGCGTTATCATTACTAGTTGGAACACTAGATAGGTGGTGCAGAGATATAGAAACCAGTATAACAAGGAAATAATGAAGCGGCGAAAGTATTAGAGCATATCCAGTTTATCTTATCTTAGCATATCTTGTGATTATCTTGTCTAAACTTGCTGACCCTATCGTTATGGTGTTATCTTGTATTCAGTTAATTCATGTCGTTTTGTTTCCCCTGTTCACATGCTAGAAGTTACTGAACTTACTCAGGCTTTATGTTTGACTCTGTTTTTCTTTCGTCTTCTTTTCTTCCGTTCCCCCCCCCCCCACCAGGTAGTAATGGAGGGAATAGTATAGCTCAGGTTAAGTTGGACTGTCACTCTTTTCCAACTTGAAGATTTGACGAAGTTTTGCTTAGATTCTCTTTTCAGATGCTATTGTTGGCTCTTGATAAAATTGGGGAATATAAATGTTGTTTTATGCTTCTTTATTTTGTAAGACAGATGATACTCTGATATTGTAAAGAAATCGATGTACAAATCATTTTATCAATAAAGCAAAGTTTTATTTTCCGCTGTTTTATTTCTGTCTGTCTTGTAATTTATCTGCATCTTTTACCCTGAATGCTCCACAGAACTTAGTGCATTCCCTTTGTGAGTGACACTAACGGACGTGGAGTGTTACATGTGCGGTGGTGCTTCTGGGTGGCGACGCGGTCCTCATTGGCTACTGGAAGGGTTGACGAAGTATAAGAGGAGAGAGAGGATCGGGAGGAGAAGAAGAAGAGGGGGCGGCGCATCACCTGAGGTGGAGGCGGAGGGGTGCGATGCGGTGAAGCTGGGTAGGGCTGAGCGGGAATGGGGGAAATCAGGTTAACAGGGAAATTTCTATTGTGAGGGAGAGAGAAACGAGGGAGAGTTATATAATAATATATATATTGTTTTATTTTTATTTTCTTCTATAAAGTAACTTTTTATTTCGAACTCGAAACGAAACCCACCGCCTGTCGTCCCTTGCTAATTACCACCATTCCGAACACAATGGGATATGTATCGCAAGCTGATTCGACTATTTCGATCAGTTTCCGTTTAATTTAAAATATAAATCTTTATATATTCAATTTGAACGTACATTTCAAATTACCGGGGCCACACAATAACTCTACAAATTCCCGAAAAATATTTTCTAGCTTCGTATTGACGATACGGTCCTAACAAAACTAATTTCGTCAAATTCTGAAACCGTTTGAAAAATGGCCATTTCCCAGTCGATTAAATTCAACTAAAACTGGTCAAACACGTTTTCCTCTGCCACGCTCACATATTGATTCGAAAAATTATGAAAATTGGAATCTAGCAATAACTAGACATAACGGATCCAACAAAAGTGGTTTCGTCGAAATCCGAGGTGGTTTTCAAAATTCCCATTTTTAAGGGCCTAAATTCCATAGCGACTATTCAGAATTTTCAACTGGGCATAACGTTTGATCCCCGCTATGAAATCTTGATTTTTCGGATTCATTGGAAAGATATTCTCAATTAGATTCTAATATTTTTGGTTTCACTAAAATCCGGTTTATTTTGCACCCGGTACATTCATTTGAATTTTGAAATCGAATTATCGAACTATCGCGCCGTTTTCAATTCCTTTTATAATTTAAAATAAATATTTATATTCTAATGATGATCTATATAATATATATGTTCGAATTCTATTCAAAATAAATTTCTCGTCGTTATTACTTAAAATAATTTATTTTAAATAATCAAAATTCGCTAAAATTGCCAAAATAAAATTTTTAAATTGGCTTGGATTTTCGGGTTATTACAATCTCCCCCACTTAAAACTTTTCATTCCCGAAAAGGAACGAAGCCGAAAGTTGTTTAACAAATCAACTCAACTTTCATTATTTTCATTACGGCTTCAGTTCTTCAACTTTCCAGTTTCTAAGAACTTTTCAAATTTTTCAAAAATTTGGCTAACACCCTAAATTTTCGAAAAATTTCGCCATAACCTCCCCTGCACCGAGAGCACCGGGAAAATCCCGAAATTGCCATATAGGCCCTCTGACCTCAAAAAGAAAAAGCCAAGCGGCTAGCCAATCGGCTCATAAAATCATCAGAACCTAAACAAAATAGTAAATTATGATAAACATGTACCTATTTGTTGGGCAAACAAATTTTATTTCTCTGCTCTAGCCTCCTTGCTATGACCTGTTCAATGTAAGTACATGTATATGCAAGAAAATGCGACCAATTTTCAATACAATTTACTATTTGATCAATTCGGTTATATGGTTCAACATTTAATTAATCAAACAATAATCAAACAACACAACCATCAATCAATTAGTTGATTAACAATTCAAATTCATAACTTTGATATATAGTCAAAAATCACATTTATGGTGCCAAATCACAACAGTAAGCCCTATCTAATTTTGGTTCTCACACCAGTCAATTGGAAATATATAGATATCATACTTTCGTCACTCGAACACAACACTGATGATGCCATGGTCATTATCAGTATCATCTCCAGGCAACTAGAGTGTGATTCTATATCTATCCACTATATTGAAACTTCAAATACACGTGGATCAGACGTATATGCAAAATCTTTATATACTGGACTGTCCAAATTCAATATAAAATAAATAATCAAATACGTAGAATTGATTTAAATTTTCAAAACAAAAATTGTTTTCACTTTTATTTCAAAAACACTACTCTTCACACTCGTTCTAGGATACTACTGATCCTATCTCTAACGAGTCATTCTTGTTGGATATTACTAATCCAATCTCTGATGAATTCTTTCGTATGGTTCTAATGTGTCTTGTTCTCTGAGCTTTGTAAACCAAAGCTCTGATACCAACTGTGAAAACCCGAAACTTCCCCGGTGAGGAAGGCGCGGATAGTTCGAGAACAAGCCACAACATAGAACGCAGACGGAAGAACATCTCATTGTATATTACAACAATTCATCAGAATACATGAATATACAAAGTATAAATAAATACTACACAACTGAAAAATATCATAGATTACAATACATTACATAGCAGCGGAAAATAATACAAAATACAACTTAAGGAGATATACGGATACAAAGCTTTCCGGATATCGTTCCAGCTGTAAACCAGGATCCTGTGAATATAAATCTGCAAAACCAAAACTACTAGCTGCCCGTGTCAAAATAAGGGCACCCAGAGTTTAGTTTAAAACAATAAACTCCAGGTCAGTCATGGGACTGGTGTGAGAACTAAAACAGCTAGTAATCTTTATTTTAATGTTCGGTAAATCAAGGGACCACGCCGTATAACACGGAACAGGTTTCCTCCCAAGAATACCAGTGCATAAAACAAATAGCGCAATGCTAAATAAAGAAAAATGAAGCTATTATAAGACCCAGTTTCCTTCACACAATTCAACGCAAGCCGGAGGATACGGTTTTTACCTTATAATAGCCAAGAATGCTTGATACGTTTAAAACAAATCATTCGATACTATCATAAGTGCGTAGTGTATAAAACAACTTCAAATCATAAGTATCAATCATAGACGGCATAAGCGTCCCATCCCACTATGTCGCCATACTAGGCTCTACAAATAAAACCGCAAATGTCACGTATTTGGAAATTGGATTTCCGTCTGTGAACCGAGGCAAAAGATAGTCCTTTACCGATTCGAGGCGCCCTAGTCCGTGTTTCAGGTCAGAGCTCGAGTGACCTTTGGATCGTCAGGGCCGGTCCACCGATGTGGATTAAAATGCCTGAACACTGCGTTTCCCCACCCTTTGGGGTGTCAGTGAGCCAACAAATGACTCCATCGGTTCGAGAACGACCGATATATCCAAGGTACCTCGCACAGCAACAACCACATAATTCAAACTCGTCAGGGCGTGTAAAACCACTTACGTCACTTCTAACTAGAAGGAAACGCATGCCCTCCCTGAGGTCCTCTCCCGTTTCTGGTTCACACCGGGTGTGAAACTCGCGAAGAAAACATTACACAAAGCTACGCCACAAAGGCCGTGCTTCGATCATCAACCACAAAACTTTGCTTTTCAACAGAAGCCTTGATCATTCGCCACTTAGGCATGCCACATAGGCAATTCACTCTATGCGTTTGATATCCATCAGTATATAACCCCTGATCTCGTACGTCTTAGAGAAGGGCGTTAAGCAAGAGAATAAATTCTCCGCCGCCAAACAGATATATATTTAATAGAAATCAATCACACAGACTGAAATCCAATGTCAGACACACAGTCTATTTATAAGTCCGTCCTGGGTCTGAACGAAACTGGAGGCACCTATCACCCCGCATATCCATCGATCTCCAAGTACGTCTGGACGATCACTAACTGTTTCCATCTTCTTGGGTGTACAGCCCAATCAAGATCATCAGTAATCACCCAAATGACGTGAAGACCTCCGGTCTTCAACCACCGTCTTCATCTTCGACTTATCGTCGTATCAGTTATTCAGAATGGGATAAACCCAGTCTCTCCGAATAACTCGCGTATATAATAAACAAGTGTTACACATCACAACATATGCCTCATTCCAATTCATCAGTCACTAACCGTAAATTAACAAGAGAATAATTCCCCAAATATTAACCTGGAAGGCCGAAACCAACATCAGATCAATATCCAGAAAACCATTCTGCTTAGCTAACCGACAGTTAGTTTCTAATTTTCTTAACTCCTTTAGGTCTAAGAACAGTATTATTGAAGATACCATTCACGACAACCCAAAATCACGTTACATTAATTATCGGGTTAAAGAACGAGTGTTATTTAAAACATTGTTCACGATAAACCCGAAAATCAATACCAATTCAGTTCCAATTAAATATCATTTAATTGGTACACTTCATTAAATCTAAATAAAAAGATTTAATCTTTTCTCAACTGGGCTTAAGATCAGTGTTAATAAAGACACCATTCACGACAAACCCAAATCACATTTTATATTAAATACAAGGCTCTGAATAGAAAATATATCGGCTTATATTCAATATCAAATTCTACGACCAAAAAATATCATATTGGAAATAACGATACAAATATTTCTTTCAAATTCCCATAACAATATCTATCTAATCACGAAATCCAACATCGAAATAATACGAAGACAATTTCGATTCAAATCCATCCCAATTCAATTATTGGAAATTCTGGTCACTTTTAAAACCCATTTTAAATTCAATTTATTTATTTAAAAATAAATAGAATTTTAATTCTAGTTCAAAACTAGTTCATTTCGATAAAAATCTATTTTTATCTTTTCAAATATGGAGTTTTTCATCCCAATTCTTCCCAAATTATTTCTTATGATTTTACATAAATTATTACTATTTTTAATAATTTTATCGAGGCTCGTACAGTCGATTTCCATCAACGGCCATCGAACTGCACTTACAGTGACCTTTTCCAAATTTGATTTGGACATAATTCCAAATCCAACCATTAGATTTCAAATTTCTAATATTCGTTAGAAAGATCTTTTCGATACGAACCCAACGCTTCTAGTTTTAGGAGAATCCGATGGGCGGATCTCCCGTAATAACCGTTCGAAGAAAATGGTCGAAATTCGCGAACTACCACGGCGCGGCGCGTTCTATTCAGGCCATTATATTATATATATAATATATATCAAATATACTTCGTTGATTTCCTTTTAAAACGTATTTTAAAAATCGTTTTCAAAACGATTTCAACTTCTTTTCAAATTCAAATCAAAATTGATTTTTTCCTTATAAATGCGATTTAAATTCATTTCAAATTGATTTCAATTCAAATTGATTTCTAATTCAATTTCAGTTCGTTTTCAATTCAATTCGAATTCATTTATATTCAATTTCAATTCGAATTCATTTATATTCAATTTCAATTCGAATTCATTTATATTCAATTTCAATTCGAATTCACTTCTATTCAATTTCAATTCGAATTCATTTCTATTCAATTTCATTTCAAAATATTCTATTTTGAAAGCACTTTTCAATATTCATTATAAAAACAATATAATCGATATAAATATCTTTCACATCAAAATGGCATCAATCTAATCAACACGGCTTCATATGTTTCTATTTTCAAATATTCTATTTCAAATATTTATATTTCAAATATTTCTATTTCAAATATTTCTATTTCAAATATTTCTATTTCAAAACTGGAATGAGGCCCAATCAATTACCATATAATGTTAATTATATGGATTTTCTACAACACATGTATAAAATAACAACGATGAATAATCAACCATCATCCAAAGTGCATTCTATGCTGTATAAGCATCAAATATAAATATTCAACGCTTATAACAGTCTGTCAATCAATCGATCGACATTCAGCTAATTATTGGGACTAGTGTATGTCATATATCATCCCAATACCCGTGTGGGGTTTCAAACAATCAAACACATATTTTATTTATGCAGTTGGGCGATGTGTAAAATTTATCGTCCCAATCAATATCAATCAAATCAGTGTATATAAACAAATCTCCGATTTGTTTATAAATATTTATTTTAAATACACGTTAAAAATTCTATTTTTAACTATAAAATATTTTCCACTATAAAATATTTTATTTCATTTCACATCACATCACATAATCAACTACACATCAAAATAAAACAAACAAGCATACAAGCCGTCCATGGTCTGTGGACGACGGTGTCGGGTGTTACTAAACACCTTCTGCATCCTAGTGTATAGTTTTAACTAAAAATAATTTAAAGGTGAGGAGTTCTCACCGAAGCTAATCCAAACGCCACGACTCTTCATATGTAGAAAATCTTCGCCACTCGCCCTTTGTCACTTTCGTTGCCCCTATTCACTACATATATAAAAATCACATTTGTATATTCTCTTTACTTCACGATAAAATAAAGTTCAGATTTTTATTTCACTTCAAATATTCACAACGCTTCTTTCTATATAAAAGTTATATTTTTATATTTCTACTCCTTCTATAAAGATCGAATTTTTATTATCATGCCTATATAAAAATCACTTCTTTAATATTTCTATTATATAAAAATCACTCCTTTATATTTGTATTATATAAAAAATCACTTCTTTATATTTATAAAAAAAACTCATCTTTTTATTTGCTATTCAAACATAAAAAGATCACATTTTTTATAATTAAAAATAAATCTAAACTTTATTCTCTACATGTAAAAACCTTATATTTTTATTTAAACAAAATTATATAATAAAATTGAAAGTAAATTAAAAGACAATAAATAAAAACCCTTACTATTGTTAATTTATCGTCTTCTCTGGAACCGTCGAACTGGAGTTGCAGCAGATCGGGCAGCGAAGACGAGGGCGTGCAGATTAAGGAGGAAGGGGCAGAGGACCATCGAACAAAAGGAGGGGGGTCGTGGCTCTCAGGTGGCGCGCCAGCAGGGGCGGCGTTGGCAGGGGTGTGCGGTGGTGCTTCTGGGTGGCGACGCGGTCCTCGTTGGCGGCTGGAAGGGTTGACGAAGTAGAAGAGGAGAGAGAGGATCGGGAGGAGAAGAAGAAGAGGGAGCAGCGCATCACCTGAGGTGGAGGCGAAGGGGTGCGACGCGGTGAAGCTGGGTAGGGCTGAGCGGGATTGGGGGAAATCGGGTTAACAGGGAAATTTCAATTGTGAGGGAGAGAGAAACGAGGGAGAGTTATATAATAATATATATATTATTTTATTTTTCTTTTCTTCTATAAAGTAACTTTTTATTTCGAACTCGAAACGAAACCCACCGCCTGTCATCCCTAGCTAATTACCCCCATTCCTAACACAATGGGATATGTTTCGCAAGCTGATTCGACTATTTCGATCAGTTTCCGTTTAATTTAAAATATAAATCTTTATATATTCAATTTGAACATACATTTCAAATTACCAGGGCCACACAATAACTCTATAAATTCCCAAAAAATATTTTCTAGCTTCATATTGACGATACGGTCCTAACAAAACTAATTTCGTCAAATTCTGAAACCATTTGAAAAATGGCCATTTTCCAGTCGATTAAATTCAACTGAAACTGGTCAAACGCGTTTTCCTCTGCCAAGCTCACATATTGATTTGAAAAATTATGAAAATTGGAATCTAGCAATAAATAGACATCACGGATCCAACAAAAGTGGTTTCGTCGAAATCCGAGGTCGTTTTCAAAATTCGCATTTTTAAGGGCTTGAATTCCATAACGACTATTCAGAATTTTCAACTGGGCATAACTTTTGATCCCCGCTATGAAATCTTGACTTTTTGGATTCGTTGGAAAGATATTCTTAATTAGATTCTAATATTTTTGGTTTCATTGAAATTCGATTTATTTTGCACCCGGTACATTCATTTGAATTTTGAAATCGAATTATCGAACTACCGCGCCGTTTTCAATTCCTTTTATAATTTAAAATAAATATTTATATTCTAACGACGATCTATATAATATATACGTTCGAATTCTATTCAAAATGAATTTCTCGTCGTTATTATTTAAAATAATTCATTTTAAATAAACAAAATTCGCTAAAATTGCCAAAATAAAAATTTTTAATTGCCTCGGATTTCCGGGTTATTACAACCCAGCTTCAAGCTTCAATCCAGGATCCTGCTTAACTATATCTGCAAAAAGCTACTCGACTGCCCATGTGGAAAGAGGGCACCCGAGTTTGCAAAGTGAAACAAACTACAGGTCAGTCGTGGGACTGGTGTGAGAATTCTTAACCAAAATTTATCTAATAAGTAGGGTAATCACAGGACCACGCCGCTAACGTGGAACGGGTTTACTCCATTTGGATTGCCAGTGCATAAATAAAGTAAATCGCCAAAAAACGCAATGCTTTTTAGAAAAATGAAACCATTATAAGACCCAGGTCCCATCATACAATGCAACGCACACCAAAGGATAGGGTTTTACCTTATAATGGTCAAAAGATGCTTAATACGTAAAATACGATATTATTGTGTGTATATATGTATATATTTAAAACATTTCAAATATAATATCAATCCTAGACGGCATAGCTACCATCTACTATGTCGCCATACTAGTTATACAATCTAAACCGCAAGGGCGTATTGGAAATTGGGTTTCCATCACGAGTCAAGGCTAGGGAGGAGCTCCTGGGCGATTCGAGACACTCTAGCAATGCCTCAGGATTCGGACGCTGGCGAACCCTTGGATACAGCAGGGCCGGTCCACAAATACTTTAGTGGATTAGTTATGCCTGAACATACGCTCCCCGATCCCATTGGACCTACAAATCAGCCGAGGGCGACCGATAAGAATAAACCGAGACCTCGCAAAAATTCCATCAACCACATAAGCAAATGTCGGGCCGTGTTAAAGCCCAACACCACTTCTAGCTAGAAAGAAACGTGTGCACTCCCTGCGTTCCCTTCTCCCGTTTTAGACTCAACCGGTGTGTGAGGCTCGCGAAGTCACGATATACACAAAGTTATGCCTAAAGAGACTGTGCTTTGATCATCAACCACAAGGCCTGCTTTGCAACAAAGCCTTGATCATTTGCATCTTAGCATGTCACATTGTCAGACCCTACCATATCATTGATCATCTACCAATATATATATAACCCCTAAGCTCATACATCTTAGAGAAGGGTGATAAGTAAAGAATAAATTCTTCACCACCAAACAGAAATATATAATCAGTAGCATTCAACAAATACAGTAGTAAGGAATACAATGTCAGACACACAATCCATTTACAAGTCCGTGCTGGGTCTGAGCGAAACAATGTTTCCGTCGATCTCCAAATGCGTTTGGACGATCATTACCAAATACCTTGCCTTGGAAGGCCAATCCCAATTCAAGATACCAGTCATCATCATCCCAACGATGCGAAAACCTTCGGTCTTCAATCACCGTCTTCATCTTCGACTCTTGATCGTCGGGAGGATTATTCAGAATGGGTTAAACCCGGTCTTTCTGAATAACTCGCGTAATTTGTGATTAAAAAGCAAATATTGGAAAAACACACATTACGCCACATTCCAACTCAGAGTATTCTTTTAATAAGATATTCATATTAAAAGATTCTCATTAATTATATCGAAGATAAACTCTGAAAATAAAATCTTAAATCTTCTTTAAATGATTTATTAAAACTCCAATTTTGATTTGATATCAAAAATCATTATTACAAGATCACTTATTTTAAGGAATAAATCATTTCTTAGGCCGGTTAAAGAACTAGTGTCCTTTAAACACAGTTCACGATAAACCTATAAATCAATTTCCACAATATGGAATCTCACAGAAATCAAATCAATACATAATCGATATGAATTTCTGTATCGGACTAATAATATAGATGGAATAACGGCAAATCCTCTTAAATTCCATCTATAATATCGGTCTTCTTTTACAGAAGCCCATTTCGATTATTACCAATCGAATTTCCACTTAATTCCTATTTAATACATTAAATTGGAAAACTTGGTTTTTAGAAAATGCATTTTTAAATCTATAAAATAGATTTATAAATTCCAAATAATAATTTCAATGTAAATTGGATTAAAGGACAAATGTCGTTTAAAACACCATCCACGATAAATCCACTTCACATCTCAATTTATTTCATATCACAAAATATAATTGCAAATCCTAATAATCTTTTTAAAACATATTGTAAAATAATCATAAAAATATTCTTTATATAAAAGACTCTAAATGGAGATTTATATCTTTTTCAAATATTCTTTGTTTTAACATACACTTGATTAACAATATATTTTACGAAAATATATACTTTATATAAAAAGGATTTCTAATGTAAAAATATTCTTATTTAAAAGAACACCTGAATCGAAATGCGACTCAAACATTTACCATATAATTTGAACTATATGGATTTCACACACATCATATATAAGATAGTGTCAGTACAATCATCAAGTCATCCATCTACATCCAAAGTGTAATTTCCACTGTGTAAGCATTAAAATTAAATAGTAACGCTCATCCTAGCCTGTCGATCTAACGATAAGCATACAACTGAATATTGGGATTAGTGTATGTAAATTTTCATCCCAACACCCGTGTGGGGTTTCAACCATCAAACAAATAATAAACTAATTTGTGCACTTGGGCGATGTGTGAAAATTATCGTCCCAATCACATAAACAAGTTGGGTAACTTGTGAATGGAAGTGTAATACACAATATATAGCCATGACAAACAAATAATTGGTTTCAACAAATGTAAATTGACATAAGTAAATAATTGGTCTTAACTAGTGTGAATTGACAAAAGTAAGTATTGGTTTTAACTAGTATAAATTGACTAAAATGAATAGTTGTTTTTAACTAATGTAAATTAACAAAAATGAATAATAGGTTTTAACTAATATAAATTTACAATAGTGATTAATTTGTATTTCAATTCTAATATAATATTATAGTGCTATATTTTGTTTCATTCTTTTAATTTAGACAAAATTAGTGTTTTTGTCTATTTTACTCTAATGATAAAAATGTGAATGTTTAGTTATTAAAATGTAACTTTTAAATTCTATCCTTTGTTTATACCTAAAAATGTGAATAAAAGGGTAACTCTTTATTTTGAAAGTAAAATGAAACTTTCAATTCATGGTTTGTTTGCATTAAAGAATGCAAATAAAAATACAACTTTAAACCGATGTTTTATTCCTATCAAAAATGCACATCACAAATGTAACTTATCTTTTGATGTTTGGTTTGCATATATGATTGCAAAATAAAATAAAAAATGAAACTTTTATTTTAATTTTTTATTTACAACAAGGAAAGCCATTAACAAATGTATCTTTTTATTTAAAAGTATATTTGAGTGAATGTAAAAAGGAACTCATTCCCAATGTGTATTTACATTAATGAATGCAAATAAAAGAAACAAATTTTATTTAAAAGAGTATTTGCATTTATGAATGCAAACAAAGAATAATTTTGTTTTCAAATTATATTTACATTAGTGAATGTAAATAAGAGAACCAAATTTATTTTCAAATTATATTTTAACAAATTCTATTCAATGTGTAAAAATGTGAACATTTGTATTGGTAAATGTAGATAAAAAGATAGACTTTAGTTTCATTGAATATTTGCATTGGTAAATGCAAATAAAAGAATAAACCTTAATTTCAATGCATATATGCATTGAAAAATGCAAACAAAGAAATAAACTTTATTTTCAATATATGTATGTATTTGCATTGGTGAGTGCAAATGAATAATTTGTTTCAATATATATTTGCATTGGTAAATGCAAATAAAAGAACAATTTCTATTTACTATATATATTTGCATTGCTAAATGTAAATAGAAGAACAAACTTTATTTTCAAAACATATTTACATTTTTGAACACAAAATAAAGAACAAAACTTTATTTTCAATATATGTTTTATTTTCTAGTTTTATTTGTGTTGTCAAACACAAATAAAAATGTACTATTTATTTTCAAGTTATGTTTGCATTGTGAGATGCAAATAAGAAAAATGAATTTTATTTCATGATATATTTGCATTGAAAAGTGCAATTGAAAAGCAAACTTTTAATTTCTATGTTTATTTGCGTTGAAAAACATGAATAAAATATCTATCCAATTTCTATGTAACTTCTAAAAATAATTTCTTATTTACATATAAAATGTAAACAAAATTGTTACATTCATTTCAGTAATCAAGTTTTGACAAAAATAATATTTTCAATTCAATAATCAAGTTTTGATAATAGTGAAAATTTCAATTCAATAATCAAGTTTTGATAAAAGTGATATTTTCATTTCACTAATAAAGTTTTGACCAAAAATGTTCACTAATAAAGTTTTGGCCCAAAAATGTGATCTCTTATTTCAATACTTATGCTTTAACCAAAATGTTATTTTTATTTCAGTACTTAAGTTTTAATCAAAATGTTATTTTTATTTCAATTTTAATTATATTGAAAATATAATCATTTTACTTTAATTTTAATTACTTTGAAAAATGTAATCATTTTATTTCAATTTTTGTTACATTGAAAAATGTAATCTTTTTGATTTATATATTTGTTTGCATCTAAAATTGCAAAACAAAATTGTAACTTTAATTCCAATAAAATTACAATGAAAATGTACTTTTTAATTTTCAACTAAATGACGGTAAAAAGAAAAAAAATGTCCTTTTTAAGTCTAGCAAATTTAATAGGGCAAATTGTTCTTTTTATTTCTAACAAATCTCACGGTGAAATATTATTCATTTTATTCTAACTAATGATAGTTATGATTCGACTACCCAAGTATGGCAATGATGATAAATAATACATAGATTAAATATATAAATTTCACGATGTAATGAATATATAAATTAATTTATTTAAAATAGAAATAATTAATACATAGATTAAATAAAGGATAGAATTTAAAATAGAGGTTATGATTCTAATATATAAATAATATATAAATAATACAATGATGAGTCCAATAAAAATGTAATCTCACGATTCATTTTATTCTAACTAATGATAGTTATGATTCTAATATATAAATAATACAATGATGATACTAATGATAGTTATGATTCGACTACCCAAGTATTTCCAAACAGAGGTTCATCGCATTCACCAAACAATCAACATTTCAATAGATACATACAACAGCAACAAGAATCATACATAGATTAAATATATAAATTTCACGATGTAATGAATAAATAATTATTTTATTTAAAATAGAAATCTCACACTGATATGGATGAAAATTCGACTGTCTCGGATTCAGCTCGGGTCTGCGCCATCGCGAAGATCTCGGAAAGATGAGTCCAACGCATCTTACGGTTCGTCAAACGACCCTCGTATAAAAGAGTTATCGATTTTTAAATTTGCATAAATTAAAAATTAAAATAATAAATAATATAAAAATATAACCTTCTTCTTCCCCTCGCTGTAACGGCCGAACCCAATCACCATCGTCATCCCCCCTGCGCGCGCACCCTCGGCCACCCTGGCGCCGATCGAACACCGCCACTCCGAAGCTCGAACCACGAGCCACCACCGCCCAGACACCCAACCAACTCGGCCCCCTCCTTGCCTCGAAATCCGAACCCGAACGCGCCATCTTCCTCACCAGAATTCGCGAAATCCGTATACCAAATCCCGATCTTAACCGTATAGATTCGAAGCTCTCTGAATTCCCTTCGATTTGATATATAGTTTGTTGATTTTCATATAGTGGATTAAGAGAAATTAGTGTTTGAATTTGGGAGATTTCTGGCCTTCGAAAGCAATAGGCGTCAGCCGCATTAGGGTTAGGGTTTTTTTTTTATTAAATCTCGTTTTTCGTGTTATAAAGGCGGATTTCTGGACTGTCTCAGAATTGGGCCTGCTGTAAGAACCCGTAACTTCCCCGTGAAGGAAAGAGCGGATACTTTGAGAACAACACACAAATGAACGCAGACGGAAGAACATTTCATTGTTATTACAACAATTCCATCAGATACAAGAATACACAGATATAAATGAATTAATTACATTCGATAAACATCAGAGATTACAATAAATTACATAGCAGCGGAAAATAATACAAAGCACAACTGAAGGTGATATACGGATACAGAGATTTCCGGATATCATTCTGGCTGTAAACCGGGATCCTGTGAATATAAATCTTCAAAACCAAAACTACTAGCTGCCCGTGTCGAAAATAAGGGCACCTAGAGTTTAGGTTAAAACAATAAACTCCAGGTCAGTCATGTGACTGGTGTGAGAACTAAAACAGTTATTTAAAATTTTACTTTAAAAGAGAGTAATTCAAGGGACCACGCCGTATAACACGGAACGGGTTTCCTCCCAAGAATACCAGTGCATAGAATAAACAGCGCAATGCTTTTTTGAAAAATGAAGCTATTATAAGGCCCAGGTCCCATCACACAATGCAAAGCAAGCCGGAAGATAGGGTTTTTCCTAATAATAGCCAAACATGCTTGGTACGTTTAAAACAAATCATTTGATACTATTATAAGTGTATAGTGTCGAATTTCAATCATAAATATCAATCCTAGGCGGCATAGGTACCATCTATCATGTCGCCTTACTAGGCTCTACAAATAAAACCGAAATACACGTATTGGAAATTGGATTTCCATCATGAGTCGAGGCAAGGGGCATGCTCCTCTCCGCTTTCGAGACACTCTAGCAAATGTCCCAGGGCTACGCACTCTGGGCAACCCTTGGATCTTCAGGGCCGGTCCTCTCTTACGTTTGAGGATTAGTATTCCTGAACACACGTTTCCTGGTCCTTGCAGACCTAAAATCGAGGCGCCTCATCCAATAACCACATAGGTGAAAAGTATATAAATGTCAGGGCTGGTAAGTCACTGACACCACCAAAGCTAGAAAGAAACGTCGTGCTCTCCCCGCAGTCACTATACCGTTTTTGACTCATACCGAGGTGTGAGGCTCGCGAATTCACGTTATACACAAAGCTGCCCCGTAAGCTGTGCTTTGATCATCAACCACAAGACTTTGCTTTTCAACAGAAGCCTTGATCAATGCAACTCAACATGCCACACAGGCAATTCATGCCATGCGACTGATGTCCATCGATAAACAACCTTTGAGCTCGTACGTCTCAGAGAAGGGCGTTAAGCAAGAGAATAAATTCTCCGCCGCCAAACAGATGTATATTTAATAGAAATCAATCAACAAAGAATAAAATCCAATGTCAGACACAATCCATTTACAAGTTCGTTCTGGGTCTGAACGAAACCGGAGGCACTTTCCTCGCATATTCATCCATCTCCAAGTACGTCTAGACGACCACCAACTATTTCCATCCTCTTGGGTGTACAACTCAATCAGGATCATCAGTAATTATCCAAACGATGTGAAGACTTCAGGTCTTCGACCACTGTCATCATCTTCGACTTATCGTCGAATCGGTTATTCAGAATGGGTATAACCCGGCCTTTCCGAACAACCCGCGTATATTAAAAACAAATGTTACACAAACACAACATACGCACCATTCCAATTCATTAGTCACTAACCGTAAATTAGCAAGAGAAGAATTCCCCAAATATTAACCCCGAAGGCCGAAACCAACATCAGATCAATACCCAGGAAACCGTTCTTCTTAACTAACCTACAGCTAGTTTCTAAATTTTATATTCTTAGGGAAAGGTTCCCTTAATTTTATCCAAGATAAATTCTTTAAAATTTATTCTTTAATCTTCCTTTGGATGTCATATCAAACCAAATTATGGTTTTCCAAACTAGTCGAGATTAGCAACCGCACCGAAGTAATTATTTATTTTATTTCCCAATCCCAACCTATTCATCCCATGAAGCAAAACTGGTAATACTCTATATCTAACACCACGGTGTTATCGGTAAAATTAATTACCATTTCACGTTCAAATCTAATTAAAGATTCAACTATCGCCTGGAGCAAAACTGGTGATACTCCATTCTCGCTCACTTTCTAAATTTGATAATTTAAATTATCAATTCACATTTCAATCTAATTACAGATTCATTAAAACTCCTTTTACTGGGTCAAAGAACTAATGTCATTTAAAACACGGTTCATGATAAACCCAAATCACATTCTATTTATTATCGGTTAAAGAACTAGTGTTATTTAAAACACCGTTCACGATAAACCCAAATCACATTCTATTTATTATCGGGTTAAAGAACTAGTGTTATTTAAAACACCGTTCACAATTAACCCACAAATCAATTCTAATTCAATTCCAATCAAATATATTAGAAATTCCGATTATTTAAAACCCCTTTTAAAATCTAATTTATTTATTTAAAAATAATTGGGTTTTAAATTTAGTTCAAAACTAGTTCATTTCGATAAAAATCCATTTTTATCTTTTCAAATATGGAGTTTTACATCCCAATTTTTTCCAAATCATTTCTTATGATTTTACACAAATTATTGATATTTTTAATAATTTTATCAAGGCCCGTACAATCGATTTCCATCAACGGCCATCGAACTACACTTACACCAACCTTTTCCAAATTTGATTTGGACGTATCTCCAAATCCAACCGTTAGATTTCAAATTTTTAATATTCGTTAGAAAGCTCTTTTCAGTACGAACCCAACGGTTCCGATTTTAGGAGAATCCGACGGTCGGATCTCCCGTAATGTCCATTCGAAGTTAATGGTCGAAATTTACGAACTGCCGCGATGCGGTGCATTCTATTCAGACCATTATATTATATATATAATATATATAATATATATTTCGTCGATTCCTATATAAAACAAATTTTATAAATAGTTTTGAATTCATTTAAAAAAACATTTCAACTTCCATTTCCAATTCAAATCAAAATTGAATTTTTCCTTATAAATTCGTTTTAAAATGCATTTCAATTCAATTCAAATATCAATTCAATTTGAATTCATTTCAAATTGATTTTCTCCTATTTTGATTCAATTCAAATTGGTTTTCTATTCGATTCAATTCAAATTGGTTTTCTGTTCGATTCAATTCAAATTGGTTTTCTGTTCGATTCAATTCAAATTGGTTTTCTTTTCGATTCAATTCAAATTGGTTTTCTATTCGATTCAATTCAAATTGTTTTTCTATTCGATTCAATTCAAATTGGTTTTCTATTCGATTCAATTCAGATTGGTTTTCTATTCGATTCAATTCAAATTGGTTTTCTATTCGATTCAATTCAAATTGGTTTTCTATTCGATTCAATTCAAATTGGTTTTCTATTCGATTCAATTCAAATTGGTTTTCTATTCGATTCAATTCAAATTTGTGTTCTATTCGATTCAATTCAAATTAGTTTTCTATTCGACTCAATTCAAATTGGTTTTCTATTCGATTCAATTCAATTATAAAAATGAATATAATCGATATAAATATCGTTCGCGTCAAAATAGCGCATCTCTAATCAATACGGCTTTGTATATTTCAATAATTCCGTTATTCTATTCAACAAATGAATATTTATTTTATTCAATACATGAATCTATATTTTTGTAAACACATGACTAATCTCAACGGATGAGTACTGTCCACGTGTGACTATTTTTGTTATTTAATATATTTTATAAAAATTATGGTATCTATCGTTTGATTTCAAATCAGACTCCAACCGTAAAGTAGTAAGAGAACGATTCCCTGAATATTAACCCCGAAGGCCGAAACCAACATCAGATCAATATCCAGGAGACCACTCATCTTATCTATTTTCCAGTTAGTTTCTAATTTTATATATGATAAAGATGTAAATTTTATTGTTAAAATATTTCGTTCAACACATGACTAATCTCAATAGATGAGTACGGTCAACACATGAACATTTATTTTATAATGATAAAGATGTAAATTTTATTGTTAAATTATTTCGTTCAACACATGACTAATCTCAACGAATGAGTACTGTCAACACATGAACCTTTATTTTATAATGATAAAGATGTAAATTTTATTGTTCAAATATTTCGTTCAACACATGACTAATCTCAATAGATGAGTACGGTCAACACATGAACCTTTATTTTATTTTATTCTTTATTTTCTAAATTGGAATGAGGCCCAATCAATCACCATATAGCGTTAACTATATGGATTCCATACAACACATGTATATAATAGCAACGATAAATAATCAAACATCATCCAAAGTGCACTACGCTGTATAAGCATCAAATATAGATATCTAACGCTTATAACAGCCTGTCAATCAATCGATCGACATACAACTAATTATTGAGATTAGTGTATGCTATATTTTATCCCAGTACCCATGTGGGGTTTCAAACAATCAAACACAGATTTTATTTGTGCAGTTGGGCGATGTGTAAAATTTATCGTCCCAATCAATATCAGTCAAATCAGTGTGTATAAACAAATCGGCCGATTTGTTTATAAATATTTATTGATTTATATTCACGTTAAAAATTATATTTTTAACGATTAAATATTTTTAACTATATAAATATTTTATTCTATTCCACATCACACAATCAATTTTCATCTCAACAAACAATCAAACATACAAGCCATCCATGGTCTGTGGATGACGGGTGTCGGGTGCTACTAAATACCGTCTGCATCCTAGTATATATATATAACTAGAAAAAGAAATTTAGAGTGAGAAGTTCTCACCGACTAGCTAATCCAATCATCTTGACTCTTCTTATACAGAAGTCTTCGCCGTTCTCGCCTTTCGTCACTTTCGTTGCCCGTAGCCGCTACATATATAAAAATCACATTTTTATATTGTTACTATGTAGATAAAAATCATATTTTTATACTTCTACTATATGAATAAAAATTCCATTTTTACACCGCTACTATATAGATAAAAATTCTATTTTTACAACGGTGCTATATAGATAAAAATTATATTTTTATCACGCTATTCTCTACATAAAGATTTTGCCCTTTCAAATATAAAGATTTCGCCTTCTCAAATATAAAGATTTCTCCTTTTCAAATATAATGATTTAATTTTTATTCTAGATCTACAACTTAAAAATCTGACCTTTCGATAATTTCAAATCTAATGCTCCATTCTTTTCAAAGCTGATTTCATTTTTATTATTATTTTCAAAACTGATTTTATTATTATTATTTATTTTCTTCAATGGTTTAAAACAAATAATAATAACAAAAATATTAGATTTGAAAAAGAAATTTAAAAATGAAAATAAATCAGAAAACTTACGGTTTTTCTACAGCGAGGGGGGCTAAGGTGATGTCCAGTCGCGTGGCTGGAGCTCGCGGTCGAAGAGGAGACGGTTTTCTGCGATTTAAGGAGGAAGAGGGGGTGTCGGTCGCCGCGGTTTCGAGGTGGCGCAAGGGATGGGCGCGCAGGCGGAGTGTGGTGGTCGTGGGTGGCTTGGTTGACCGGCGGCGGGTCTGTGGAGCGGTGGGTGATGGGTTGGGCGCGGCTCCAGGTGATTGGGCATCGGGGTCAGCGGATGGAGAAAGGAACGAGGAGGAGAGAGCGAAGAGGGGCGGCGGGGAAGAAGGAGGAGGGGTAGGTCGGTGGTCGATCAGTAGAGGGGGCGGCGATGGGCTGAGGCGATCGACGGGGGTGTTTAGGGTTTTCTTTTTTTTTATTTAATTTCAGTCTGAACTGAGGAGAGAAGGGAAAGGTATTGGGGGGTTCTGTAAAGTTTTATATTTTATTTATTTTAATTATTAATTTATTGTCCACCAAAATTGACTTTTTATTTGACCTCAAAATGAGACCCAATGACTGTCGCCCCTTGCTAATTACCCCCGTCCCGAACACAATGGGATATGTATCGTAGGCCAATTCCATCGTTTCGACTGGTTTCCGTTCAAATTAAAATATAATTCTTTATATATTCAATTTGAACGCACATTTCAATTTACCGGGGTCGCATACAAACTCGAAAAATTACAGAAAAATATTTTCTAGCTTCGTATTGACGATACGGTCCTAACAAAACTAGTTTAGTCAAATTCTGAGATCGTTTGAAAAAATCGCCATTTTCCAGTCGATTAAAATCAACTAAAACTGGTCAAACGCGTTTTCCTTTGCCACGCTCACATATTGATTCGAAAAATTACGAAATTTGGAATCTAGCAATAACCTGACATCCCGGATCCAACACAAGTGGTTTCGTCGAAATCCGAGGTCGTTTGCAAAATTTCCATTTTTAAGGGCCTGAATTCCATAGCGACTATTCAGAATTTTCAACTGGACATATCTTTTGATCCCCGCTATTAAATTTTTATTTTTCGGATTCGTTGGAAAGATATTATCAAATAGATCCTACTATTTTTGGTTTCGTTAAAATCCATTTTGTTTTGCACCCGGTACATTCAATTGAAGTTTGAAATCGAATTATCGAACTACCGTGCCATTTTCTATTCCTTTTATAATTATATATAATTATTTATATTCTAACGACGATGCGTATATAAATATACGCTCGAAATATATTCAAAATATATTTTCGTCGATATTATTTAAAATAATTCATTTTAAATATTCAAAATTCGCTAAAATTGCCAAAATAAAAATTTTAAACTGGCTCACATTTCCGGGTTATTACAATCTCCCCCACTTAAAACTTTTCATCCCCGAAAAGGAACGAAGCCGAAAGTTGTTTAACTAATTAACTCAACTTTCTCTATTTGATTACGGCTTAAGTTCTTCAACTTTTCAGTTTCTAAGAACTTTTCAAAATTTGGCTAACACCCTAAATTTTCGAAAAATTTCGCCATAACCTCTTCTGCACCAGGAGCCACGGGAAAATCCCGAAATTGCCATATAGGCCTTCTGATCTCAAAAAGAATAAGAAAAAGCCAAGCGGCTAGCCAATCGGCTTTTAAAATCATCATCACCCAAACAAAACAGTAAATTATGATAAAGATGTACCTATTTGTCGGGCAAACAAATTTTATTCTCTGCTCTAGCCTCCTTGCTACGACCTGTTCAATGCAAGTACATGTATATGCAAGCAAATGCGACTAATTTTCAATATAATTCACTATTTGGTTCAATTAGGCATAATGGTTCAAAATTATCAAACAAATAAACAAACAACATAAACATCAATCAATTAGTGAATTAGAGTTTCAAATTCATAACTTTGATACATATTTACAGAAAATCATGTTTTTGATGCCAAATCACAACCAATAAATCTATCTATATAAATTTTGGTTCTCACACCAGCCTGATGGAAATATATAGATATCACACCTTCGAAACACGAACACAAATTCTGATGATGATATATCAATCATCAGAACCATCTCCGGGTGACTAGAATGTGATTCTGTATCTATCCAGTATATTAAAACTTCGAATATACGTTCATGACGCGTATATGCAAAACCTTTATATAATGGATTGTCCAAATTCAAAATAAATAAATAATCAAATACGTATAAAATGATTTAAATTTCAAAACAAAATTGTTTTTATTTGAAAAATATACTCTTCACACCCTTTCTAGGATACTACTGATCCTATCTCTAACGAGTCATTCTAATTGGATATTACTAACCCAATATCTGATGAATTCTTTTGTATGGTTCTAATGTGTCTTGTTCTCGAGCTCTGTAAACCAAAGCTCTGATACCACTTTAAGAACCCGTAACTTCCTCGTAAAGGAAAGTGAAGCGACCCGAACTTCCCCGGTCTCCGAAGAGATGAGAAAGAACGAACTACTGTGAGGACAAGACAAATCAGAACGCAGACGGAAGAACATTTCATTGTTATTACAACAATTCCATCAGATACAAGAATATACAGAGTATAAATGAATAAATTACATTCGATAAATATCAGAGATTACAATAAATTACATAGCAGTGGAAAATAATACAAAGCACAACTGAAGGTGATATACGGATACAGAGCTTTCCGGATATCATTCCAGCTGTAAACCAGGATCCTGTGAATATAAATCTGCAAAACCAAAATTAATAGCTGCCCGTGTCGAAAATAGGGGCACCCAGGGTTTAGGTTAAAACAATAAACTCCAGGTCAGTCATGTGACTGGTGTGAGAACTGAAACAGTTATTTAAAGCTTACTTTAAAAGAGAGTAATTCAAGGGACCACGCCGTATAACACGGAACGGGTTTCCTCCCAAGAATACCAGTGCATAGAATAAACAGCGCAATGCTTTTTTGAAAAATGAAGCTATTATAAGACCCAGGTCCCATCACACAATGCAACGCAAGCCGGAGGATAGGGTTTTACCTTATAACAGCCAAACATGCTTGGTATGTTTAAAAACAAATCATTTGATACTATAATAAGTGTATAGTGTCAAAACAATTTCAATCATTGAAATACCCCACCTCCGTTAGGGTCACTCTCAAAGGGAATGCCCTAATTTTGGTGGAGGTTTATAAGTATAAGTCACAGATATACAAGACAGATATAAGAACACATATTTGTAAACAGCGGAAAAACAACAACTTTTATTTCATAAAAGCAAATACGTGTTACAACACATCACCATGATTGTCTTACATTTTTTTCCAAAACATAACATAACACTTTCATAATCTGTCTTGATTACATTATTTAAAGAAGCATAAATAAAACATAGATAAACTGCAAAGGCCCCATAGTGGTTGTCCAAAGCCATAGTTCAAGACGAAAAGGACCAAGCAATACATTTGTCTTCTTCAAGCTGGATGTTAAGACCGGTCAAGCTGCTGTGTTCCCTCCCTGTGGACCTGGGGGGGGGGGGGAACGGAAGAAAAGAAGACGAAAGAAAAGTAGAGTCAGACATAAAGCCTGAGTAAGTCTAGTACTATTCTGTCTATGAATAAAGAACTGGGTATGATAAGTATAAACAAGAAGTGGGAAAGCACTATAAACTTGGTTAAGTTGTCTAGGGTCGAATATTCTATCGTACCCCATGTTAATCTCTGAACCCATATAAACTAGTTTCCAACTGGCACCCCATAATCAGGGTGATGTGATCCATTCTATGATGATCGGCTCCTACTCGCATAGTTACATGTGTCTTACGGCCCCCGATGTTGTAGTTACCTATGCTGGTCCCACCATGGGGTGTATCAAGTCCCATGGTGGCGGCCCGACACAATCCTAGAATGCACAGGTATGCTACTGGTGTCCAGTGCCTTATTTTTCTGCGCCGGAGTGTGTGCATGCCCGCACCCCGTTAGAACCTACACTGCTACACCACCGCCGTCGATTTGACCTCTTACAATCAGCCCAGTAATCGTGCCCCACCCTGCCTAGTTTCAGGGTATCCTGATACACCTTCTAGGGTTACTGCTGAAAAGGGTCCCCCCGTTACTAGGTTTTCTATCTCTAGCCAACATGCTAAGTTGGTTAAGTGTTTCCTAACCTAAACCCCACCAGTCCGTTTAGTTTAGCATGTTCCATTTTGATTAAGTCTTTAGTTCACTTAATCCTAGCAATCCTGACTCAGCCTTAATTGTCTTATTAAGGCCCTGACCTCTCACATTAGACAGGTATTGTTGTGGCTGCCTGTTGCCGGTTGGTTCCGGGCAGTCTTACGCCACAACTCAGTCTAACCTCGGGTCCTTATTGGGCTCCATGTTTAACCTCCCACATTGGATAGGTATTGTTGTGACTACTGGACAGCCGGGCGGTTCCGGGCAGGTTTACATCACAACTCAATCCAACCTCAGGTTAAACACATCGTATGTTCTACATTACATATTTTGTCTTTCTTCTTCTTTATTTTCTTATATGTAAATATTTGCGGCCCATTATTAAGTTAATGGTGTAAAGGTTACACCAATCATGGGCCCAACCCATACCTGAATTTGGGCCCTTCTATTTTATATTTTCATTCATTAGTAATTAACCCAACGTTATTTTCCCCCGTTTAACACGTCCGTTTATTATATATATATAGGTTGGGCTTAGCCTTTTAAAGCCCAACTTAGCCATGCGAAAAGGGGAGGCTTAAAGCGTGATTCCATACACAAAAAAGGGAAGGTGAGCACATGAACTTGCAATATGACGTTGGAAATACAAAATAGAAACTGGTGTACTTGCATAGTAGTGACATATACTTTGGTCATAAAACATAAGTGACATGAATCAAAGCATGTAATCTTGTAGTTGAGATAAGAATCTAAATTGGGTATCATTATTGACACATAGTCATAACTACAACATGAACCTATATTTTTATTTAGGCATAATGTCAAACATAAGCATGGCATAAGTATAGTTAAATTTGTTCACATAACTATGGCATAAATATTTCTAACATGAAATCATGATTTTTACTTTAGTCATGCAAACTTGCAAAAAGGGATTTTTGAATCTAACCTAGCTATGTACCACATATGTCATCATATAATTCTTGTAAACAATATAGACTCAACATGGATTTCAATTATGCCAAATATCAATCATAGCCTAGTCATATTCATAAGTTTGCAAATAGGTTTTCTAGTACAAAAGCATGACTTAATACATAGATCATGATGCCAAATTTTCAACATACTTTCATATGGACTATGATAACCCAAACTTATTCCAATTACTTCAAAAATGATGTTTGTATAAAAATACACATTATGATGGCATAGTAGCAAAACCCCAAACTTGCATAAGTTTCAATTAAACAACTACATACCTAATTTGCGAATATTCCAAACGTATACTTGCATAAAAACTACCACATGTAGTTTTTCGTAACTGAATAACATAATTCGAGAATATCCAAACGTATACAATATTCCAAATCGATAAGAATCATAGTAATGCACAAATTATGAATTATTTATCACCACAATCAAGTATACAAACCAACACAGTTATTTGTTCATACCAAAATAATACTCTACTTACAATGGTGAGGCGAATTCTCAAATTTAGGGATTTGAAGATGCGGTTTGATTTGATTGAGTTGCTTTATGCCTTAGAATTTGCCTCCTAATCCTCTCTCCAATTGGTGGCTACCCTTAGTCGTTCCTCAGCAACATGGCGGCTTTGTTCTTATTTTTGAATGAATAGATTAGGGTTAGTCTAGGGTTGTTTTTATAGAGGTTATGAACTGATTAGGACCATTGATGTTGCTTGGATTGATCGTAGCCATTCATCCTAAGGAGAGACCAATTAGAGCCTGCCACCTAGCCCTAATGACAAAGCGGACTACAGAAAATCGGCCAACATAGAATAGGCCAGCCAGGTTGGACTGGGTTCGACCTGGCTCTGGACCAGGTCGACATGCCTGTCGACAGCCCTGTCGACAGCCCTGTCGACCTGGTTAGACCAGGTCGACAGCCCAGTCGACCTGGGTGCGTTAGGCGGGTGTTTTTCCGCCCTGGCCCATTGGGCCCGATTTTGGAATTTTAAACTTAATTTAGAAACTTCCGAAGGCCGTATCTTCTTCATACGGACTCCGTTTTTCGAAAACTCGGACTCTATTTCGCGTATTTTTTCGAGACGAACGTAATGGCGTATCCCGTTTCCCTTAGTTCTTTGATTTCAAATCAATTATACTTTAATTTGTTAATTTCACAGTTATAGAATTCGCGGGGTGTTACATTCTCCCCCACTTAAAAGGATTTCGTCCCCGAAATCTTCAAGTTAGGAGGAATGTATATCCTAACATCCAATCATCCATCTACTCATCCATCAAACACGAGTATCCATTGTCCTTAAAAGACTTCTAATGCTTCATGATCATATGCGAAGTGTGTGTGTACATGTACTTATCTAATGCAAAATCAGGCGGTCTACTGATTCAGTTGACCTCCTTAATGCGAATTATGTAAGTGCCATGAATCCATTATGTATGCAAATTTTCCTATTCATGATTCTACATGAGTGCACAATCATTCATTACAAATGCAACATCCATATGACAACACATTAAAGTTCAACCATATACGAATGCAAACATATATGCATATGCAATATGAAGTGACTGAGCCGATCTAAAACCTAGATTGTGTGTGTATATGTGACCACGAGCAACCACTAGCAATCACTTGCAACCACTTGCAACCATCATCCATAACATGTTTCAATTACATGTTTCCATCCAAAGGGTTTCTACCTAAAAGATAAGGTCGAGGAAATATACCTAAAAAGATAGATAAAAGCACAACTTAAGGAAAAGGAAAGATCAAGGATGTACCCTCGAACAGAAAAGGGTAGGCAGTGCGTATTCTAGCTTCAGTTTCCCAAGTCGCGTCTCCCTCGGCGTCGCTCCACTGAACTTTGACGAGCCTAACTTCGCGGTTGCGTAGCTTCTTCACTTCCGTTCCTAATATGCGGGTTGGAACTTTTCTTATGGTTGCTTCGCGTTCCACTTCGGCCTCTTCGAGGATATTCGGCTCTACCACCTCAGCAGACTCATGTAGACATTTTCGGAGATGTGAAACGTGAAAAACGTTGTGGACTCCAGCCAACTTCTCGGGTAGCTCTAATCTATAGGCCATTTTCCCAATTTTCTCGATGATAGGGAATGGCCCTACGAACCTTGGTGCTAGCTTTCCTGTGGTTCCAAAACGAACAACGTTCCTTAGTGGTGATACCTTGAGAAAAACTCTGTCTCCAACCTCAAATTCAAGGTCGGTCCTTCTCTTGTCGGCATAGGACTTTTGTCTGTCTTGGGCCGTCTTCATCCTTCTTCGTATTAAGGATACTTTCTCTGAAGTCTCTCGGATCATATCTGGTCCATGTATGAGCTTATCCGTAGACTCCCACCAACAAGTGGGCGATCGGCACGGTCTTCCATATAAAGCTTCGAAGGGCGCCATTCCGATGGTTGCTTGATAGCTGTTGTTGTAGGCAAATTCCACCAAAGGAAGGTGGTCTTCCCATGTCCCTCCGAAGTCAAGGACGCATAGTCTTAAAAGGTCTTCCAAAACTCTGTTCACTCTCTCTGTTTGGCCGTCGGTTTGGGGATGATAGGCTGTGCTCAAGCATAACTGCGTTCCTACTGCTTCTTGCAGACTCCGCCAAAACTCGCTGGTGAAGATGGGGTCTCGGTCACTAACAATGCTAGATGGTATTCCATGGAGTCGAACGATTTCCTTAAGGTAAAGTGATGCTAGGGATGAGGCAGTTCTTTTACTTTTGACAGGTAAAAAGTGGGCGCTTTTAGTAAGCCTATCCACTATTACCCAAATGCTAGTGTTGCCTCTCCTAGACCTAGGCAACCCATCGATGAAGTCCATTGAGATGCTATCCCACTTCCACTGCGGGACCTCCAGAGGATGCAGCAGTCCGCCAGGCTTTTTCTGTTCCGCCTTAACCTGTTGGCACACCATACACTTAGAAACGAATTCTGCCACGTCCTTTTTCATGCCGTTCCAGAAGAAAGTCCTTTTTATGTCTTTGTACATTTTATCTCCGCCTGGGTGTATCGTCATCTTGGAGTGATGTGCTTCCTCGAGAACCTTCTTTATTAAATCTTTTGTCTGTGGGACGCATAGTCTTCCGTCTCGCCTTAGCAACCCCTTATCGTCGATGGAGTATCTGTTGAGGTGACTTGAAGTCTCACCCCTAATTAGCCTATCAATTGTTTCCACAAGCTGAGGGTCTTTGCGTTGTGCTGTTCCTACTGAATCCACTAAAGTTGGGCGCACTTCGAGAGATGCTAGCAAGCCTGGTACGAAATCGGAGGAAGGCCTAAAGTCGAAGCTGGCTATAAACTCTAGGCTTTGTCTTTCAACAAACAACGGGCTTAGGGTCAATTTCTTTCGGCTCAACGCGTCTGCTACTACGTTGCCTTTGCCCGGAGTGTAGGAGATTTCGAAATCGTACGAGGCAAGAAACTCCATCCATCTTTGTTGCCTCAAGTTAAGATCCTTCTACGAGAAAAGATATTTTAACGATTTATGGTCAGTGTAAAGTTCGAACTTCTCACCTAGGAGATAGTGTCGCCAAGACTTGAGTGCAAAGACGATGGCGGCTAACTCAAGATCGTGGGTTGGGTAGTTCTTTTCGTGCACTTTCAACTGCCTCCCGCCATAAGCTACTACCCTTCCTTCTTGCATTAAGACGGCGCCTAGCCCTGTCCCACATGCATCCGTATAAACAGTGAACATCTTGCTCCCATCCGGCAGCGTCAAAACTGGGGCTGTTGTAAGAGCCCTTTTCAGTCGTTGGAAGGCAAACTCGCAATCCAAATCCCAATTGAACACTAGATTCTTCTTAGTCAACTTTGTGAGCGGAGCTGAGATTTTCGCAAAATCCCTTATAAACTTTCGATAGAAACCTGCTAGTCCTAGAAAGCTTCGAACCTCAGTTGCATTCCTTGGTGTCTTCCAATCCTGTACCGCCACTACCTTAGCAGGGTCCACTGCTAACCCTTGTTTGGATACTATGTACCCAAGGAACCTCACCTCTTCTCTCCAAAAGGGGCATTTGGAGAATTTGGCTTTTAGTTGATGGACTCGCAAAGTTTCCATGATTTCCCTTAAGTGCTGAGCATGTTCCTCTTCATTCTTTAAGAAGATAAGGATATCATCCACGAAGACCACTACGAATTTGTTGAGGAAATCTCTAAATACCCTACTCATTAGGTCCACGAAGTAAGCAGGTGCATTTGTCAAGCCGAAAGGCATGACAAGCCATTCAAAGAAGCCGTCTGGGGTTCTGAACGTCGTTTTATCGATGCTATCTTCAGCCACCCTTAGCTGATGAAAACCGGTTGCTAAATCGAGCTGGGAGAAAACAGACGCTCCTACAAGCTGGTCAAATAAATCGTCAATTCTAGGGAGAGGGTGCCTATTCTTTTTCGTTAGCTTGTTGATCTCCCTATAGTCAACACATAGACGGAGTGAACCATCCGCCTTTGTAGCGAACACCACCGGAGCGCCCCATTCTGAAATGCTTCTCCTTATGAACCCCTTTTCTAGAAGCTCTTTAATCTATTTACTGAGCTCTTTCCTTTCCCGTGGAGCCATGTGCCTAACGGGCAACGCATAGGGCTTTGCATTATCTACAAGATATATGCGGAAGTCTATTTCCCGCTTCGGAGGCAAGCCCTTCACCTCTTCGAAGACATCCGGATATTCCCGGACCACTCTAACTGACTGCAAATTTTCAACAGAGGCATCTAGCGATTCAAGATAACTAAGCATAACCGCATACGAGGGATTACAAGAAATTTCCAAAGTATTACCGAGCTGGGTTAGGAGCCTAACAACCCTTTTCTCACAATCAAGGATGGCCCCATTACTGGATAGCCAATCCATACCCAAAATCAAACCATAACCCGAAAAGCCCAAAACAAAGGCACTACATTGAAATTCTACACTTAGAATGGAAATTTTCAATCCCAAACAGATCATAGACAAATGAGCTGGGCCCCCAATTGGGTTTGAAACAATTAAGGGGTCCTCTACCATACTAGTTTTTAGGTGCAGAGATTCTACTAGAGCAGACAAGATAAAGGAGTGTGATGCGCCAGAATCAAATAAAGTGCGAACGGGGTGATCATAAAGACAAACTACACTTTCTACAGAAGTATTTATACCTCGCTGTTGCAGAGGTGGCGCTTCCAGCACATGAACCTGTGCCCCTGGGGTGGATCCAGCCCTCTGCCCCTGTCCTCGTTTCTTTGGGCAGTCCTTAGCCCTGTGGCCTGTCTCACCGCAAGAAAAGCACCCACCATTCTCCTTGGCCTTTTTTTCCGGCAGTCCTTTACTAAGTGCCCCACTTTGCCACAGAAATTGCACTTCCTCTTCTCTTTGTTGCCTTTGTCTCCTTCTTGCCCTTATCCTCTTCATTCAGCAATGCCATTTGCACCAATCTTTCATACGTGGCTCCCATGGGTATATGGGTCATGGCCAAACTGTGTAATGGCTCATTCAACCCTTTGACGAAACGGAGAGCCTTCTTGTGCGGGGTATTGACTAGGTCAAGCCCAAACCTAGCCAGCTCATCGAACTGATTCACATACTCTCTGACTGTCTTGTCCCCTTGCTTAAGAAATAAGAATTTTTCCAACTGCAAACTTCTTTCCACATCTGAGAGAAATTTAGTCTCAAACCTTGCCCTAAAGTCCTCCCATGTCTCCACTGGTCTTTCAGCATTAGTGACTTCCCACCAGTAGGAAGCCTCGCCCTTCAATAGCCACACTGCCAATTGTACTTTTTGTCTATCTTCTACCTCAAAGATGATGAATAGGTCCTCCGTTTCTTTCAGCCAATTTCTAGCTGCCACGAAGGACTCAGTTCCATGGAAATCCTTTCCTCCCATAGCTTTAAAATCTTTACATATCTTAGCAAAAGTGTTTCCCCGAGGAGGAGGTGGAGGAAAAGGTGCCGCTGCAGCTGGATGATTTCCTTCAGCTGGGGGAGGAGGAACGGTAGGACCTGGCTGAGTGGCCCTTGCTTCTAAGAACCGCCTAAACCAACCAGGTATTGGCACCCCTTCTGGAAAGTTAAGATCTTCGGACATGCTGAAACAAAAAGGATAGATTCAAAACGAAGGATAAGAGATAGTACCTATGGCTTTGGGGAGTGGACTTTGCCTTTTTAAAATAAAATAATATTTTTCTTTTAAAAATGCTTCTTTAAATTTCCTTTTTGAAAATAATTTTTTCAAAACTTTTTATCTTATCTGGTAAACCTATGCTCTGATACCAAGTGAAACACCCCACCTCCGTTAGGGTCACTCTCAAAGGGAATGCCCTAATTTTGGTGGAGGTTTATAAGTATAAGTCATAGATGTACAAGACAGATATAAGAACACATATTTGTAAACAGCGGAAAAACAACAACTTTTATTTCATAAAAGCAAATACGTGTTACAACACATCACCATGATTGTCTTACATTTTTTTCCAAAACATAACATAACACTTTCATAATCTGTCTTGATTACATTATTTAAAGAAGCATAAATAAAACATAGATAAACTGCAAAGGCCCCATAGTGGTTGTCCAAAGCCATAGTTCAAGACGAAAAGGACCAAGCAATACATTTGTCTTCTTCAAGCTGGATGTTAAGACCGGTCAAGCTGCTGTGTTCCCTCCCTGTGGACCTGGGGGGGGGGAACGGAAGAAAAGAAGACGAAAGAAAAGTAGAGTCAGACATAAAGCCTGAGTAAGTCTAGTACTATTCTGTCTATGAATAAAGAACTGGGTATGATAAGTATAAACAAGAAGTGGGAAAGCACTATAAACTTGGTTAAGTTGTCTAGGGTCGAATATTCTATCGTACCCCATGTTAATCTCTGAACCCATATAAACTAGTTTCCAACTGGCACCCCATAATCAGGGTGATGTGATCCATTCTATGATGATCGGCTCCTACTCGCATAGTTACATGTGTCTTACGGCCCCCGATGTTGTAGTTACCTATGCTGGTCCCACCATGGGGTGTATCAAGTCCCATGGTGGCGGCCCGACACAATCCTAGAATGCACAGGTATGCTACTGGTGTCCAGTGCCTTATTTTTCTGCGCCGGAGTGTGTGCATGCCCGCACCCCGTTAGAACCTACACTGCTACACCACCGCCGTCGATTTGACCTCTTACAATCAGCCCAGTAATCGTGCCCCACCCTGCCTAGTTTCAGGGTATCCTGATACACCTTCTAGGGTTACTGCTGAAAAGGGTCCCCCCGTTACTAGGTTTTCTATCTCTAGCCAACATGATAAGTTGGTTAAGTGTTTCCTAACCTAACCCCCACCAGTCCGTTTAGTTTAGCATGTTCCATTTTGATTAAGTCTTTAGTTCACTTAATCCTAGCAATCCTGACTCAGCCTTAATTGTCTTATTAAGGCCCTGACCTCTCACATTAGACAGGTATTGTTGTGGCTGCCTGTTGCCGGTTGGTTCCGGGCAGTCTTACGCCACAACTCAGTCTAACCTCGGGTCCTTATTGGGCTCCATGTTTAACCTCCCACATTGGATAGGTATTGTTGTGACTACTGGACAGCCGGGCGGTTCCGGGCAGGTTTACATCACAACTCAATCCAACCTCGGGTTAAACACATCGTATGTTCTACATTACATATTTTGTCTTTCTTCTTCTTTATTTTCTTATATGTAAATATTTGCGGCCCATTATTAAGTTAATGGTGTAAAGGTTACACCAATCATGGGCCCAACCCATACCTGAATTTGGGCCCTTCTATTTTATATTTTCATTCATTAGTAATTAACCCAACGTTATTTTCCCCCGTTTAACACGTCCGTTTATTATATATATATATATAGGTTGGGCTTAGCCTTTTAAAGCGCAACTTAGCCATGCGAAAAGGGGAGGCTTAAAGAGTGATTCCATACACAAAAAGGGGAAGGTGAGCGCATGAACTTGCAATATGACGTTGGAAATACAAAATAGAAACTGGTGTACTTGCATAGTAGTGACATATACTTTGGTCATAAAACATAAGTGACATGAATCAAAGCATGTAATCTTGTAGTTGAGATAAGAATCTAAATTGGGTATCATTATTGACACATAGTCATAACTACAACATGAACCTATATTTTTATTTAGGCATAATGTCAAACATAAGCATGGCATAAGTATAGTTAAATTTGTTCACATAACTATGGCATAAATATTTCTAACATGAAATCATGATTTTTACTTTAGTCATGCAAACTTGCAAAAAGGGATTTTTGAATCTAACCTAGCTATGTACCACATATGTCATCATATAATTCTTGTAAACAATATAGACTCAACATGGATTTCAATTATGCCAAATATCAATCATAGCCTAGTCATATTCATAAGTTTGCAAATAGGTTTTCTAGTACAAAAGCATGACTTAATACATAGATCATGATGCCAAATTTTCAACATACTTTCATATGGACTATGATAACCCAAACTTATTCCAATTACTTCAAAAATGATGTTTGTATAAAAATACACATTATGATGGCATAGTAGCAAAACCCCAAACTTGCATAAGTTTCAGTTAAACAACTACATATATAATTTGCGAATATTCCAAACGTATACTTGCATAAAAACTACCGCATGTAGTTTTTCGTAACTGAATAACATAATTCGAGAATATCCAAACGTATACAATATTCCAAATCGATAAGAATCATAGTAACACACAAATTATGAATTATTTATCACCACAATCAAGTATACAAACCAACACAGTTATTTGTTCATACCAAAATAATACTCTACTTACAATGGTGAGGCGAATTCTCAAATTTAGGGATTTGAAGATGCGGTTTGATTTGATTGAGTTGCTTTATGCCTTAGAATTTGCCTCCTAATCCTCTCTCCAATTGGTGGCTACCCTTAGTCGTTCCTCAGCAACATGGCGGCTTTGTTCTTATTTTTGAATGAATAGATTAGGGTTAGTCTAGCGTTGTTTTTATAGAGGTTATGAACTGATTAGGACCATTGATGTTGCTTGGATTGATCGTAGCCATTCATCCTAAGGAGAGACCAATTAGAGCCTGCCACCTAGCCCTAATGACAAAGCGGACTACAGAAAATCGGCCAACATAGAATAGGCCAGCCAGGTTGGACTGGGTTCGACCTGGCTCTGGACCAGGTCGACATGCCTGTCGACAGCCCTGTCGACCTGGTTAGACCAGGTCGACAGCCCAGTCGACCTGGGTGCGTTAGGCGGGTGTTTTTCCGCCCTGGCCCGTTGGGCCCGATTTTGGAATTTTAAACTTAATTTAGAAACTTCCGAAGGCCGTATCTTCTTCATACGGACTCCGTTTTTCGAAAACTCGGACTCTATTTCGCGTATTTTTCCGAGACGAACGCAATGGCGTATCCCGTTTCCCTTAGTTCTTTGATTTCAAATCAATTATACTTTAATTTGTTAATTTCACAGTTATAGAATTCGCGGGGTGTTACAATCATAAATATCAATCATAGACGGCATAGCATCCCATGCTACTATGTCGCCATACTAGGCTCTACAAATAAAGCCGAAATATCTCGTATTGGAAATTGGATTTCCGTCATGAGTCGAGGCAAGGGGCAAGCTCCTCTCCGCTTTCGAGACACTCTAGCAAATGTCCCAGGGCTACGCACTCTGGGCAACCCCTGGATCTTCAGGGTCGGTCCTCACTTACGTTAGAGGATTATTTATTCCTGAACACACGTTTCCCGGTCCTTACAGACCTAAAATCGAGGCGCCTCATCCAACAACCACATAGGTGAAAAGTATATAAATGTCAGGGCTGGTAAGTCACTGACACCACCAAAGCTAGAAAGAAACGTCGTGCTCTCCCTGCAGCCCTTATCCCGTTTTAACTCATAACGAGGTGTGAGGCTCGCGAATTCACGCTATACACAAAGCTGCCACAGAGGCCGTGCTTTGATCATCAACCACAAGACTTTGCTTTTCAACAGAAGCCTTGATCCATGCAACTCACCATGCCACACAGGCAATTCATGCCATGCGACCGATGTCCATGATATACAACCTCTGAGCTTGTACGTCTCAGAGAAGGGCGTTAAGCAAGAGAATAAATTCTCCGCTGCCAAATAGATGTATATTTAATAGAGATCAATCAACATAGAATAAAGTCCAATGTCAGACACACAATCCATTTACAAGTTCGTTCAGGGTCTGAACGAAACCGGAGGCCCTTTCCTCGCATATCCATCGATCTCCAGCTACGTCTGGACGACCACCAACTTTTTCCATCCTCTTGGGTGTACAGCCCAATCAGGATCGTCGGTAATTATCCAAACGATGTGAAGACTTCCGGTCTTCAACCACCGTCTTCATCTTCGACATATCGTCGAATCGGTTATTCAGAATGGGTATAAACCCGGTCTTTCCGAACAACCCGCGTATATTAAAAACAAATGTTACACAAACAAAACATACGCCTCATTCCAATGCAGAATATCCTTTTATTCACTAAATCACATTCTCAGGGAAAGGTTCCCATTAATTTTATCCAAGATAAATTCTTTAAAATTTATCCTTTAATCTTCCTTTGGATGTCGTTTCAAAGCAAATTATGGTTTCCTAAACTAGTCGAGATTAGCGAACCACACCGAAGTAATTATTTATTTTATTTCCCAATCCCAACCTATTCATCCCATGAAGCAAAACTGGTAATACTTCATATCTAACACCACAGTGTTGTCGGTAAAATTAATTACCCTTTCACGTTCAAATCTAATCAAAGATTTAACTATCGCTTTGGACCAAAACTGGTGATACTCCATTCTTGCTCATTTTCTAAATTTGATAATTTAAATTATCAATTCACATTTCAATCGAATTGCAGATTCATTAAAACTCCTATTACTGGGTTAAAGAACTAGTGTCTTTTAAAACACAGTTCACGACAAACCCAAACCACATTCTATTGATTATCGGGTTAAAGAACTAGTGTTATTTAAAGCACAGTTCACCATAAACCCATAAATCAGTTCTATTTAAACCCATTTCAAATCCAATTTATTTATTTAAAAATAAATGGGTTTTAATATTAGTTCAAAACTAGTTCATTTTGATAAAAATTTATTTTATCTTTTGAAATGTGGAGTTTTTCCATCACAATTTTTCTCAAATCATTTCTTATGATTTTACACAAATTATTATTATTTTTAATAATTTTATCAAGGCCCGTACAGTCGATTTCCAACAACGGCCATCGAACTACACTTACAGCGACCTTTTCCAAGTTTGATTTGGACGTGTCTCCAAATCCAACCGTTAGATTTCAAATTTCTAGTATTCGTTAGAAAGCTCTTTTCGATACGAACCCATCAGTTCCGGTTTTAGGAGAATCCGACGGTCGGATCTCCCGTAATGTCCGTTTGAAATAAATGGTCGAAATTCGCGAACAGCCGCGGCGCGGCGCGTTCTATTGAGGCCATTATATAATATATATAATATATATTTCGTCGATTACTATTCAAAACGAATTTTATAAATAGTTTTGAATTCGTTTCAAAAACAATTTCAACCTTTATTTCAAATTCAAATCAAAAATTGAATTTTCTATTATAAATCCTTTTTACTTTCATTTCTATTTGATTTCAATTCAAATCGATTTTTATTTCGATTCGAATTCATTTTCTTTTCAATTCAATTCGATTTGAATTCGTTTTATATTCCCTTCAAATTCAATTTCTTTATATATTCAATTCAAATCAAATTCGATATATATTCAATTCAAATCAAATTCGTTTTATAATCGATTGAAATCAAATTCGTTTTATAATCGACTCAAATCAAATTCGTTTTATAATCGATTCAAATCAAATTCGTTTTATAATCGATTCAAATCAAATTCATTTCAAATTGATTCAATAAAATTTCAATTTGAATTTTAATCTAATTTAGTTTGAATTTATTTCAAATATTAAATTTTGAAATCAATTTTCAATATTCATTGTAAAACGAATAAAATCGATATAAATATCGTTCACGTCTAAATAGCGCAACTCTAATCAACACGGCTTCATATATTTCTATTTTCAAATATTCTTTTTCAAATATTTCTTTTTCAAATATTTCTGTTTTCAAATATTCTATTTCAAATATTTCTTTTTCAAATATTTCTATTTTCAAATATTCTATTTTGAAAACTTCTTTTTCAAATATTTCAATTTCAAATATTTCTATTATTAAAATATTTCGTTCAGCACATGACTAATCTCAACGGATGAGTATAGTCAACGCATGAACCTTTATTTTATATTGATAAAGATGTAAATTTTATTGTTAAAATATTTCATTCAACACATGACTAATCTCAACGGATGAGTACAGTCAACACATGAACCTTTATTTTCTAATATTCTTTACCTTCTAAATTGGAATGAGGCCCAATCAATTACCATATAGAGTTAATCATATGGATTTTCATACATCACACGTATATAATAGCATTGAAAAATAATCAACCATCAACCAAAGTGCACTACACTGTATAAGCTTCAAATATAGATATCTAACGCTTATAACAGTCTGTCAATCAAACGATCGACATATTTAATCAATCAGGATGAGTGAACTTCAAATTTCATCCCAACACCCGTGTAGGGTTTCAAATCAACAAACACAGATTTTATTTGTGCAGTTGGGCGATGTGTAAAATTTATCGTCCCAATCAATGTCATTCAAATAGGTGTACATAAACAAACCGTCCGGTTTGTAAATGAATATTTATTTATTCACATTCACGTTAAAAATTATATTTTTAACAATAATACATTTTATTCAGTTCATTTACGATATAAAAATGATATTTTTATTTTTCTAACTTATTCTAGAAAATTTCGGCGGCATAACGACACGATACTAGAAACGGGACAAGGCCTAGCCTTATCCCCGGTCTAGTGAAGGCCCACGCCATTTACACATCAATCCGTCCATTCCATTTCACCAAACAACTCAAATTTCAATCAAATATTCTTACTAATTTTTGCAATCAAACAAACAAGTCCATGGTCTGTGGACGATTGAGTCGGGTGCTACTAAACACCGTCTGCATCCTAGTATATATATATATATAACTAGAAAATGAAATTGAAAGGTGAGAAATTCTCACCAATAGCTAATCCAACTTCACGACACTTCATTTAGAGAAATCTTCGTCGTGATCACCTTTTTGTCATCTTCGTTGCCCGTAGTCACTACATATGTAAAATTCGCATTTTTACATCGCTATTCAATATATAAAAATCAAATTTTTATTATGCTATTTAATATATAAAAATCGAATTTTTACTATGCTATTCAATATATAAAAATCGAATTTTTACTATGCTATTCAATATATAAAAATCAAAATTTTACTACGCTATTCAATATATGAAAATCGAATTTTTACTATGCTATTCAATATATAAAAATCGAATTTTTACTATGCTATTCAATATATAAAAATCGATTTTTTACTACGCTACTATATAGATAAAAATTCTATTTTTACGTCGATGTTACATAGGTAAAAATTCTATTTTTACCACGCTATTCTCTACATAAACAAAAATCATATATTTACATCTTCTATATAATAAAGATTATATTTTTAATACTTTAAAAATATAAAAATCATATTTTTAATACTTTAAAAATACAAAAATCATATTTGCAACCTCTTCATATAAATAAAAATCGCATAAATGTTTATCAAGGTCCCAATATCAATAAAACCATAAAGAAAAATAAATAGCAAATTAAAAACTCACTGTTTAAGGAAGGGGGGTGCAACGGCCGGCTTCGGGGGTAGGGGGAGATGGAAGCGGCGGTAGGCAGGGCGGTGGTCGGCGGAGGAGGAAGAAGGGGTGGAGGAGGGTGCGGATGAGGGGGGGGCTGTCACGGTTTCGCGCAGGGGGAGGGGGTTCTCGATCTGACCAGAGGGGGCTGTCGTGGGTTCGGAGGCGGCGCCCCTCCTGAGGCGCGGCGGCGCCCTGATGGGGGGGTGAGCGACGTTGCTCCTCCCCCCTCTTCGTCTTCTTCCTTTTTTTTCTTTTTTCTTTTTTTATTACTGAACGAATGAATCGAAACAAAGGGAGGGCAACGGGTTTAAAGGGGAGAGAATGGTTTTTATTTTTTTAATTATTTAATTTAAAAAAGTTGACTTTTACATACGACCTCTAAACAAGGCCCACCGCCTTTCGTCCATAGCTATTTACCCCCATTCCGAACACAATGGGATATGTATCGCAAGCCGATTTGATCGTTTCGATCGGTTTTCATCAAAATCAACATATAACTCTATATATTGAATTTGAACGCGCATTTCAATTTACCGGGGTCACATACGGTATCGAAAAATTTCAAAAAAGTATTTCCAAGCTTCGTACTGACGATACGGTCCTAACAAAACTAGTTTCGTCAAATTCTGAGACCGTTGGAAAAATGGCCAATTTCCAGTCGAGTAAAATCAACTAAAACTGGTCAAACGCGTTTTCCTTTGCCACGCTTACATATTGATTCGAAAAATTATGAAATTTGAAACCTAGCAACAATTTGACATCACGGACCCAACAAAAGTGGTTTCGTCGAAATCCGAGGTCGTTTGCAAAATGTCTATTTTAAGGGGCTGAATTCCATAGCGATTATTCAGAATTTTCAACTGGACATATCTTTTGATTCCCGTTATGAAATCTTGATTTTCCGGATTCGTTGGAAAGATATTATCAATTAGATCCTATTATTTTTGGTTTCACTAAAATCCGGATTGTTTTGCACCCGGTACATTCAATTGAAGTTTGAAATCGAATTATCAAACTTCCGCGCCATTTTCAATTTCTTTTATAATTATATATAAATATTTATACTCTAACAACGACGCGTATAAATATATACGTTCGATTTCTATTCAAAATAAATTTCTTGTTGATATTATTTAAAATAATCTATTTTAAATATCCAAAATTCATTAAAATTGCCAAAATAAAAATTTTAAACTGGTTCAGAATTTCCGGGTTATTACAATCTCCCCCTCTTAAAACTTTTCGTCCCCGAAAAGGAACAAAGTTGAAAGTGGTTTGATTAATCAGCTCTACGTTTGATCTTGCTTCCATTCTCCAACTTTTCAGTTTCTGAGAATTTTCAAATTTTCAAAAATTTGGCTAACACCCTAAATTTTCGAAAAATTTCGCCATAACCTCCCGTGTACCGGGAAAATCCCGAAATTGCCATATAGGCCTTCTGATCTCAAAAAGAAAAAGAAAAAGCCAAGCGGCTAGCCAATAGGCTCATAAAATCATCATCACCCAAACAAAACAGTAAATTATAGTAAACATGTACCTATTTGTCGGGCAAACAAATTTTATTCTCTGCTCTAGCCTCCTTGCTATGACCTGTTCAATGTAAGTACATGTATATGCACGCAAATGCGACTAATTTTCAATATAATCTAATATTCGGTTCAATTAGGCATAATGGTTCAAAATTATCAAACAAATAAACGAACAACACAAACATCAATCAATTAGTGGATTAGAGTTTCAAATTCATAATTTTGATACGTATACAAAAAATCATGTTTTTGATGCCAATTCACAACAATGTGTTCTAACTATATTAGTTTTGGTTCTCACACCAGTCTAATGGAAATATATAGATATCACACGTTCGAAACACGAAAATAATTACTGATGATGACGCGTCAATCATCAGAATCAGGTCCGGGCGACTAGAGTGTGATTCTATATCTATCTAATATATTAAAACTTCGAATATACGTTCATGACGCGTATATGCAAAACCTTTATATACTAGATTGTCCATATTCAAAATAAATAAATTATTCAAATACGTGTTAAAATGGTTTAAATTTTCAAAACAAGATTGTTTTCATTTGATAAATATACTCTTCACACTCGTTCTAGGATACTATTGATCCCATCTCAAACGAGTCATTCTAATTGGATATTATGTAACACCCCACCTCCGTTAAGGTCACTCACAAAGGGAATGCCTTAACTTTGGTGGAGCATTTTAGTAAACAGAACATAAACTTACAAGACAGATAAAACAGTACTTGAAAATTTTTAACTTTATTACAGCGGAAACAGAAATCAATATGGTTACATCCTTTCAAATCTCAGAATTCAAGTACAAAATATCAGCCTTGTACAAAAGCCTTCAAAGTGCAAGGTTTAAAATCATAATCCTCATAGAACGGAAGCTATACAGAGCCAAGCCATACTTTAAGCACTTCAAGCAAAGAGAAATCCGGATCAAGCTAAAGTATTCCCTCCTTGGATAACCTGGGGGTGGGGGGGGGGGGGGAAATGGAAGAAAGGAGGCGAAACAACAAGGGTCAGACAAAAAGTCTGGCAAGTCCAGTGACTTTCAGCATATGAACAGATAATAATAGTATGACATGAACATAAAACTGGATGAGAGATAACTGTAACAGGTGTAGCAGATATAACAGAAGAACAGAATGACATAAACTATTGCTTTACACTTCTCTGCACTAATACTAGTATAAAAGAATTAGGTGTCACCCTAATGTCTAAACTGAAATAGGAACAGGTACAGAATAATTTAACAGAAACAGAATGCTAATAATGGGCCTTTACTACCCGATCAGAAACAGACAGAAGCAGAAATAGATTAATCCCTACGGGAACAGAATGTAGAATTAGGTGTACACTAGTAATGGGCCTTTACCACCTGAACAGACGGTACCACGCAGAAACAGACAGGTGTTACCACCCAACAGAAACAGACGGTACCAACAGAAACAGACAGAACTAAGTGTACCCTAAAACCCTACCCCAAGCGATCGGCTCCCTAATACATAAATATCTTGTGTCGGCCCCACAGTAGGGTGTATCACTCCCTAAAGTGTCAACCAATTGGCACAGACCTATTTACAGATGTCACGGCGTCTTACATCCTCAGAGGCAGACTGGGATCCATGCACGCACATGACCCGGTTGGAACGCACCATCAACACCCCTCGCCATTATCAGAATGAACCGCTTATAATTAGTTCAGTAAGCGTGCACGTACCCTACCTACTGTTGGGTCAAAGTTTTGATACCAGAAAGGGTTACTGACTAATATAGGTCCCAAACAATGGATGACACAAGTAATTCCCCTCCTAACCTTGTGTCCCCAGACTAACAGATTTCAGATTAACTTGTTTAGAAGTTCAGACATACAGAGTTTAGATCACTAGTTCATAGATCAAACAAACAAGTTAACTGGTTTTCAGACTAACGGATCAGATGTTCGGATTAACAGGCTTACAGATTAACTGGTTACAGACTTACGGATTAACCGGTTACAGATTATCTAACTTTGTATTGGGCCTACGGATTCACGAAACGGGTTTATCAGATTCGTTGGTCCAATTGGTTTAACCTTACCCACCCAACACGTTTTAGACATCATATTTATCTCAGATTTTTATTAATTAAATATTAATGCCCAAAACCTCTCACATTAGACTGACAATTTGCGGCTACTGGTTAGGCCGGTTGGTTCCGGGCCGGTTTCTGTCGCAAACTGAGTCTAACCTCGGGTTTTCAAGCACGTTATGACTAACTTCTCACATTAGAACCTATTGTTTGCGACCACTGGAATATGCCGGGCGGTTCCGGGCAGAATTACACCGCAAACTCATTCTAACCTCGAGTTAGCCATGTTTATCTTTGTGGCCAATTAATTAATGATTTCCCATTTATACCCATGCCTAATATACATGTCAATTATTCATAACTATAGCCAATTCAGATTATGTCAATAGCGGACTAATTATATCAACTCAACAGATATAGCAGATAACAGATTTCTCAGACTAGGCGACTTAGCAGATTAAGCAAACTAGCAGGTTTAGCATTTTCAACAGACTTAGCAGATGACAGATTTGGCAGATGAACAAATCTAGCAGACTAGGTAGTAGAGCAGAACTAGCAGATTAGGCAATGTAACAAAACTAGCAAATTAGGCAATTAAATCATTTCTTAAAGTTTCACAAACATATCTTGCCTAATTATAAATCTTGCCTAAGTTCACATGCATAAATAATATTCATGATTCACAATATTAACGTATACCCTATGTTTGCATTAAATTAACATAACACAGATTATGGTCCTAAATTAACCATTTATCATATGTTTCAATTTTTATTAAACTTGCGTAGTACAGAAGATCCCTATATAAATTATACCAAATATAGCCATTGATTACTATGCATATCATATATCCCAAAGATCTCTTACTTAGGTGTTTATTTACATTAATAGATATCCTACTTTCATGTAAATCTTTATACCTAGGCCATATTCTCTTTATCCCAAGTCATGTGTTCAATACAGTTTATATTTATGTTCAATTATATACCTTTTTATGTCATGTCCACAAATCATATGTTCAATACCTTTTTATGTTATAAATATAACATGTCCAATCATATGTCTCAGATTCATGTTCTAGCAATAGTCCATGTTCTTTCCTCAAATTAGTCACCTATTGGTCATGCCCAATTTATGCATCATTCATTTTACTATCCCAAACATTTTAGCGCATGTTAATCTCTTATGAGATTGGCTCAGGCTTGTGGTAGCCTGGCTATAGAATAGTAAGAGGAAAGAGGTACAGAATAAGATAAATCAAATCAGAACAGAATAGATGTAATCTCAGATTCAGATTCACAATTCATGTCAAAACCAGAATTAACATTTATAGCGGAAAATAACTGTACTTGCCTTGGTTGGATTAAAGAAAGAACTTTAGTTGTTGCAAAATTGTTGTAGAGCTTTAATCTCTAATTTGCTTAGGTTGATGTTGATTAGCTTCTAGTTTTGATTCCAGCAGAGTAGCAACGCCATTTTTATTTTTATTTTAGAACAGAGGCAGAGTAGAAGCAGAATAGAATTGTGTGAAGAGAAGGCTGGGTTTGGGGCTGTTCAAATAGGTTTAGGCAGACGAATCTAGACAGAAAACGAGACCAGATACATCAGAACGCACCCAGGCAGAAAAGCAGATTCGGAGGCAGGTCGACCCCCAGGTCGACTCTAGGATCGACTCTAGGGTCGACCCCCTGGGGGTAGGTCGACTCTAGGGTCGACCCCCCAGTCGACCTGGTCTGTGCTGTTTAATTTTTTTTCTGAACTTTGGGAGGCCATAACTTGGTCATATGTACTCCGATTTACGAAATTTCGGACTCTATTTCGCGTATTTTTCCGAGACGAACGCAATGCCACAGTCCGTTTCCCTTGATTCTGATTTTACATTTTAATTATACTCAGGTTTGTAATTCTTAAGTTCACAAAAAATACGGGGTGTTACATTCTCCCCTCCTTAAAGGATTTCGTCCACGAAATCTTCAAGTTAAGAAGAATGTGTCCTACCATCCAATCACTCATCTACTCAGTCATCATCCACAAGCATCTATTGTCCTTAGAAATTTCTAGTGCTGTATGAACATTTGCAAAAGTGTGTGTATATGTTCCTTATCTAATGCAAAGACCAGGCGGTCTACTGATTCAGTTGACCTCCTAAATGCGAATTATGTCAGTGCCATGAGTCCAATATGTATGCAATTTTCCTATTTGATACATATCATTTCTATATGAGTGCACAACCATCCACTCATATGCAACATCCATGTGCTGATTCAACAATTTTGCATCCATAAAAATTTAAAATGCTCACATATCCATATGCAGTATGAGAGTGTTTTCGAGCCGATCTAGTGCCTAGTGTGTGTATATGCGTCCACGAGCAACCACTTGCAACCATCAAACATAACATGTCTCAAACACATGTTTACACCCATTAGGATTCCTATCTATAAGTTGAACACTCGATCGATAGGATACAGTCGAGTGATGGAAGCGAGTACAGATAAAACAAAAACTTGATTATCAGACATTGGTTAAGAAAATAATTCCCCTAAGGGTCAACCCCGAAGACCGAAATCAACATCAGATTGACACCCAGAGGATTACCCTCTTTAGACAATGTCAAAACTGGAAATTAGAATTATTCAGATATTTACAGACTACTAATAAAGATCAGGTTCCCTAATGATTCTTAGGAAGCTAAGCATGATAAAATCATACCCCACGAAAACTCAGAATTATGCGTCATACTTGACGCTTAACACAGATATCCCTCAAACCCCAATCCCAAACAGATGAGCCATAACCCTTATGGGTCTGAGTCTATAGCGGAATTCAGAAATAATACTAGTATTAAAGTGCAGAGTATCGATTACAAAATCAAAATACCAGAATCAGAAAAAATCTTAACTCCATAATCAGATAAAGAAATTAAACCTACTATAGAAATTTTCCTACTCCTATCCTAGCGACTAGCCTCAAGAGTGTTCGCCTGCCCTCCTTGTCCTCGTCTCTTCGGGCAGTCCCTAGTGAAGTGTCCCATCTCCCCACAGTTGAAGCAAGTGCCCTTCCTTTTTCTGCAATTCTTGTTCAGATGAGTCGAGCTTCCACAAGTAAAGCACTTTTTCCCCTTCTTATCTTCAGTCTTCTCATCCTTCTTTTGTGTTTCCTTTTGGGCCCCGCTTTCTTATTCTGTGGTTCTTCCTTCTTTGTCTCTTTCAGGCCCTTGTCTTCCTCGTGCAGTAGTGCCATGTCCACCAATTTTTCGTAAGTCGCTCCCATGGGTACGTGGGTCATGGCTAGGCTGTGCAGTGGCTCATTCAATCCTTTAACAAAGCGTAGGGCCTTTTTATGCCGAGTGTTGACTAAATCCAATCCGAACCTAGCTAGTTGGTTGAACTGGTTGACGTATTCCTTGACCGTCATACTTCCTTGCTTAAGAGATAAGAACTTTTCTAGTTGTAAACTCCGTTCAGCTTGCGAGAGAAATTTTGTCTCAAACCTTGTTCTGAAATCCATCCATGTCTCAACCAGCCTCTCGGCGTTAGTGACTTCCCACCAGTAGGAAGCTTCGTCTTTGAGCAGCCATACCGCCAACTGTACCTTCTGCCTATCGTCCACCTCGAAGATAACGAATAGATCCTCAGTTTCTTTGAGCCAATTCCTCGCTTCTACGAATGATTCGGTTCCTTTGAAATCCTTCCCACCCATGGCCCTAAAATCTCTACAGATCTTTGAGAAAGCAATTGCACGAGGAGGGGGTGGGGGATCATTTGCTGGACCTGCAGCGGCGGTCCTAGCCTCAAGATATTGACGAAACCAACCGGGTACATGAACACCCTCTGGTATCTCAGATGCTTCAGACATGCTGAAACGAAAAAGGAAAGGTTCAATACAAAAAAGGACTGAAAGAAAGATATATGGCTCTTGGGGATTATGTTTTTCAAAATAAGCTTTATTTTTGAAAATACTTCCTTTCAAAACCTTTTTGAAAATAGTTTTCAAAACTTTTTATAAAATCTGGTAACCTTCATCTCTGATACCAAGTGTAACACCCCACCTCCGTTAAGGTCACTCACAAAGGGAATTCCTTAACTTTGGTGGAGCATTTTAGTAAACAGAACAGAAACTTACAAGACAGATAAAACAGTACTTGAAAAATTTTAACTTTATTACAGCGGAAACAGAAATCAATATGGTTACATCCTTTCAAATCTCAGAATTCAAGTACAAAATATCAGCCTTGTACAAAAGCTTTCAAAGTGCAAGGTTTAAAATCATAATCCTCATAGAACGGAAGCTATACAGAGCCAAGCCATACTTTAAGCACTTCAAGCAAAGAGAAATCCGGATCAAGCTAAAGTATTCCCTCCTTGGATAACCTGGGGGTGGGGGGGAAATGGAAGAAAGGAGGCGAAACAACAAGGGTCAGACAAAAAGTCTGGCAAGTCCAGTGACTTTCAGCATATGAACAGATAATAATAGTATGACATGAACATAAAACTGGATGAGAGATAACTGTAACAGGTGTAGCAGATATAACAGAAGAACATAATGACATAAACTATTGCTTTACACTTCTCTGCACTAATACTAGTATAACAGAAATAGGTGTCACCCTAATGTCTAAACTGAAACAGGAATGGGTACAGAATAATTTAACAGAAACAGAATGCTAATAATGGGCCTTTACTACCCGATCAGAAACAGACAGAAGCAGAAATAGATTAATCCCTACGGGAACAGAATGTAGAATTAGGTGTACATTAGTAATGGGCCTTAACCACCCGAACAGACGGTACCACGCAGAAACAGACAGGTTTTACCACCCAACAGAAACATACGGTACCAACAGAAACAGACAGAACTAAGTGTACCCTAAAACCCTACCCCAAGTGATCGGCTCCCTAATACATAAATATCCTGTGTCGACCCCACAGTAGGGTGTATCACTCCCTAAAGTGACAACCAATTGGCACAGACCAATTTACAGATGTCACGGCGTCTTACATCCTCAGAGGCAGACCGGGATCCATGCACGCACATGACCCGGTTGGAACGCACCATCAACACCCCCCGCCATTATCAAAATGAACCGCTTTTAATTAGTTCAGTAAGCGTGCCCGGACCCTACCTACTGTTGGGTCAAAGTATTGATACCAGAAAGGGTTACTGACTAATATGGGTCCCAAACAACAGATGACCCAAGTAATTCCCCTCCTAACCTTGTGTCCCCAGACTAACCGATTTCAGATTAACTTGTTTAGAAGTTCAGACATACAGAGTTTAGATCACTAGTTCATAGATCAAACAAACAAGTTAACTGGTTTTCAGACTAACGGATCAGATGTTCGGATTAACAGGCTTATAGATTAACTGGTTACAGACTTACGGATTAACCGGTTACAGATTATCTAACTTTGTATTGGGCCTACGGATTCACGAAACGGGTTTATCAGATTCATTGGTCCAATTGGTTTAACCTTACCCACCCAACACGTTTTAGACATCATATTTATCTCAGATTTTCATCAATTAAATATTAATGCCCAAAACCTCTCGCATTAGACTGACAGTTTGCGGCTACTGGTTAGGCCGGTTGGTTCCGGGCAGGTTTCTGTCGCAAACTGAGTCTAACCTCGGGTTTTCAAGCACGTTATGACTAACTTCCCACATTAGAACCTATTGTTTGCGACCACTGGAATATGCCGGGCGGTTCCGGGCAGAATTACGCCGCAAACTCATTCTAACCTCGAGTTAGCCATGTTTATCTTTGCGACCAATTAATTAATGATTTCCCATTTATACCCATGCCTAATATACTTGTCAATTATTCATAACTATAGCCAATTCAGATTATGTCAATAGCGGACTAATTATATCAACTCAACAGATATAGCAGATAATAGATTTCTCAGACTAGGCGACTTAGCAGATTAAGCAAACTAGCAGGTTTAGCATTTTCAACAGACTTAGCAGATGACAGATTTGGCAGATGAACAAATCTAGCAGACTAGGTAGTAGAGCAGAACTAGCAGATTAGGAAATGTAACAAAACCAGCAAATTAGGCAATTAAATCATTTCTAAAAGTTTCACAAACATATCTTGCCTAATTATAAATTTTGCCTAAGTTCACATGCACAAATAATATTCATGATTCACAATATTATCATATACCCTATGTTTGCATTAAATTTACATAACACAGATTATGGTCCTATATTAACCATTTATCATATGTTTCAATTTTTATTAAACTTGCATAGTACAGAAGATCCCTATATAAATTATACCAAATATAGCCATTGATTACTATGCATATCATATATCCCAAAGATCTCTTACTAAGGTGTTTATTTACATTAATAAATATCCTACTTTCATGTAAATCTTTATACCTAGGCCATATTCTCTTTATCCCAAGTCATGTGTTCAATACAGTTTATATTTATGTTCAATTATATACCTTTTTATGTCATGTCCACAAATCATATGTTCAATACCTTTTTATGTTATAAATATAACATGTCCAATCATATGTCTCAGATTCATGTTCTAGCTATAGTCCATGTTCTTTCCTCAAATTAGTCACCTATTGGTCATGCCCAATTTATGCATCATTCATTTTACTGTCCCAAACATTTTAGCGCATGTTAATCTCTTATGAGATTGGCTCAGGCTCGTGGTAGCCTGGCTATAGAACAGAAAGAGGAAATAGGTACAGAATAAGATAAATCAAATCAGAACAGAACAGATATAATCTCAGATTCAGATTCAAAATTCATGTCAAAACCAGAATTAACGTTTATAGCGGAAAATAACTGTACTTGCCTTGGTTGGATTAAAGAAAGAACTTTAGTTGTTGCAAAATTGTTGCAGAGCTTTAATCTCTAATTTTCTTAGGTTGATGTTGACTAGCTTCTAGTTTTTATTCCAGCAGAGTAGCAATGCCATTTTTATTTTTAATTTAGAACAGAGGCAGAGTAGAAGCAGAATAGAATTGTGTGCAGAGAAGGCTGGGTTTGGGGCTGTTTAAATAGGTTTAGGCAGACGAATCTAGACAGAAAACGAGACCAGATACATCAGAACGCACCCAGGTAGAAAAGCAGATTCGGAGGCAGGTCGACCCCCAGGTCGACTCTAGGGTCGACTCTAGGGTCAACCCCCTGGGGGCAAGTCGACTCTAGGGTCGACCCCCTGGGGGCAGGTTGACTCTAGGGTCGACCCCCCAGTCGACCAGGTCTGTGCTGTTTAATTTTTTTTCTGAACTTTGGGAGGCCATAACTTGGTCATATGTACTCCGATTTACGAAATTTCGGACTCTATTTCGCGTATTTTTCCGAGACGATTGCAATGGCACAGCCCGTTTCCCTTGATTCTGAATTTATATTTTAATTATACTCAGGTTTGTAATTCTTAAGTTCACAAAAAATACGGGGTGTTACATATTACTATTCCAATATTTGATGAATTCTTTCGTATGGTTCTGATGTGTCTTGTTCTCGAGCTCTGTAAACCAAAGCTCTGATACCGAATGTGACGGCCGGGAATTTCGCTCGATTCGAATTAGTCGTTAAACCGATCTAGACCGTTTGAAACCCCTGATCGTTTTGAGAACATGACAAATCAGAACGCAGACGGAAGAACATTTCATTGTTATTACAACAATTCCATCAGATACAAGAATATACAGAGTATAAATGAATAAATTACATTCGATAAATATCAGAGATTACAATAAATTACATAGCAGCGGAAAATAATACAAAGCACAACTGAAGGTGAAATACGGATACAGAGCTTTCTGAATATCATTCCAGCTGTAAACCAGGATCCTGTGAATATAAATCTATAAAACCAAAACTACTAGCTGCCCGTGTCGAAAATAGGGGCACCCAGAGTTTAGGTTAAAACAATAAACTCCAGGTCAGTCATGTGACTGGTGTGAGAACTGAAACAGTTATTTAAAGCTTACTTTAAAAGAGAGTAATTCAAGGGACCACGCCGTATAACACGGAACGGGTTTCCTCCCAAGAATACCAGTGCATAGAATAAACAGCGCAATGCTTTTTCAAAAAATGAAGCTATTATAAGACCCAGGTCCCATCACACAATGCAACGCAAGCCGGAGGATAGGGTTTTACCTTATAACAGCCAAACATGCTTGGTACGTTTAAAAACAAATCATTTGATACTATAATAAGTGTATAGTGTCAAAACAATTTCAATCATAAATATCAATCATAGACGACATAGCATCCCACGCTACTATGTCGCCATACTAGGCTCTACAAATAAAGCCGAAATATCTCATATTGGAAATTGGATTTCCGTCATGAGTCGAGGCAAGGGGCAAGCTCCTCTCCGCTTTCGAGACACTCTAGCAAATGTCCCAGGGCTATGCACTCTGGGCAACCCCTGGATCTTCAGGGCCCGTCCTCACTTACGTTAGAGGATTATTTATTCCTGAACACACGTTTCCCGGTCCTTACAGACCTAAAATCGAGGCGCCTCATCCAACAACCACATAGGTGAAAAGTATATAAATGTCAGGGATGGTAAGTCACTGACACCACCAAAGCTAGAAAGAAATGTCGTGCTCTCCCTGCAGTCCTTATCCCGTTTTTAACTCATACTGAGGTGTGAGGCTCGCGAATTCACGCTATACACAAAGCTGCCACGTAGGCCGTGCTTTGATCATCAACCACAAGACTTTGCTTCTCAACAAAAGCCTTGATCCATGCAACTCAGCATGCCACACAGGAAATTCATGCCATGCGACCGATATCCATCGATATACAACCTCTGAGCTCGTACGTCTCAGAGAAGGGCGTTAAGCAAGAGAATAAATTCTCCGCCGCCAAACAGATGTATATTTAATAGAGATCAATCAACACAGAATAAAGTCCAATGTCAGACACACAATCCATTTACAAGTTCGTTCTGTGTCTGAACGAAACCGGAGGCACTTTCCTCGCATATCCATCGATCTCCAGGTACGTCTGGACGACCACCAACTTTTTCTATCCTCTTGGGTGTACAGCCAAATCAGGATCGTCAGTAATTATCCAAACGATGTGAAGACTTCCCGTCTTCAACCACCGTCTTCATCTTCGACATATCGTCGAATCGGTTATTCAGAATGGGTATAAACCCGGTCTTTCCGAACAACCCGCGTATATTAAAAACAAATGTTACACAAACACAACATACGCCTCATTCCAATGCAGAATATCCTTTTATTCACTAAATCACATTCTCATGGAAAGGTTCCCATTAATTTTATCCAAGATAAATTCTTTAGAATTTATCCTTTAATCTTCCTTTGGATGTCGTTTCGTACCAAATTATGGTTTTCTAAACTAGTCGAGATTAGCGAACCACACCGAAGTAATTATTTATTTTATATCCCAGTCCCGACCTATTCATCCCATGAAGCAAAACTGGTAATACTTCATATCTAACACCGCAGTGTTGTCAGTAAAATTAATTACCCTTTCACGTTCAAATCTAATCAAAGATTTAACTATCGCTTTGGAGCAAAACTGGTGATACTCCATTCTCGCTCATTTTCTAAATTTGATAATTTAAATTATCAATTCACATTTCAATCTAATTGCAGATTCATTAAAACTCCTATTACTGGGTTGAAGAACTAGTGTCTTTTAAAACACAAATCACGACAAACCTAAATCACATTCTATTGATTATCGGGTTAAAGAACTAGTGTTATTTAAAACACAGTTCATGATAAACCCATGAATCAGTTCTATTTAAACCCATTTCAAATCCAATTTGTTTATTTAAAAATAAATGGGTTTTAATATTAGTTCAAAACTAGTGCATTTTGATAAAAATTTATTTTATATTTTCAAATGTGGAGTTTTTCCATCCCAATTTTTCTCAAATCATTTCTTATGATTTTACACAAATTATTATTATTTTAAATAATTTTATCAAGGCCCGTACAGTCGATTTCCAACAACGGCCATCGAACTGCACTTACAGCGACCTTTTCCAAATTTGATTTAGACGTGTCTCCAAATCCAACCGTTAGATTTCAAATTTCTAATATTCGTTAGAAAGCTCTTTTTGATACGAACCCAACGGTTCCGGTTTTAGGAGAATCCGACGGTCGGATCTCCCGTAATGTCTGTTTGAAATAAATGGTCGAAATTCGCGAACTGGCGCAGCGCGGCGCGTTCTATTCAGGCCATTATATTATATATATAATATATATTTCGTCAATTACTATTCAAAATGAATTTTATAAATAGTTTTGAATTCGTTTCAAAAACAATTTGAACCTTTATTTCAAATTCAAATCAAAAATTGTATTTTTTATTATAAATCCTTTTTACTTTCATTTCTATTTGATTTCAATTCAAATCGATTTTTATTTCGATTCGAATTCATTTTCTTTTCAATTCAATTCGATTCGAATTCGTTATATATTCCCTTCAAATTCAATTTCTTTATATATTCAATTCAAATCAAATTCATTATATATTCAATTCAAATCAAATTCGTTTTATAATCGATTCAAATCAAATTCGTTTTATAATCGACTAAAATCAAATTCGTTTTATAATCGATTCAAATCAAATTTGTTTTATAATCGATTTAAATCAAATTCATTTCAAATTGATTCAATAAAATTTCAATTTGGATTTTAATCTAATTTAATGTGAATTTTATTTCAAATATTAAATTTTGAAATCACTTTTCAATATTCATTGTAAAACAAATAAAATCGATATAAATATCGTTCACGTCAAAATAGCGCAACTCTAATCAACATGGCTTCATATATTTCTATTTTCAAATATTCTATTTCAAATATTTCTTTTTCAAATATTTCTATTTTTAAATATTCTATTTCAAATATTTCTTTTTCAAATATTTCTATTTTCAAATATTCTATTTCGAATATTTCTATTTCAAATATTTCTATTTCAAATATTTCTATTATTAAAATATTTCGTTCAACACATGACTAATCTCAACGGATGAGTACAGTCAACACATGAACATTTATTTTATATTGATAAAGATGTAAATTTTATTGTTAAAATATTTCGTTCAACACATGACTAATCTCAACGGATGAGTACGGTCAACACATGAACCTTTATTTTCTAATATTCTTTACCTTATAAATTGGAATGAGGCCCAATCAATTACCGTATAGAGTTAATCATATGGATTTTCATACATCACACGTATATAATAGCATTGAAAAATAATCAACCATCAAACAAAGTGCACTACACTGTATAAGCATCAAATATAGTTATCTAACGCTTATAACAGCCTGTCAATCAAACGATCGACATATTTAATCAATCAGGATGAGTGAACTTCAAATTTCATCCCAACACCCGAGTAGGGTTTCAAATCAACAAACACAGATTTTATTTGTGCAGTTGGGCGATGTGTAAAATTTATCGTCCCAATCAATGTCATTCAAATAGGTGTACATAAACAAACCGTCCGGTTTGTAAATGAATATTTATTTATTCACATTCACGTTAAAAATTATATTTTTAACGATAAAACATTTTATTCAGTTCATTTACAAAATAAAAATGATATTTTTATTTTTCTAACTTATTCTAGAAAATTTCGGTGGCATAACGGCACAATACTAGAAACGGGACAAGGCCTACCTTATCCCCGATCTAGTGAAGGCCCACGCCATTTACACATCAATCCGTCCATTCCATTTCACCAAACAACTCAAATTTCAATCAAATAATCTTACTAATTTTTGCAATCAAACAAACAAGTCCATGGTCTGTGGACGATTGTGTCGGGTGCTACTAAACACCGTCTGCATCCTAGTATATATATATATATATATATATATATATATATATATATAACTAGAAAATGAAATTGAAAGGTGAGAAATTCTCACCAATAGCTAATCCAACTTCACAACACTTCATTTAGAGAAATCTTCGTCGTGATCGCCTTTTTGTCATCTTCGTTGCCTGTAGTCACTACATATGTAAAAATCGCATTTTTACATCGCTATTCAATATATAAAAATCGAATTTTTACTATGCTATTCAATATATAAAAATCAAATTTTTACTATGCTATTCAATATATAAAAATCGAATTTTTACTATGCTATTCAATGTATAAAAATCAAATTTTTACTATGCTATTCAATATTTAAAAATCGAATTTTTGCTATGCTATTCAATATATAAAAATCAAATTTTTACTACGCTACTATATAGATAAAAATTCTATTTTTACATCGATGTTACATAGGTAAAAATTCTATTTTTACCACGCTATTCTCTACATAAACAAAAATCATATCTTTACATCTTCTATATAATAAAGATTATATTTTTAATACTTTAAAAATATAAAAATCATATTTTTAATACTTTAAAAATATAAAAATCATATTTGCAACCTCTTCAAATAAATAAAAATCGCATAAATGTTTATCAAGGTCCCAACATCAATAAAACTGTAAAGAAAAATAAATAGCAAATTAAAAACTCACTGTTTAAGGAAGGAGGGGGTGCAACAGCCGGCTTCGGGGGTAGGGGGAGCTGGAAGCGGCGGTAGGCAGGGCGGTGGTCGGCGGAGGAGGAAGAAGGGGTGGAGGAGGGTGCGGATGAGGGGGGGGGGGCTATCGCGGTTTCGCGTAGGGGGGTTCTCGATCTAACGAGGGGGGCTGTCATGGGTTCGGAGGCGACGCCCCTCCTGAGGTGTGGCGGCGCCCTGATGGGGGGAGCGACGGTGCTCCTCCCCCCTCTTCGTCTTCTTCCTTTTTTTATTACTGAACGAATGAATCGAAACAAAGGGGGGCAACGGATTTAAAGAGGAGAGAAAGGTTTTTTTATTTTTTTAATTATTTAATTTCAAAAAGTTGACTTTTACATACGACCTCTAAACGACGCCCACCGCCTGTCGCCCATAGCTAATTACCCCCATTCCGAACACAATGGGATATGTATCGCAAGCTAATTTGATCGTTTCGATCAGTTTTCGTCAAAATCAACATATGACTCTATATATTGAATTTGAACGTGCATTTCAACTAACCAGGGTCACATACGGACTCGCAAAATTTCAGAAAAATATTTCCTAGCTTCGTACTGATGATACGGTCCTAACAAAACTAGTTTCGTCAAATTCTGAGACCGTTGGAAAAATGGCCAATTTTCAGTCGAGTAAAATCAACTAAAACTGGTCAAACGCGTTTTCCTTTGCCACGCTCACATATTGATTCGAAAAATTATGAAATTTGAAACCTAGCAAAAATTTGACATCATGGACCCAACAAAAGTGGTTTCGTCGAAATCCGAGGTCATTTGCAAAATGTCTATTTTTAAGGGCCTGAATTCCATAGCGACTATTCAGAATTTTCAACTGGATACATCTTTTGATTCCCGCTATGAAATCTTGATTTTCCGGATTCGTTGGAAAATATTATCAATTAGATCCTATTATTTTTGGTTTCACTAAAATCCGTATTATTTTGCCACCGGTACATTCAATTGTAGTTTGAAATCGAATTATCGAACTACCGCGCCATTTTCAATTTCTTTTATAATTATATATAAATATTTATACTCTAACGATGACGCGTATAAATATATACATTTGATTTCTATCCAAAATAAATTTCTTGTCGATATTATTTAAAATAATCTATTTTAAATATCCAAAATTCATTAAAATTGCCAAAATAAATTTTTTAAACTGGTTCAGAATTTCCGGGTTATTACAGAAAGAGCGGATACTATGAGAACAACACACAAATGAACACAGACGGAAGAACATTTCATTGTTATTACAACAATTCCATCAGATACAAGAATGCACAGAGTATAAATGAATGAATTACTTTCGATAAACATCAGAGATTAAAATAAATTACATAGTAGCGGAAAATAATACAAAGCACAACTGAAGGTGATATACGGATACAGAGCTTTCCGGATAACATTCCAGCTGTAAACCAGGATCCTGTGAATATAAATCTGCAAAACCAAAACTACTAGCGGCCCGTGTCGAAAATAAGGCCACCCAGAGTTTAGGTTAAAACAATAAACTCCAGGTCAGTCAAGTGACTGGCGTGAGAACTAAAACAGTTATTTAAAATTTTACTTTAAAAGAGAGTAATTCAAGGGACCACGCCGTATAACACGGAATGGGTTTCCTCCCAAGAATACCAGTGCATAGAACAAACAGCGCAATGCTTTTTCAAAAAATGAAGCTATTATAAGACCCAGGTCCCATCACACAATGCAACGCAAGCCGGAGGATAGGGTTTTCCCTTATAACATCCAAACATGCTTGGTACGTTTAAAACAAATCATTTGATACTATTATAAGTGTATAGTGTCACAACAATTTCTATCATAAATATCAATCCTAGGCGGCATGGGTACCATCTATCATGTCGCCATACTAGGCTCTACAAATAAAACCGAAATACACGTATTGGAAATTGGATTTCCATCATGAGTCGAGGCAAGGGGCAAGCTCCTCTCCGCTTTCGAGACACTCTAGCAAATGTCCCAGGGCTACGCACTCTGGGCAACCCTTGGATCTTCAGGGTCGGTCCTCTCTTACGTTTGAGGATTTGTATTCCTGAACACACGTTTCCCGGTCCTTACAGACCTAAAATCGAGGCGCCTCATCCAACAACCACATAGGTGAAAAGTATATAAATGTCAGGGCTGGTAAGTCACTGACACCACCAAAGCTAGAAAGAAACGTCGTGCTCTCCCCGCAGTCACTATCCCGTTTTTGACTCATACCGAGGTGTGAGGCTCGCGAATTCACGTTATACACAAAGCTGCCCCGTAAGCTGTGCTTTGATCATCAACCACAAGACTTTGCTTTTCAACAGAAGCCTTGATCCATGCAACTCAGCATGCCACACATGCAATTCATGCCATGCGACTGATGTCCATCGATATACAACCTCTGAGCTCGTACGTCTCAAAGAAGGGCGTTAAGCAAGAGAATAAATTCTCCGCCGCCAAACAGATGTATATTTAATAGAAATCAATCTACACAGAATAAAATCCAATGTCAGACACACAATCCATTTACAAGTTTGTTCTGGGTCTGAACGAAACCGGAGGCACTTTCCTCGCATATTCATCCATCTCCAAGTACGTCTGGACGACCACCAACTATTTCCATCCTCTTGGGTGTACAGCCCAATCCGGATCATCAGTAATTATCCAAACGATGTGAAGACTTCTGGTCTTCGACCACCGTCATCATCTTCGACTTATCGTCGAATCGGTTTTTCAGAATGGGTATAACCCGGCCTTTCCGAACAACCCGCATATGTTAAAAACAAATGTCACACAAACACAACTTATGCCTCATTCCAACTCATTAGTCACTAACCGTAAATTAGCAAGAGAACAATTCCCCAAATATTAACCCCGAAGGCCGAAACCAACATCAGATCAATACCGAGGAAACCATTCTTCTTAACTAACCTACAGCTAGTTTCTAAATTTTATATTCTTAGGGAAAGGTTCCCATTAATTTTATATCTAACACCACAGTGTTATCGGTAAAATTAATTACCATTTCACGTTCAAATCTAATTAAAGATTCAACTATCGCCTAGAGCAAAACTGGTGATACTCCATTCTCGCTCACTTTCTAAATTTGATAATTTAAATTTTCAATTCACATTTCAATCTAATTACAGATTCATTAAAACTCCTTTTACTGGGTCAAAGAACTAATGTCATTTAAAACGCGGTTCACGATAAACCCAAATCACATTCTATTTATTATCGGGTTAAAGAACTAGTGTTATTTAAAACACCGTTCACGATAAACCCAAATCACATTCTATTTATTATCGGGTTAAAAAACTAGTGTTATTTAAAACACCGTTCACGATAAACCCACAAATCAATTCTAATTCAATTCCAATCAAATATATTAGAAATTCCGATTATTTAAAACCCCTTTTTAAATCTAATTTATTTATTTAAAAATAATTGGGTTTTATATTTAGTTCAAAACTAGTTCATTTCGATAAAAATCCATTTTTATCTTTTCAAATATGGAGTTTTACATCCCAATTTTTCCCAAATCATTTCTTATGATTTTACACAAATTATTGATATTTTTAATAATTTTATCAAGGCCCGTACAGTCGATTTCCACCTACGGCCATCGAACTGCACTTACAACGACCTTTTCCAAATTTAATTTGGACGTATCTCCAAATCCAACAGTTAGATTTAAAATTTGTAATATTCGTTAGAAAGCTCTTTTCGATATGAACCCAACGGTTCCGGTTTTAGGAGAATCCGACGGACGGATCTCCCGTAATGTCCGTTCGAAGTCAATGGTCGAAATTTAAGAACTGCCACGGTGCAGCGCGTTCTATTCAGGCCATTATATTATATATATAATATATATGTCGTCGATTTCTATTTAAAACGAATTTTATAAATAGTTTTGAATTCGTTTCAAAAACATTTCAACTTCCATTTCCAATTCAAATCAAAATTGAATTTTTCCTTATAAATTCGTTTTAAAATGCATTTCAATTCAATTCAAATATCAATTCAATTTGAATGAATTTCAAATTGATTTTCTCCTATTTCGATTCAATTCAAATTGGTTTTCTATTCGATTCAATTCAAATTGGTTTTCTATTCGATTCAATTCAAATTGGTTTTCTATTCGCTTCAATTCAAATTGGTTTTCTATTCGATTCAATTCAAATTGTTTTTCTATTCGATTCAAATTGGTTTTCTATTCGATTCAATTCAAATTGGTTTTCTATTCGATTCAATTCAAATTGGTTTCCTATTCGAATCAAATCAAATTGGTTTTCTATTCGATTCAATTCAAATTGGTTTTCTATTCGATTCAATTCAAATTGGTTTTCTATTCGATTCAATTCAAATTGGTTTTCTATTCGATTCAATTCAAATTGGTTTTCTATTCAATTCAATTCAAATTGGTTCGATTCAATTAAAATTGGTTTTCTATTCGATTCAATTCAAATTGGTTTTCTATTCGATTCAGTTCAAATTGGTTTTCTATTCGATTCAATTCAAATTGGTTTTCTATTCGATTCAATTCTAGTTGGTTTTCTATTCAATTCAATTCTAATTGGTTTTCTATTCGATTCAATTCAAATTGGTTTTCTATTCGATTCAATTCAATTATAAAAACGAATTTAATCGATATAAATATCGTTCGCGTCAAAATAGCGCATCTCTAATCAATACGGCTTTATATATTTCAATACTTCCGTTATTCTATTCAACAAATGAATATTCATTTTATTCAATACATGAATCTATATTTTTGTCAACACATGACTAATCTCAACGGATGAGTACTGTCCACATGTGACTATTTTTGTTATTTAATATATTTTATAAAATTATGGTATCTATCGTTTGATTTCAAATCAGACTCCAACCGTAAAGTAGTAAGAGAACGATTCCCTGAATATTAACCCCAAAGGCCGAAACCAACATCAGATCAATATCCAGGAGACCACTCACCTTATCTATTTTCCAGTTAGTTTCTAATTTTATATATGATAAAGATGTTAATTTTATTTTTAAAATATTTCGTTCAACACATGACTAATCTCAATAGATGAGTACGGTCAACACATGAACCTTTATTTTATAATGATAAAGATGTAAATTTTGTTGTTAAAATATTTCGTTCAACACATGACTAATCTTAACGAATGAGTACTGTCAACACATGAACCTTTATTTTATAATTATAAAGATGTAAATTTTATTGTTAAAATATTTCGTTCAACATATGACTAATCTCAATAGATGAGTTCGGTCAACACATGAACCTTTATTTTATTATATTCATTATTTTCTAAATTGGAATGAGGCCCAATCAATCACCATATAGCGTTAACTATATGGATTCCATACAACACATGTATATAATAGCAACGATAAATAATCAACCATCATCCAAACTGCACTACACTGTATAAGCATCAAATATAGATATCTAACGCTTATAACAGCCTGACAGTCAATCGATTGACATACAACTAATTATTGGGATTAGTGTATGTTGTATTTTATCCCAATAGCCGTGTGGTGTTTAAACAATCAAACACATATTTTATTTGTGCAGTTGGGCGATGTGTAAAATTTATCGTCCCAATCAATATCAGTCAAATCTGTGTGTATAAACAAATCGGCCGATTTGTTTATAAATATTTATTGATTTATATTCACGTTAAAAATTATATTTTTAACGATAAAATATTTTTAAGTATATAAATATTTTATTCTATTCCACATCACACAATCAATTTTCATCTCAACAAACAATCAAACATACAAGCCATCCATGGTCTGTGGATGACGGGTGTCGGGTGCTACTAAACACCGTCTGCATCCTAGTATATATACATATATAACTAGAAAAAGAAATTTAGAGTGAGAAGTTCTCACCGACTAGCTAATCCAATCATCTTGACTCTTCTTATATTGAAGTCTTCGCCGTTCTCGCCTTTCATCACTTTCGTTGCCCGTAGCCACTACATATATAAAAATCACATTTTTATATTGTTACTATGTAGATAAAAATCATATTTTTATACTTCTACTATATGAATAAAAATTCCATTTTTACACCGCTACTATATAGATAAAAATTCTATTTTTACAACGGTGCTATATAGATAAAAAATTATATTTTTATCACGCTATTCTCTATATAAAGATTTTGCCCTTTCAAATATAAAGATTTCGCCTTTTCAAATATAAAGAATCGCCTTTTCAAATATAAAGATTTAATTTTTATTCTAGATCTACAACTTAAAAATCAGACCTTTCGATAATTTCAAATCTAATGCTCCATTCTTTTCAATGCTGATTTCATTTTTATTATTATTTTCGAAACTGATTTTATTATTATTATTTATTTTCTTCAATGGTTTAAAACAAATAATAATAACAAAAATATCAGATCTGAAAAAGAAATTTAAAAATGAAAATAAAAATAAATTAGAAAACTTACGGTTTTTCTACAGCGAGGGGGGCTAAGGTGATGAACTGGCGGCGCAGGGGGGGTGCTCTCACTCGACTGGACGCGTGGCGGGAGCTCGCGGTCGAAGAGGAGAGGGTTTTCTGCGATTTAAGGAGGAAGAGGGGGTGTCGGTCGCCGCGGTTTCGAGGTGGCGCAAGGGATGGGCGCGCAGGCGGACTGTGGTGGTCGTGGGTGGCTTGGTTGACCGGCGGTGGGTCTGTGGAGCGGTGGGTGATGGGTTGGGCGCGACTCCAGGTGATTGGGCATCGGGGTCAGCGGATGGAGAAAGGAACGAGGAGGAGAGAGGGAAGAGGGGCGGTGGGGAAGAAGGAGGAGGGGGAGGTCGGCGGTCGATCGGTAGAGGGGGCGGCGATGGGCTGAGGCGATCGACGGGGGTGTTTAGGGTTTTCTTTTTTTCTTTTTCTTTTTATTTAATTTCAGTCTGAACTGAGGAGAGAAGGGAAAGGTATAGGGCGGTTCTGTAAAGTTTTATATTTTATTTATTTTAATTATTAATTTACTGTCCACCAAAGTTGACTTTTTATTTGACCTCGAAACGAGACCCAACGACTGTCGCCCCTAGCTAATTACCCCCGTCCCGAACACAATGGGATATGTATCGTAGGCCATTTCCATCGTTTCGATTGGTTACCGTTCAAATTAAAATATAATTCTTTATATATTCAATTTGAACGCACATTTCAATTTACCGGGGTCGCATACGAACTCGAAAAATTCCAGAAAAATATTTTCTAGCTTCGTATTGACGATACGGTCCTAACAAAACTAGTTTCGTCGAATTCTGAGACCATTTGAAAAATGGCCATTTTCCAGTCGATTAAAATCAACTAAAACTGGTCAAACGCGTTTTCCTTTGCCACGCTCACATATTGATTCGAAAAATTACGAAATTTGGAATTTAGCAATAACCTGACATCCCGGATCCAACACAAGTGGTTTCATCGAAATCCGAGGTAGTTTGCAAAATTTCCATTTTTAAGGGCCTGAATTCCATAGCGACTATTCAGAATTTTCAACTGGACATATCTTTTGATCCCCGCTATGAAATTTTGATTTTTCGGATTCGTTGGAAATATATTATCAAATAGATCCTATTATTTTTGGTTTCGTTAAAATCCGGTTTGTTTTGCACCCGGTACATTAAATTGAAGTTTGAAATCGAATTATCGAACTACCACGCCATTTTCAATTCCTTTTATAATTATATATAATTATTTATATTCTAACGATGACGCAAATATAAATATACGTTTGAAATATATTCAAAATAAAATTTCGTCGATATTATTTAAAATAATTCATTTTAAATATTCAAAATTCGCTAAAATTGCCAAAATAAAAATTTTAAATTGGAAGTTTAATCGATGAATTATTGAATTTGAGTTGGTTGAATTGAAGTTGAAATATGACTTTAAGTTTAATTGAAAATGTTAAAGAAACAATTCTAATTCCAACTATAGTATTTCAAATCATCTTTATAAACTATTTTAATAATAATAATTATTATTTCTTTTTTTATAAAATATTTTACTTTATTACTATTTTATTTTATAAATTATTTTAAATAAATAATTTTATAATTAACTATTTATTTTATAAATTACTTAATGTTTTAACTATATATTTTAATAAATTTGATAAATTTTATTTCAAATTACAAATTATTTATTTCAAACTATTTCAATTATATAACTAAACTATTTTAAATATACTGTTAACTATTTTAATATTCAAATTATTAAAGTTGGAATTGTTTCAAGATTTTAATTGGTTTAAATGGAGATTTTAGTATGAATAATATTCTATCTTGAATATTAATTGATTTTGAAACTCTGATATTTTGATATGAAGTATGAACCTCTTTGAAATGTAAAAGAACTGACCGGTGTGAAAAATGTAAACGATTGGTTGTTAAAGAGACCGGGATCAGATATTGTCATACTCTCTGCCAATACTGAAAACTACTTTAACAACTGTGTATGAGGTGGAGTTCCAGAAATGGTGTTGGATGGATTTGGAGGCGATTACTGGATTTGAAGAAAGAGAACGATGATGGATATCCTTGACCTTCGGGTCATAATTAAAATGACTAAAACAGGGCTATACCAGGACCTAGTGGGGTTAGCTACCTCCATCGGCAACACTTCTTCCTTTATTACTATTGTCCCTCGGTTTGATTGATTTGATGCGCATCTGTGATTTCGAAGTGTTGTTCGAGGTGGGCGGTAGTTGCGGCTATGCGTTACCACCAGTCCGGACATGCAACTAGTATACTCCTACTCTGGGCATTCCTTGTGTGCCTTGTCATATTATCCTGATCGAGCCCCCTACGACTTTGATTTGTACCGTACCTATGGAGTGCCCTCTGATAGCCACTACGTACTATGGACTTTACGGTATCTGTATAGACTACGGTATTATAAACAGTGTAAGGGTAAAAATGTAATCCAGCTTACGCTATTTTAATATGTTATATTTAACCATAGACATTATTATAATAGCGTATTATATTATATAATATTAGTTTGACGGATCCTTAGGAGATGGAAATTCCTGTAACTTCTCTTAAGTTATTGCATTCATATTATTATATTAAATTTGATTTAACTAATATGAGAATGATTTTGCTCTGATCCGAGTGTTTGTTGTGTTTCTTTTTATGCAATACTCTCGGGTCAGACCAAGTTACAGTTAGTGAAGATTTTCCTTGCTTGAAGATACATTTAAGAAGATGGAGATGGAGCTCAATAGACGCATTTAAAATTATTATTCCGCTGCAAAATATATTGGTATGTTGTATGTTAATTTACTCTGATAATTGTTGTAAATAAAATAAAATGTACTTCATGAACTATTTTTTATTTATTATATTTTTCCCTTCCGCTGCTAGATATGTATTTGTTTCTTGTTTCTTCTTCTTCTTATTTTAATCCCTATAACTATCAGTATTTTTAATTTGTTTAAATCGACAGTTGAGGATCGTTGTCGATTTGGAAGGTTAAAAATCCGGGATGTTACAGTTGGTATCAGAGCTTTGGTTTAGCGACAACCTTGGCTCTATTTGGTATTAACTCATCAGAGATAGGGTAGTAATATCCTAGAAGGAGTTTGAGTTTATATGAGAGAGCGTACTTGTAAATTTGATATAAAATGGTTTTGTATTGTGCTGATTTGTTCTGTTGAGTATTTATGAATTCTGGTCGGTACCTGGGATGCCAATGCATCGATAGGGATTTCTAAACACTCGAACATGGCTAATCGACTAAATGTCATTTTAATTATATTTAATATATATAGAATTATTTGATTTTTTTTAATGATATTATCAAATTAATCATTCGATTAACTTATAATTAGAACTGTTGATTATTGAATGATTTAAGAAATAAATATTGAAAATAAATTGGTAATGAAATATTGAAAATTTATTGGTAATGAAATAAGAAGTTAAAAATGAATTTGAGAATTTAACTTTGGGTGGCTTTGTAATATCGTTTTTCAAATGGTATGAAATAATGTGTTTATATTTTAAAAATTGTTTCATATAGAAATTGTTTTCAAATGAATTTTGAAAATAAGTGTATACTTTCCGCTTTGTCTTTGGGAAATAACTTCGGTGATGAGTGCACGCATCATCGACGTTTCTTTTCGAGAGTTTGAGTGGGGAGACCACTTAGAACTTTTATAATTTGTTTAGGAAAACTGAATTTCAATTTTTTCGTTTAGTTTAATATAAAGGATATAATATATAAGATATTTTGAAAATTGATTTGGAAATAAACCCAAAGTTAAATTCTTAAATTCTTGAATAATTGAAATAAGGAACTAAACTTAAAATTCTAAACCATTGAATTGTGAAATAAATAAATGAATCTAAGAAAAATATGTAATAAAGTAATCTCTTAGAATTGTGAAATGGTAAAATTGAAGCAAATTGGATAATATTAAATTTGTGTAATATTAAATTTGTGTAATATTAAACCTTTTCTATAACATATATAACTTACCATAGTATATAAGAAGTGAAAATGTTATAGGAATTGACAATTACATAATATACAAGTATAGTTATGAAAAATAAAGGGGTGAAATTATATTGATGGGTTATGAAATTAAAGAAGCCGTAAGTTTGGACCATAATGTCATACACTTGGATTGTTATGGAAATTGAATTCAATTATGTAAAGTAAATAAAATTTGGACTAATGACATAAACTAGTTAAATAAATCTATAGGCGTAAAATGTTGTTGTAGTGTAATAACGCGGAAATTCTGAACCAGTTTTAAATTTTTATTTTGGGAATTTTAGCGAATTTTGAATATTTAAAATAGATTATTTTAAATATTATCGACGAGAAATTTATTTTGAATATAATTCGAACGAATATATTATACGTGTCGTCGTTAGAATATAAATAATTATATATAATTATAAATAGAATTGAAAATGGCGCGGTAGTTCGATAATTCGATTTCAAACTTCAATTGAATGTACCGGGTGCAAAACAATCCGGATTTTAGTGAAACCAAAAATAATAGGATCTAATTGATGATATCTTTCCAACGAATCCGAAAAATCGAAATTTCGTAGCGGGAATCAAAAGATATGTCCAGTTGAAAATTCTGAATAGTCGCTATGGAATTCAGGCCCTTAAAAATTGACATTTTGCAAATGACCTCGGATTCCGACGAAACCACTTTTGTTGGATCCGCAGTGTCAAGTTATTACTAGATTCCAAATTTCATAATTTTTCGAATTAATATGTGAGCGTGGCAAAGGAAAACGCGTTTGACCAGTTTCAGTTGATTTTAATCGACTGGAAAATGGCCATTTTTCAAACGACCTCGGAATTCGATGAAACTAGTTTTGTTAGGACCGTATCGTCAATACGAAGCTAGAAAATATTTTTCTGGAATTTTTCTAGTTAGTATGTGACCCCGGTAATTTGAAATGTAATTTTAAAATTCAATATAATGATTTAAATGTAAATTCAACGGAAACTGATCGTAACGTCCGAATCAACCTACGATACATATCCCATTGTGTTCGGAATGGGGGTGAAATGCTATGGACGACAGGCGGTGGGCCTCGTTTAGAGGTCGTTTTTGAAAGTCAACGTTTTGCAATTAAAGTAATTAAATAAATCAAACCTTTCTCTCCCTCCTCCTTAAATCACGTTGGCCCCTCCCCTTTTCATTTCGTTTCAGCAGAAAGAAAAAAAAAAAAAAAAAGGGGAAATCGCACCCTTTGATGGCCGCCGCCGCGCCATCGCCAGGCGAGCACACCCCCCTCGCACTCCCCAGGTGCCGCGACCCCCTCCCCCTTCGATCGTGACCCCACGCACCCCCCCTCGTCCTGATGGTCACCGCACTGCCTCCCCTCAGCAATCAAAGAACCAACGCACCCCTAAACCACCCCTCCGTCAGCCGCCACTAGCCTCGCCCCCTCCTCGATTTCCGCCCAGACCTGCCACCACCGGCGAACTCCAGCCCTCCGATCCCTCTTCTCCCCCATCCGCTGTAAGCCCTCTTTTTTTTTTTATTATTATTATTTTTGTTTATATATATAACTGTTTTATTTATTTTATAAAGTATAAAAACTAGGTTTTTTTATATATAAGCATAGCGTAAACAAATTAGGAAAAGAATTAGTTTTATTTATATTAAAGATAGGATTTTTATAGTAAACATCGAGTAAAAAAATTAGATTTTTAGGTAAGGAAATCTTTATTTTTATAAAGGCGAAATCTATATTTTTATAAAGGCGAAATCTATATTTTTATAAAGGCGAAATCTATATTTTTATAAAGGCGAAATCTATATTTTTGAAAAGGCGAAATCTTTATTTTTATAAAGGCGAAATCTATATTTTTGAAAAGGCGGAATCTTTATTTTTATAAAGGAGAAATCTATATTTTTATAAAGGCGAAATCTTTATTTTTATAAAGGCGAAATCCTTATTTTTGAAAAGGCGAAATCTTTATATGGTGAAGAGCGAAGAGAAAATATTATATTGAATAGCAAAGTAAAAATTCGATTTTTATATACTGGATAGCAAAGTAAAAATTCGATTTTTACATATGTAGTGGGTACGGGCAACGAAAGTGAAGAAAGGCGAGAAGGATGAAGATTTCTATCAATGAAGAGTCGTGGAATTGGGATAGCTATTGGTGAGAATTTCTCACCTTTCAATTTCTTTTTCTAGTTATATATACACTAGGATGCAGACGGTGTTTAGTAGCACCCGACACAACCGTCCACAGACCATGGACTTGTTTGTTTGGTTGCATAAATTAGTTAGATGATTTGATTTGAATTTGGTTGTTTGGTGAAATGAAATTGATTTGATTGATGTGTGAATGGCGTGGGCCTTCACTAGACGGGGGATAAGGCTAGGCCTCGTCCCGTTTCTAGTATCACGCCGTTATGCCGCCGAAATTTTCTAAAATAAGTTAGAAAAATAAAAATATCATTTTTATTTTGTAAATGAACTGAATAAAAATTCATGTGTTAAAATAAAATATTTGATCGTTAAAAATATAATTTTTAACGTGAATGTGAATAAATAAATATTCATTTACAAATCGGACGGTTTGTTTATGTACACCTATTTGAAGGACATTGATTGGGACGATAAATTTTACACATCGCCCAACTGCACAAATAAAATCTGTGTTTGATTGTTTAAAACCCCACACAGGTATTGGGATGATATTTGATGTACACTAATCCTGATTGTTTAGTTGTATGTCGATCGATTGATTGACAGACTGTTATAAGCGTTGAATATTTATATTTGATGCTTATACAGTGTAGAATGCACTTTGGATGATGGTTGATTATTCATCGTTGTTGATATATACATGTGTTGTAGAAAATCCATATAATTAACATTATATGTTAATTGATTGGGCCTCATTCCAGTTTCGAAATAGAAATATTTGAAATAGAAATATTTGAAATAGAAATATTCGAGATAGAATATTTGAAAATTAGAAATATTTGAAATAGAAATATTTGAAATAGAATATTTGAAAATCGAAATATATGAAGCCGCGTTGATAGATTGACGCCATTTTAACGTGAACGATATTTATATCGATTTTATTCAAATTGAAGTGAATATTAAAATGAATTGAAATTCGAATCTAATTGAATTGATTTGAAATTCGAAATAAACTGAAATAGTTCGAAATTCGAATAGAATTGAAGTAGAAATGAATTCGAATTGAAATTGAATAGAAATGAATTCGAATTGAAATGGAATAGAAATGAATTCGAATTGGAATTGGATTGAATTGAAAACGAACTGAAATTGAATTAGAAATCAATTTGAATTGAAATCAATTTGAAATGAATTTAAAATGAATTTAAATTGGAATATTCAATTTTAATTTGAAATTGAATATGAAGTTGAAACCGTTTTGAAAATGAATTTAAAACGATTTATAAAATTCGTTTTAAATTGAAATCGATGAAGTATATATTATATATATTATATATATAATATAATGGCCTGAATAGAACGCGCTGCGCCGCGGCAGTTCGCGAATTTCGACCATTGACTTCGAACGGATATTACAGGAGATCCGACCGTCGGATTCTCCTGAAACCGGAACCGTTGGGTTCGTATCGAAAAGAGCTTTCTAACGAATATAAGAAATTTGAAATCTAACGGTTGGATTTGGAATTATGTCCAAATCAAATTTGAAAAAGGTCGTTGTTAGTGCAGTTCGATGACCGTTGATGGAAATCGACTGTACGGGCCTTGATAAAATTATTAAAAATAGTAATAATTTATGTAAAATGATAAGAAATGATTTAGAAAGAATTGGGATGAAAAACTCCATATTTGAAAAGATAAAAATAGTTTTTTTATCGAAATGAACTAGTTTTGAACTAGAATTATAATTCTATTTATTTTTAAATAAATAAATTGGATTTGAAATGGCTTTGAAAATAACCAGAATTTCCAATGATTGCATTGGAATGGATTTGAATCGAAATTGTCTTCGGAATATTTCGATGTTGGATTTCGTGATTATACAGTTGTTGTTATGGAAATTTGAAAGATATAGATATATATATCGTTATTTCCAATACGATATTTGTTGGTCGCAGAATTTGATATTGAATATAAGCCGGGATATTTTCTATTCAGAGCCTTGTATTTAATATCAAATGTGATTTGGGTTTGTCGTGAATGGTGTCTTGACTAACACTGTTCTTGAACCTAGTTGAGAAAAGATTAAATCTTTTTATTTAGATTTAATGAAGTGTACCAATTAAATAATATTTAATTGAAATTGAATTGATATTGATTTTTGGGTTTATCGTGGACAGTGTTTTAAATAACACTCGTTCTTTAACCCGATAATTAATGGAATTTAATTTGGGTTTATCGTGAACTGTGTTTTAAATGACACTGATTCTTTAACCCAGTTAAAGATTAAAACTAAGTGGAGTTTTAATAAATCTTTAATTAGGTTGAAATAATCGAGAATGGAGTATCACCAGTTTTACTCCAGGCGATAGTTAAATCTTTAATTAGATTTGAACGTGAAATGGTAATTGAATTTACCGATAACACCGTGGTGTTAGATATGAAGTATTACCGGTTTTACTTCATGGGATGAATAGGTTGGGATTGGGGAATTAAAACAAATGATTACTTCGGTAAGGTTCGTTAATCCCGACTAGTAGAATCGAAATTCAAAAGAAGATTAAAGAATAAATTCAAGGAGTTTATCTTTGATAAAATTAATGGGAACCTTTCCCTATGATTGTGAAATTTAGAAACTAACTATCGGTTAGCTAAGCAGAATGGTTTCCTGGATATTGATCTGATGTTGGTTTCGGCCTTCGGGGTTAATATTTGGGGAATTATTCTCTTGATTAATTTACGGTTAGTGACTGATGAATTGGAATGATGCGTATGTTGTGTTTGTGTAACACTTGTTTATAATATACGCGAGTTATTCGGAAAGACCGGGTTTATCCCATTCTGAATAACTGATACGACGATAAGTCGAAGATGAAGACGGTGGTCGAAGACCGGAAGTCTTCACGTCGTTTGGATAATTACTGATGATCTTGATTGGGATTTACACCCAAGAAGATGGAAACAGTTAGTGATCGTCCAGGCGTATTTGGAGATAGATGGATATGCGGGGTACTAGGTGCCTCCGGTTTCGTTCAGACCCAGAACGGACTTGTAAATGGACTGTGTGTCTGACATTGGATTTTAGTCTGTGTGATTGATTTCTATTAAATATATATCTGTTTGGCGGCGGAGAATTTATTCTCTTGCTTAACGCCCTTCTCTGAGACATACGAGCTCATGGGTTATATACTGATGGATATCAAACGCATAGGGTGAATTGCCTGTATGGCATGCCTAAGTGGCAGATGACCAAGGCTTCTGTTGAAAAGCAAAGTCTTGTGGTTGATGATCAAAGCATGGCCTTTGTGGCGTAGCTTTGTGTAACGTTTACTTCGCGAGTTTCACACCCGGTATGAACCAAAAACGGGAGACGGACCTCAGGGAGGGCATGCGTTTCTTTCTAGTTAGGAGTGGCGTCAGTGGTTTTACACGCCCTGACGAGTTTGACTTATGTGGTTGTTGCTGTTGCGAGGCGCCTCGGTTTGATCGGACGATCCGGGTCCGATGGAGTCATTCGTTGGCTCATTTACGCCCCATAGGGCGGGGGAACGCATGTTCAGGGTTTAAGTTTAATCCACATCGGTGGACCGGCCCTGTCGCTCCAAGGGCCCACCTGAGTCTGGGTCCTGAGGCTCGGGCTAGAGAGTCTCAAATCGGTTGAGGACTATCTTTTGCCTCGGTTCATAGATGGAAACCCAATTTCCAAATACGTGACTTTGCTGTTTTATTTGTAAACCTATATATGGCGACATAGTGGCATGGGACGCTCATGTCGCCTTTGATTGATACTTATGATTGAAGTTGTTTTTTACACTATGCACTTATAATAGTATCAAATGATTTGTTTTAAACGTATCAAGCATTCTTTTACTGTTATAAGGGAAAACCCTATCCCCCGGCTTGCGTTGCATTGTGTGATAGGACCTGGGTCTTATAACAGCTTCATTTTTCTTTATTTAGCATTGCGCTGTTTGTTTTATGCACTGGTACTCTTGGGAGGAAACCCGTTCCGTGTTATACGGCGTGGTCCCTTGATTTACCTAACTTTAAAAATAAAGATTATCTGCTTTAGTTCTCACACCAGTCCCATGACTGACCTGGAGTTTATTGTTTTAACCTAAACTCTGGGTGCCCCTATTTTGACACGGGCAGCTAGTAGTTTTGGTTTTGCAGATTTATATTCACAGGATCCTGGTTTACAGCTGGAACGATATCCGAAAAGCTTTGTATCCGTATATCTCTTTCTAGTTGTGTATTGTATTATTTTCCGCTGCTATGTAATTTAAATCTCTGATATTTCTGTGTAATATTCATTTATACTCTGTATATTCTTGTAATCTGATGCATTGTTGTAATACACAATGAAATGTTCTCCCGTCTGCGTTTTGTTTTGTCTTGTCCTCACAGTAATTCGTTCTTTCTCATCTCTTCGGAGACCGGGGAAGTAACGGGTTCTTACAGTTGGTATCAGAGCTTTGGTTTACAGAGCTCGAGAACAAGACACATTAGAATCATACGAAAGAATTCATCAGATATTGGATTAGTAATATCCAATTAGAATGACTCGTTAGAGATAGGATCAGTAGTATCCTAGAACGGGTGTGAATAGTATATTTTTCAACCATTTTACACGTATTTGAATATTTATTTATTTTGAATTTGGACATTCCGATATATAAAGATTTTGCATATACGCGTCATGAACGTATATTCGAAGTTTTAATATACCGGATAGATATAGAACTGCACCTTAGTAGCCCGGAGATGTTCTGATGGTGGTTCGAAACATCATCAACATTTATTTTCGTGTTTCGAAGGTGTGATATCTATATATTTCCATCAGACTGGTGTGAGAACCAAAACTTATATAGTTAGAACACTTTGTTGTGAATTGGCATCAAAAACATGATTTTTGTATATATACCAAATTTTATGAATTTGAAACTCTAATTCAATAATTGATTGATGTTTGTGTTGTTTGTTTATTTGTTTGATAATTTTGAACCATTAAGCCTAATTTAGTCAAATATTGAATTATATTGGAAATTAGTTGCATTTGCTCGCATATACATATACTTACATTGAACAGGTCATAGCAAGGAGGCTAGAGCAGATAATAAAATTTGTTTGCCCGACAAATAGGTACATGTTTACTACATAATTTACTGTTTAGTTTGGGTGATGATGAGTTTATGAGCCTATTGGCTAGCCGCTTGGCTTTTTCTTTTTCTTTTTGAGATCAGAAGGCCTATATGGCAATTTCGGGATTTTCCCGTGGCTCCCGGTGCAGGGGAGGTTATGGCGAAAATTTTCGAAAATTTAGGGTGTTAGCCAAATTTTTGAAAAATTGAAAATTCTCAGAAACTGAAAAGTTGAGGAATGGAAGCCAGATCGAACGTAGAGTTGATTGATCAAACCACTTTCGACTTTATTCCTTTTCGGGGACGAAAAGTTTTAAGTGGGGGAGATTGTAATAACCCGGAAATTCTGAACCAGTTTAAAATTTTTATTTTGGCAATTTTAGCGAATTTTGAATATTTAAAATAGATTATTTTAAATATTATCGACGAGAAATTTATTTTGAATATAATTCGAACGAATATATTATACGCGTCGTCGTTAGAATATAAATAATTATATATAATTATAAATAGAATTGAAAATGGTGCGGTAGTTCGATAATTCGATTTCAAACTTCAATTGAATGTACCGGGTGCAAAACAATCCGGATTTTAGTGAAACCAAAAATAATAGGATCTAATTGATGATATCTTTCCAACGAATCCGAAAAATCGAAATTTCATAGCGGGAATCAAAAGATATGTCCAGTTGAAAATTCTGAATAGTCGCTATGGAATTCAGGCCCTTAAAAATTGACATTTTGCAAATGACCTCGGATTCCGACGAAACCACTTTTGTTGGATCCGCAGTGTCAAGTTATTGCTAGATTCCAAATTTCATAATTTTTCGAATTAATATGTGAGCGTGGCAAAGGAAAACGCGTTTGACCAGTTTTAGTTGATTTTAATCGACTGGAAAATGGCCATTTTTCAAACGACCTCGGAATTCGACGAAACTAGTTTTGTTAGGACCGTATCGTCAATACGAAGCTAGAAAATATTTTTCTGGAATTTTTCTAGTTAGTATGTGACCCCGGTAATTTGAAATGTACGTTTAAAATTCAATATAATGATTTAAATGTAAATTCAACGGAAACTGATCGTAACGTCCGAATCAACCTACGATACATATCCCATTGTGTTCGGAATGGGGGTGAAACGCTATGGACGACAGGCGGTGGGCCTCGTTTAGAGGTCGTTTGTGAAAGTCAACGTTTTGCAATTAAAATAATTAAATAAATCAAACCTTTCTCTCCCTCCTCCTTAAATCACGTTGGCCCCTCCCCTTTTCATTTCGTTTCAGCAGAAAGAAAAAAAGAAAAAAAAAGGGGAAATCGCACCCTTTGATGGCCGCCGCCGCGCCATCGCCTGGCGCGCACACCCCCCTCGCCCTCCCCAGGTGCCGCGACCCCCTCCCCCTTCGATCGTGACCCCACGCACCCCCCCTCGTCCTGATGGTCACCGCACTGCCTCCCCTCAGCAATCGAAGAACCGACGCACCCCTAACCCCCCCCTCCCCCCCCCCCCCCCCGTCAGCCGCCACTAGCCTCGCCCCCTCCTCGATTTCCGCCCAGACCTGCCACCACCGGCGAACTCCAGCCCTCCGATCCCTCTTCTCCCCCATCCGCTGTAAGCCCTCTTCTTTTTTTATTATTATTATTTTTGTTTATATATATATAACTGTTTTATTTATTTTATAAAGTATAAAAACTAGGTTTTTTTATATATAAGCATAGCGTAAACAAATTAGGAAAAGAATTAGTTTTATTTATATTAAAGATAGGATTTTTATAGTAAACATCGAGTAAAAAAATTAGATTTTTAGGTAAGGAAATCTTTATTTTTATAAAGGCGAAATCTTTATTTTTATAAAGGCGAAATCTATATTTTTATAAAGGCGAAATCTATATTTTTGAAAAGGTGAAATCTTTATTTTTATAAAGGCGAAATCTATATTTTTGAAAAGGCGAAATCTTTATTTTTACAAAGGCGAAATCAATATTTTATAAAGGCGAAATCTTTATTTTTATAAAGGCGAAATCTATATTTTTGAAAAGGCGAAATCTTTATATGGTGAAGAGCGAAGAGAAAATATTATATTGAACAGCAAAGTAAAAATTCGATTTTTATATACTGGATAGCAAAGTAAAAATTCGATTTTTACATATGTAGTGGGTACGGGCAACGAAAGTGAAGAAAGGCGAGAAGGATGAAGATTTCTATCAATGAAGAGTCGTGGAATTGGGATAGCTATTGGTGAGAATTTCTCACCTTTCAATTTCTTTTTCTAGTTATATATACACTAGGATGCAGACGGTGTTTAGTAGCACCCGACACAACCGTCCACAGACCATGGACTTGTTTGTTTGGTTGCATAAATTAGTTAGATGATTTGATTTGAATTTGGTTGTTTGGTGAAATGAAATTGATTTGATTGATGTGTGAATGGCGTGGGCCTTCACTAGACCGGGGATAAGGCTAGGCCTCGTCCCGTTTCTAGTATCATGCCGTTATGCCGCCGAAATTTTCTAAAATAAGTTAGAAAAATAAAAATATCATTTTTATTTTGTAAATGAACTGAATAAAAATTCATGTGTTAAAATAAAATATTTGATCGTTAAAAATATAATTTTTAACGTGAATGTGAATAAATAAATATTCATTTACAAATCGGACGGTTTGTTTATGTACACCTATTTGAAGGACATTGATTGGGACGATAAATTTTACACATCGCCCAACTGCACAAATAAAATCTGTGTTTGATTGTTTGAAACCCCACACAGGTATTGGGATGATATTTGATGTACACTAATCCTGATTGTTTAGTTGTATGTCGATCGATTGATTGACAGACTGTTATAAGCGTTGAATATTTATATTTGATGCTTATACAGTGTAGAATGCACTTTGGATGATGGTTGATTATTCATCGTTGTTGATATATACATGTGTTGTAGAAAATCCATATAATTAACATTATATGGTAATTGATTGGGCCTCATTCCAGTTTCGAAATAGAAATATTTGAAATAGAAATATTTGAAATAGAAATATTCGAAATAGAATATTTGAAAATTAGAAATATTTGAAATAGAAATATTTGAAATAGAATATTTGAAAATCGAAATATATGAAGCCGCGTTGATAGATTGACGCCATTTTAACGTGAACGATATTTATATCGATTTTATTCAAATTGAAGTGAATATTAAAATGAATTGAAATTCGAATCTAATTGAATTGATTTGAAATTCGAAATAAACTGAAATGGTTCGAAATTCGAATAGAATTGAAGTAGAAATGAATTCGAATTGAAATTGAACAGAAATGAATTCGAATTGAAATGGAATAGAAATGAATTCGAATTGGAATTGGATTGAATTGAAAACGAACTGAAATTGAATTAGAAATCAATTTGAATTGAAATCAATTTGAAATGAATTTAAAATGAATTTAAATTGGAATATTCAATTTTAATTTGAAATTGAATATGAAGTTGAAACCGTTTTGAAAATGAATTTAAAACGATTTATAAAATTCGTTTTAAATTGAAATCGATGAAGTATATATTATATATATTATATATATAATATAATGGCCTGAATAGAACGCGCTGCGCCGCGGCAGTTCGCGAATTTCGACCATTGACTTCGAACGGATATTACGGGAGATCCGACCGTCGGATTCTCCTGAAACTGGAACCACTGGGTTCGTATCGAAAAGAGCTTTCTAACGAATATAAGAAATTTGAAATCTAACGGTTGGATTTGGAATTATATCCAAATCAAATTTGAAAAAGGTCGCTGTAAGTGCAGTTCGATGACCGTTGATGGAAATCGACTGTACGGGCCTTGATAAAATTATTAAAAATAGTAATAATTTATGTAAAATGATAAGAAATGATTTAGAAAGAATTGGGATGAAAAACTCCATATTTGAAAAGATAAAAATAGTTTTTTTATCGAAATGAACTAGTTTTGAACTAGAATTATAATTCTATTTATTTTTAAATAAATAAATTGGATTTGAAATGGCTTTGAAAATAACCAGAATTTCCAATGATTGCATTGGAATGGATTTGAATCGAAATTGTCTTCGGAATATTTCGATGTTGGATTTCGTGATTATACAGTTGTTGTTATGGAAATTTGAAAGATATAGATATATATATCGTTATTTCCAATACGATATTTGTTGGTCGCAGAATTTGATATTGAATATAAGCCGGGATATTTTCTATTCAGAGCCTTGTATTTAATATCAAATGTGATTTGGGTTTGTCGTGAATGGTGTCTTGACTAACACTGTTCTTGAACCTAGTTGAGAAAAGATTAAATCTTTTTATTTAGATTTAATGAAGTGTACCAATTAAATAATATTTAATTGAAATTGAATTGATATTGATTTTCGGGTTTATCGTGGACAGTGTTTTAAATAACACTCGTTCTTTAACCCGATAATTAATGGAATTTAATTTGGGTTTATCGTGAACTGTGTTTTAAATGACACTGATTCTTTAACCCAGTTAAAGATTAAAACCTAGTGGAGTTTTAATAAATCTTTAATTAGGTTGAAATAATCGAGAATGGAGTATCACCAGTTTTACTCCAGGCGATAGTTAAATCTTTAATTAGATTTGAACGTGAAATGGTAATTGAATTTACCGATAACACCGTGGTGTTAGATATGAAGTATTACCAGTTTTACTTCATGGGATGAATAGGTTGGGATTGGGGAATTAAAACAAATGATTACTTCGGTAAGGTTCGTTAATCCCGACTAGTAGAATCGAAATTCAAAAGAAGATTAAAGAATAAATTCAAGGAGTTTATCTTTGATAAAATTAATGGGAACCTTTCCCTATGATTGTGAAATTTAGAAACTAATTATCGGTTAGCTAAGCAGAATGGTTTCCTGGATATTGATCTGATGTTGGTTTCGGCCTTCGGGGTTAATATTTGGGGAATTATTCTCTTGATTAATTTACGGTTAGTGACTGATGAATTGGAATGATGCGTATGTTGTGTTTGTGTAACACTTGTTTATAATATACGCGAGTTATTCGAAAAAGACCGGGTTTATCCCATTCTGAATAACTGATACGACGATAAGTCGAAGATGAAGACGGTGGTCGAAGACCGGAAGTCTTCACGTCGTTTGGATAATTACTGATGATCTTGATTGGGATGTACACCCAAGAAGATGGAAATAGTTAGTGATCGTCCAGGCGTATTTGGAGATAGATGGATATGCGGGGTACTAGGGGCCTCCGGTTTCGTTCAGACCCAGAACGGACTTGTAAATGGACTGTGTGTCTGACATTGGATTTTAGTCTGTGTGATTGATTTCTATTAAATATATATCTGTTTGGCGGCGAAGAATTTATTCTCTTGCTTAACGCCCTTCTCTGAGACATACGAGCTCATGGGTTATATACTGATGGATATCAAACGCATAGGGTGAATTGCCTGTGTGGCATGCCTAAGTGGCAGATGACCAAGGCTTCTGTTGAAAAGCAAAGTCTTGTGGTTTATGATCAAAGCATGGCCTTTGTGGCGTAGCTTTGTGTAACGTTTACTTCGCGAGTTTCACACCCGGTATGAACCAAAAACGGGAGACGGACCTCAGGGAGGGCATGCGTTTCTTTCTAGTTAGGAGTGGCGTCAGTGGTTTTACACGCCCTAACGAGTTTGACTTATGTGGTTGTTGTTGTTGCGAGGCGCCTCGGTTTGATCGGACGATCCGGGTCCGATGGAGTCATTCGTTGGCTCATTTACGCCCCATAGGGCGGGGGAACGCATGTTCAGGGTTTAAGTTTAATCCACATCAGTGGACTGGCCCTGTCGCTCCAAGGGCCCACCTGAGTCTGGGTCCTGAGGCTCGGGCTAGAGAGTCTCAAATCGGTTGAGGACTATCTTTTGCCTCGGTTCATAGATGGAAACCCAATTTCCAAATACGTGACTTTGCTGTTTTATTTGTAAACCTATATATGGCGACATAGTGGCATGGGACGCTCATGTCGCCTATAATTGATACTTATGATTGAAGTTGTTTTATACACTATGCACTTATAATAGTATCAAATGATTTGTTTTAAACGTATCAAGCATTCTTTGGCTGTTATAAGGGAAAACCCTATCCCCCGGCTTGCGTTGCATTGTGTGCTAGGACCTGGGTCTTATAACAGCTTCATTTTTCTTTATTTAGCATTGCGCTGTTTGTTTTATGCACTGGTACTCTTGGGAGGAAACCCGTTCCGTGTTATACGGCGTGGTCCCTTGATTTACCTAACTTTAAAAATAAAGATTATCTGCTTTAGTTCTCACACCAGTCCCATGACTGACCTGGAGTTTATTGTTTTAACCTAAACTCTGGGTGCCCCTATTTTGACAAGGGCAGCTAGTAGTTTTGGTTTTGCAGATTTATATTCACAGGATCCTGGTTTACAGCTGGAACGATATCCGAAAAGCTTTGTATCCGTATATCTCTTTCTAGTTGTGTATTGTATTATTTTCCGCTGCTATGTAATTTAAATCTATGATATTTCTGTGTAATATTCATTTATACTCTGTATATTCTTGTAATCTGATGCATTGTTGTAATACACAATGAAATGTTCTACCGTCTGCGTTCTGTTTTGTCTTGTCCTCACAGTAATTCGTTCTTTCTCATCTCTTCGGAGACCGGGGAAGTAACGGGTTCTTACATGTAGTGACCCGAAAATTCGGTCCAATTTGAGCTGACCAAATAACACAAGTCCAACCCCAAATTGCACTGGAAATTCAAGAAACTAATAGAAAGAAGATAGAGGGTGAGGATAGATAAGGTAGAACTAATAGAATAGAAGAAGAAGAACATCATCAGAGTAAACACGAATCTCACAGCGGAACGAATAAAATATAACATAACTTTTGAAATACAAACAGTTATATATACAATAGCACTTATCAGAATACAGCACTTACAACAACAGCGGAAATAATAATAGCTATAGAATCCTGAAGCCTCCTGCTCCAAGCTCTCCAAGTGTATCTGTAAAATCCCGACTACTTGACTGCCCGTACAAATTTAGGCACCCAAGAGTTTAGGGAAAACAAACAAATAAACTCCGGGTCAATCATGGGACTGGTGTGAATAAAACTTCTAATACTTGGTTTAATAACGGATATATCATAAGACCACACCGTAAAAACGGAACGGGATTTCCCTTATGAAAATCTAAATAACTTTGTAAAGTAATATCATTCTGATATTATAATAATGTCTAAGTACAAATAGATATCAATCTAGCAGAAACGCTTTCATCTCACGTTATACTATATAGTATACAATCAAAACCGCAAGCATGTATTGGGTAATGGATTTCCAACTATGACAAGGTATGGAACCACCTTCCGATCAGTGTACTCTACGAACGATACACTGGAGTTCAACGAGAACATCTTGTAACTCTGCCACACATGACCGACCACTCATTTCGCTTGAGTGTATCGAATGTACATCACCAACGGTTGGGATCAGCAACCGTTTCCCGTATATATAAGGGACAACATTGATAGATTAAAAGAAGCAAATGAATATTCTCTAGATAGGTGATTATACACCCTACTTCGGTGCGACCGACTTAGCCATGCTGCCTGCCCGATTTCTGTCATTTACCGGATGTGAGGCTACAAGCTACGCTTACTTTCCATTCATTTATAACATGATCACTTTGAATACCACATTATCAGATCCGTAAATCATTAGTTGGTTTATACAAATATCCTGAATGTTATGCTAAGGGATAAATCCGTTGCAACCATATATATTTGTACAGACCAACCCATTCGATCATTGGAAATACTTTGTCAGATATTCGTCCATTTACGTTCGTTCTGGGTCTGAACGAAACCGAAGGCACTATTCAGTACATCCATCTTAGTCCATTGTTATCTAAGATTTATACAACAGCCCGTGCACTTTACTCCGTCTTCAATATATTCAGCATATATGATTCGCAACGCTTATGCCAATACAGAGTGGTTCTTTAGATAATAATCCAACCGGTCTCTCCATATTAACAACGTTAAATTGGTCAAAATTTTTGATAGTCTGTGATTTAACTATCAAAGAAAAACTCGTGTGCAAACAATGATATTATTTCCAGATGGAAATTATATCAACCAATCATCATTTAACATTTATCTCTTTGGTTCATTAATTTACTTATCTCATGTTTCCGTATATGCAACATTTCTTATTTTCTAATTTTAGAAAATATACTTTATTAACAATGGAAAACATTTCCATTTCCTGTTTCCTATATTAGAAAACATTTCTGATTTCTTATTTGGAAAACATTTCCACAGTTCCTTCATCGGATTTAAACAGATGTTTAATTAAAACATCGCTATGCCAACTCAAACCATTTACTGAATTCACTTAACCATCATTCACTATCAAACCTTACTATTCCTTAGTTAAAAAGGAAGTCAATCAAGTTGGGGTATAATTACCTCTCAGACCTTAACTGAACAACGTTTTAACTTTGAAATAGTAACAGTTTATCTTTTAAACCTTTAGCAACTTCTTTAATTAACTCTCGGATCCAATTCAAGAATCCACTTCTTTATTGAAAACATTTATTATAACGATAACGTTATAATCCCTACTTTTCGAAATATCTAACTTCAATTATAACCTTTATTCTTTAATTCGAATAATTAAACCTAACCCTAATTTATTAGTGTATACTCTTGATTTTAAAAACCTGAATGTAAATATTTCTTTCCCGAATTCGATATAATTGAATTCGACGTATAATTCTCTTTCGAGAAATCTCTATTTGATTAACTCTTCTTCGAATAACCTATATTCGATTTTCTCTCTTCGAATAACTTATATTCGAAATCTCTCTCTTTCGAATAAACTATATTCGATCTCTTTCTTTTGAATACGATATATTCGAAAATCTCCTTTCGATTAACTAATCGATAACTCCTTTCGATTAAACTATAATCGATAACTCCTTTCGATTAAACTATAATCGATAACTCCTTTCGATTAAACTATAATCGATAATTCCTTTCCTTTAACTCTATTCAAATAAACTATATTCGACTAACTCCTTTAACTCTATTCGAATAAACTATATTCGACTAACTCCTTTAACTCTATTCGAATAAAGTATATTCTACTAACTCCTTTTACTCTATTCGAATAAACTATATTCGACTAACTCCTTTAACTCTATTTGAATAACTAATATTCGACTAACTCTATTTAACTCCATTCGAATAAACTATATTCGATAACTCTTTTTAACTCCATTCGAATAAACTATATTCGATCACTTTCTTTTTAACTCCATTCGCTTGACTCTAGATCGCAGCGATCACAATGGTTACACCTGATTCCCTCAGGAAACATCCGACCGCCGTAGGCTATTTACAGCCCTGCGAATTACGCTAGTAGTCGTACGAAATGGCATCTCATTTGGATTAACTCTAAATGTTCAACCTTAACTGTTTAACTTTAACTGATTAACTCTAACCAATTAACTCTAACTGATGGTTAACTCTAACTGATTAACTCTAACTGATTATCTCTAACTGGTTAACTCTACTGATTAATTCTAACTGATTAACTCTACTGGTTAACCCTAACTGGTAATCTCTAACTGGTTAACTCTACTGATTAGTTCTAACTGATTAACTCTACTGGTTAACTCTATCGGTTTAACTCTATCGGTTTAACTCTACTCAACTAACTCGACTCGACTAACATCTTTCGAATAACATATTCGATTTACTAACTTTCGAATACCATATTCGATTATCTAACTTTGAATACCATATTCGATTATCTCATTTTTGATAACGTTTATCCATTTAAAAAGATCTCCTTTTTAACAACGTTTATTCATTTATAAAGATTCACTTTTTAACAACGTTTATTCATTTATAAAGATTCACTTTTTAGTAACGGTTCTTCACTTTACAAATGATTTCCTTTTAATAATGTTTTCCTTTTTATAACGTTTTCCTTTTATAACATCTTATCCCATTATAAACAATTTCCCTTTTTAACTCTATTTATTTTCTAAATATTTCCTTTCAATTCTATTTGTAAATGGTTTTACAAATATCTCCTTTTCAATTTCATTTGTAAAGGTTTTACAAATATTCCTCTTTCTTTTTTATTTGTAAATGGTTTACAACCCTTTCTCTTTCTATTTTCTATTTGCAAATGGTTTGCAAATATTCCTTTTTCAATTCTATTTGCAAATGGTTTGCAAATATTTCCTTTTTGGTTTTATTTCTAAAAATATTCTAACTCCTTAAATTCCCGGGAAAATTCGCCATAACCTCCTTTGTATCGGGAGCATCGGGAAAATCCCCAAACCCGCCACATAGGCCTTTCCATTCAAAAAGAAAATGGTTTGAAATTATTTCCTTTTTGAATATCTACTATTTATAAATATCCCAATTTATAAATATTCCTTATTTATAAATATTCAAATTTATAAATATTTCTTATTTATAAATATTCAAATTTATAAATATTTTGTTTTCAATATCACTTTGAAAATCTACTTATCAACATCCCGTATGTTATGGTATTCAATCATATCAAATCACGATGTTCAATATCGTCCAAACACATATAATCGCCAACAGATTATATACCACATCATATAACACAATATATATGAACAAAACAGTATTATAAATATTTGAGTAACCCAGTTGGGTCCCTCCAACCTGTTTACCTGCATCACAGATGTTAAACAATAAAATCAATATCACTTTCAGTTCGATAGGAAATATTCTGATAACAGAATCAATATATAAATATTTAACGGTTTATATATATTTATATATATATATAAATTTTCCACTAACTGACTAGCAGTTCAATCAATCAACCAACACACAACAATCAACATATGATTAACAGTTCTAAAATACATAATAAAAATATAACTGTTCAGAGTTGGTGAGTCTTACTCACATTGGACTATCATCGTTAATTAACGATAATTGTCGTTGATTTAGATCAGACAATTTATTTCACCATAAATTGTAATGAGCTCGGATGGACTCCCAGTCAGTCTCATTGTGTCGCTCCCGTCCATACGATCCTAACGCAACTTACGGTTCTCGATTCTGACCTCGTATGTCAAGTTATCGAGTTTACAAGTTAATACACTATATTTAAGTAAAATAACTTAGACTATTTTATTTAATTGGGCTTACTATTGAAATATGGCCCATACCCTTCCTGTTAAAAACGACCCACTCCTCCTTTACTCTTTCTTCCCCAAAACCGAACACGACCCGCTCCTTTACCCTTCATGGCCGACGTTTGCTCACATCATTCACCATCCCTACTTCACCGATCAACCACCCGAATCCACCAAACTACTCCTCTTCAAAATCGCCACCACCCCATACCCAAAAACTCCACTTTGACGCCACAAATGATTTCCGTCGCACAGCCTTCCACGAGTTACATCGACCTCCATGTGCACCGAACCCCATGCCAATTGGTACACAAGTGCTAAAACTCTCCAGGAGCTCGAATCAGTTGTCGGAAACCCTAATCGATGCTCGTACGTGAATCCATCTGTAACCCTAGGAGTACGCTCGATTTCCAACGAACCAAAATGGTGTTCGAACGTCCTAAAATTGATATCAGTTGGTAGAGCAAGTTTCCAGGATCATAAATATATTTACTTTGGGATTTGTCGATTTTCTTTTGGTTTGATTTTGGATTTTCAAAGAAAGGAGATTCACTGAGAAGAGAAACAAGAGTGACGGCGGAAAATTGTCTATGTAAAGAATTAGGTTTAGGTTAGTTTTCGAGTATTTATAATGGTTTCAAAACCTCTAGATATTTTCTAGAGGGAATATTCTCAGTATATTCTCTTTTTTATTAATTCGTTTTGCCTTCTAAAAATCCGTGTGATCACACAGGATATTCAAAAATCACGAAACTGGACATATAGCTAGAGTTCGACATTACGGTCCCAACGAAACCGGTTTCGTCGAATTCCGACTTCGTATGCTCACACAGCATATTTTTAACCGTCAAAATACTGACTGTTTTACACTCTAAAAATCCGTACGGCCACACAGTGACTCTAATAATCACGAAACTGGAAATCTAACAACTATTTGATATTGCGGATCCAACAAAACTGGTTTCGTCGAAAATGGAGTTCGTTTGCAAAGCTGGCTATTTTTAACGCTCTTAATAATCTATTTAAATATATAAATATATTTAAATAAATTAAATTAAATATTAATAATTTAATATTATCGTTTATATCCACATAGAATATACCACAGCTTCAGAATATTCATATATGGATTTATAGGTCGATATTCCAAATCCATATTATATCGATATTCAATTTATATTGAAATCCTTATATAAAATATAATTAAATCGTTGTGGTCAGGGCGCTGCATTTCTGAGAATTTGATTTGGACATAACTCAAAATCTACACGACGAAATACCGATTTTTCTCTTCCATTAGAAAACTATTGTCAAATCGGTCCTAACGGTTCTTGTTTCACAGAAATCCGACTTAAAACGGCTTCTGTATATTCAGTTGAAGTTCAAATCGCCAAATAGCGAACTGCAGCGCCATTTCGAGCTCTATTATAATTATATTATAAACTATACATTCAATTGTCATTTATATAATATATTCGTTATTCAAATTCAATTCCAAACTGAATTATACCTTATATATAATCCAATTCACACTGTATTGTGAATTCAGCTATTTCTGACTATTTCGACATTATAATATTATAATTATTAATTAAATATTCAATATTATTTAATTCCAGTTATCGATATCGCCAAAACGATATTTTAAATAAATTAATTATTCAACGGTCAGAAATGCGGGTCATTACAATCTTTCCTCCTTAAAATAATTTCGTCCTCGAAATTGATAAGGTAGGGGACGACCCTATCTACTGGGTAAAAATTTATCTATTTTCCTCTTATCTCTGGTTTCAACCGAACCAATTAATATCAACTAAAATATTAATTTATTTCGGCTAACTAAATTTTCAAAAATTCTGAAAATTTTCTAACGCCTTAACCTTTCGAAAAATTTCGCCAAAACTTCCTTTGTACAGCCCTATTGGTAAAACTCCAACTCGCCTCTCTAGGCCTTCTCCAACCCAAAAAGAAAATCAAAATGCTAAGCGGCTTGCCAATTCGGCTCATAAATTCCAAACTCATATAAAATATATACTTGTACCTTTTTGTCGGGCATATCAACTCTATCACTTCCATATGCTATCAACTCAGCATATACCAGTGTTATCTCAATCAAATTCCAATCAGTTCATATCCTCAAATCCAAATCGAATTTCATTTGAACCCCCAATATCAAATTCCAATTTTTGACTTATCAACCCAATTCCGTAACAGATTATTCTCTAATCCAATTCAATTATATTTAACTCAGTTCAAGTTAAATTTCAATTTATTTTTACCATCTCATTTTATTTAACTTCATTAGTTAAATTTTAATTTCAGAACTTAAATTCCTGGGTAAATTTCAAGTCAATTTGAAATCATAATGTCAATCCAAAACCTTTGAATTTCTAAACAACTTGTTCTCTCAAAACAGTCCAAAAACAAAATCTTTGGTAGTAATCCGTCACTTAGAACTCGAAAATGAACACTGATGATGTCGCGATTCATCATCAGAATCTATCTTCCAGCTATCGAAGTGAGTTCAATATTATATCACTTTCAAATTTGAAAAACGTTTTCAAAACCTCCCAAGAACTTAAAATTTTCTTATTTTAATTCCAACTCTGATTTAAATTCAGATTTACTTCATCTTATTTCATATACTTTCCTTATATGAATTCTGATTAGTTATTTATAACCATATCACCTTTATAATCTTACTCGATTATAATAACAACCAATTCACATATCAAAACATATCATGTCAGCCCATCGTATTCGAGTGTTTATTAACCCCTATCGATACAGTGGATCAAACTGATCGACCGGAATCCATAAGCCACTCAACCAATGAGTCTCCACAATATAAATCACTTTATATTAACTAACAAATACGCACTCGTATATATACACTCAACTCAATCTAGGATATTACTAATCCCATCTCTACTGAGTCACGCCACAGAGCCAAGGTATTTCTAAATCAATGCTCTGATACCAACTGTAGTGACCCGAAAATCCGGTCCAATTTGAGCTGACCAAATAACACAAGTCCAACCCCAAATTGCACTGGAAATTCAAGAAACTAATAGAAAGAAGATAGAGGGTGAGGATAGATAAGGTAGAACTAATAGAATAGTAGAAGAAGAAGAACATCATCATCAGAGTAAACACGAATCTCACAGCGGAACGAATAAAATATAACATAACTTTTGAAATACAAACAGTTATATATACAATAGCACTTATCAGAGTACAACACTTACAACAACAGCGGAAATAATAATAGCTATAGAATCCTGAAGCCTCCTTCTCCAAGCTCTCCAAGTGTATCTGTAAAATCCCGACTACTTGACTGCCCGTACAAATTTAGGCACCCAAGAGTTTAGGGAAAACAAACAAATATACTCCGGGTCAGTCATGGGACTGGGGTGAATAAAACTTCTAATACTTGGTTTAATAACGGATATATCATAAGACCACGCCGTGAAAACGGAACGGGTTTTCCCTTATGAAAATCCAAACAACTTTGTAAAGTAATATCATTCTGATATTATAATAATGTCTAAGTACAAATAGATATCAATCTAGCAGAAACGCTTTCATCTCACGTTCTACTATATAGTATACAATCAAAACCGCAAGCACGTATTGGGTAATGGATTTTCAACTATGACAAGGTATGGAACCACCTTCCGATCAGTGTACTCTAGGAACGATACACTGGAGTTCAATAAGAACATCTTGTAACTAAGCCACACATGGTCGACCACTCATTTAGCTTGAGTGTATCGAATGTACATCACCAACGGTTGGGATCAGCAACCGTTTCCCGTATATATATGGGACAGCATTGATAGATTAAAAGAAGCAAATGAATATTCTCTATATAGGTGATTATACACCCTACTTCGGTGCGACCGACTTAGCCATGCTGCCTGCCCGATTTCTGTCATTTACCGGATGTGAGGCTACAAGCTACGCTTACTTTCCATTCATTTATAACACGATCACTTTGAATACCACATTATCAGATCCGTAAATCATTAGTTGGTTTATACAAATATCCTGGATGTTATGCTATGGGATAAATCCGTTGCAACCATATATATTTGTACAGACCAACCCATTCGATCATTGGAAATACTTTGTCAGACATTCGTCCATTTACGTTCGTTCTGGGTCTGAACGAAACCGAAGGCACTATTCAGTACATCCATCTTAGTCCATTGTTATCTAAGATTTATACAACAACCCTTGCACTTTACTCCGTCTTCAATATATTCAGCATATATGATTCGCAACGCTTATGCCAACACAGAGTGGTTCTTTAGATAATAATCCAACCGGTCTCTCCATATTAACAACGTTAAAATGGTCAAAATATTTGATAGTCTGTGATTTAACTATCAAAGAAAAACTCGTGTGCAAACAACGATATTATTTCCAGATGGAAATTATATCAACCACTCATCATTTAACATTTATCTCTTTAGTTCATTAATTTACTTATCTCATGTTTCCGTATATGCAACATTTCTTATTTTCTAATTTTAGAAAATATACTTTATTACCAATGGAAAACATTTCCATTTCCTGTTTCCTATATTAGAAAACATTTCTGATTTCTTATTTGGAAAACATTTCCAAAGTTCCTTCATTGGATTTAAACAGATGTTTAATTAAAACATCGCTATGCCAACTCAAACCATTTACTGAATTCACTTAACCATCATTCACTATCAAACCTTACTATTCCTTAGTTAAAAAGGAAGTCAATCAAGTTGGGGTATAATTACCTCTCAGACCTTAACTGAACAACGTTTTAACTTTGAAATAGTAACAGTTTATCTTTTAAACCTTTAACAACTTCTTTAATTAATTCTCGGATCCAATTCATGAATCCACTTCTTTATTGAAAACATTTATTATAACGATAACATTATAATCTGTAACGACCCTAATTTTTGACCGTTCAAATCGACAATAAACTACACATGTCGACCCAAACAAATCGCAAATGCAGGTAGTTATTGGGAAAAAGAAGAAAAAGAAAGAAAGAAGAGCAAAACCAATCGCACAATCTCATAGCGGAAGGACAACATATAATAAACAAATAGCAGTTTAAAAACTGTTGAAATTCATACATTTGTCTATACCAAACAACAATTATCAGAGTTACACATATAAATCTCTTCATAGCACAGCGGAAATGAAATGCAGCGGAAAAATTGTATATAGTATATATATATATGCCAAATCTTCGTCTTCGTGCTCCAAAGGAAAATCTTCGCTAACTGCAACATCTGCTGACCAGAGCGTATTGCAAAAAAAAAAAAAAAAAACACACAACAAACACTCGGATCAGCACTAAATCATTCTCTTATTAGTCAAATTAAAATATGAAATAACATCAGTGTCATGGGTGCAGTAACTCAAGAGATGTTACGGGATTTTTCCATCTCTCGAGGATCCGCTAAACTAATACATACATAGTATAATACGCTATTATGATAGTGTCTACGCAGTAAAGTAAATATCATAAAAATAGCGTAAGCGGGATTACCATATTACCCTTACGCCGTTTACAGGCACCAACAGTCTATACAGTACCGTAAATTCACCGTACTGGTGTTATCAGAGGGCACTCCATAGAAGACAATGCTAAATCAAAATCGTATGGTGCTCGATAAGGATAAATATGACAAGGCACTCGAGGCAATGCCCAGGGTAGGATTCTACCAATTGCACTCCCGGACCGGTGGTAACGCATAGCAGCCACTACCGCCCACCTCGGATCACACTCCCAAAATCATAAATGGGCCCAATTCATCATCATCATCATCGTAGTCATAGAGATATTATTGAAGAAGTGTGTCCGATCAAAGGTGCTACCTCAGTTAGTCACGGTATAGCTCCTGTTTTAGTCATTTCAATTCTGACCCGAAGGTCAGGGCTATTTCGTCATCGATCATCTTCTCCGATTCAATAATCACCTCCAAGTCATCATACTCAATCTGGATACGTCATAACGTTCACATTTGTCAAATTGGTATCGACACTGACAGAGAGTATGCCTTATGTCGACTCCGGTCTCTTTAACAACCAATGCTTACATTTTCCACATCGGTTGGTTCTTTTACATTTCAAAGGTTCGCTTTCATATCAAAATATCATATTTTGTGTCGAACCCATTTTATATTCAAAATAGAATACACTTTCATATCAAAATATCCCAAATCATTCCCAAATCAATTTTTATTCCAAACTGGAATATATTTCCATGTCATTAAATTATACTCGTATAATATTTCGAATCGGTCTATATTCACATAGAATGTACTTCATCTTAAAAGATTTCAGTTATTTCAAATCGATTTACATTCGAAGTCCCTTCATATTCAATAGAATATATATTTTTTCCCATATCTATCCATTTCAATCTTTGGAAATCCCATTTATTTTCAAGTAGAATAAAATCTACCTTTCCATATCAAAACCGATTCAAAACAATTCCTATTCAAATAGAATATAACTTATCACAACTCCATTTGAACCAATGGTTTAAATCCAACATTTCCATTTGGAAGAAATTTACAATTCATAAAAATACTTTTGAAAATAAATGCTTATAAGAAAAGAACTTTAGATAAAATAAATATATATAGAATATAATAATTAAAATAAAATAAGTTAATTAAAATATTATGTACATACATAAATTAAAGTTTACTAGATAGTTTGAATACTAAATATAAAGGAAACTTTATTTAAAATAAAATAATTTATAGGTTAGAAGTTTGAATAACTAAAATTTTAAAGAAAGAAATAGTTAAATCTGAAATCAAGCCAGGTATAAATATATATATAGATAATTTTAAACCAAAATTTTTCTTCCTTCCGAATTTCCAATACATGAATCTATATCCCAGTTTCCAATGGAGTTCATTCAGTTTCCATTTCTCATTTTCAAATATTGTTCAAACAACCGTTCAATATAAAGGATTCAGCCCATATAAAAACTGAGTTAAAACAACACATAATACCCTCGATTTCCATTTCCCAGAATCTAAATTCCATAAGAATTTATTACCTTAAATCCATACCCTTAAATTTGAAAATTTTCAAATCATGTTCAAATCTAAATTTAAGAGTTTCCACTTGTTTTGGGATAAATTCCTTAACCCATTTAAATAACATCCCAATTTAAATTTTTAAGGAATGAATTAATCGAGTATCGGCACCTCCCTTTAAAAAATGAAATTCCCGACTAATAATATTTAATATTTAAAATCATTTAACCAACCGATGTCTGTATATAATTATCTATCCAATGTCCAAGTGATTTTAAATTTAATTTCTCGACATTTCAGGGATGGATCTATCATTTCAATCCAAATCAGGGTCACAGAGATTTATCATTTCACTCCGTGTTCTTAAATTTATTTCATCGATAAATCCCGGTTCATTAGATGCCCGTAACATCAAGGGTAAATGGGATTTATCGTCATAAATCAACATGCATTGCAAGATACTGAAATAAGGAGCATTAAAATGTCACTATAAATTCAGTAATAAATTTCAACCAACATCCATCACAACAATTTCATTCAACTGATCAGCATTAAATTGTTTCAGGATTTAACACGAGTTCGAATTTCAACTAGAGATTTAAATTGACTTAAATAACAAATCATTTACTTAGATTGCATGTTAACACATTTGCATGTTAAATTTAAACCACACATCAACAATCCAACACAACCATGCAACCAGACTTACTTCATAATTTAATTCAATAAATATGGGAATAATTCAGTATTTCGTGAGCGAAGAATCACTCACCTTTTGGGTCTTAATTGGATCGGACGTCCAGAATAAGTCCAAAATTTGACAGTCTCCAAACGCAGCCAGGTTAGTGCCAAAACGTCCGCAATTTCGCCACGATCCCAACGCAACAAATCGCGCCCAAATCCGAGTCAATATGAATAAGTTATAAGCGTTTTAGTGTTTGGAATTTAAATATATACAAATAAATAAAATAACCCCCTCGCCAAATCACCTCTTGCCACATCAGCAGGAAATTTCTTCCATTCCAACCGCGAGCTACAGTAAATCGAGACACCGAAACCCAACTTGCGCCTCCTCTTTGACCGAGCCGTACGCCTCCCTTCGACCACCGGAAAAGCTCAGACCACCTCCATTCGAACCTGCTCGTCGAGGCGCTCCATCCAAGACCGGCGAACGAACCTCCGGTGGCCACGAACTCTCGCGACGGCGAGGTGAACGGAAGTCATTTCCGGCCTTAAAACGCAAAATTCCGTCGATCTATGTCACTCCAGAACCTCCGACCGGCACCTACGAACTCCCCTTGATCCTCTCTACCAAACCCGTAAGTTGATTTCGCCGATTAGTTGCCAAAACGAAAGACCCTAAATCGAAACCTAGGGTTTCGAATTTCCGAACGTTTGACCACAAATTCCGGCAACTCCTTCCACTGCATGTCGAATCTGACCATACCAGTAGCTTCCTGACGTCACGAGCTTCGATTTGACATATAATACTCTATGGTTTGAAGAGATTTTATTTTCAAAGCTTGGATTTTTATGTTGAACTAGGTTTAGAATTTGATTTTCTGCCATTAGAGAAAAATTTGATGGAGAAAAAGTAACGTACAAATGGAATGAGCTGATGAGGTGGTAGTTGGGTTTATTTGTACAGATATAAGAGGCCCAAATATGAGAAATACCCAATTATCCATTTACAAAGACCTCATTCACATTTTCTCTCGTACGGTCAAACGGTAAGTTGAATTGTAACGCAAATTAAAATCCTATAATAATTCACTGTTCCGGTTCTGATGGCGCCAGTTTCGTCAAATTCCGAGACAGTTGCCAAAACGGTTAAATTTCACTGTTAAATAAAATTAATAAAATATTCAGATATCCATTTAACTGTTTTAATTCAATCTGAATATTCATTAAATTCAATTTAAACCAAATTATAACTTAAATAAATTTAAAAATCAAATTTCACATATTTTAAATCTTAATTTGATTAATTAAATCTTTGATTTGAATTTCAGTTATTATTTCCCAACTTAGAATTCTCCATTTATCCAATTAAATTCGAATTTACATTATAAACTAAATAACTCAAATTTATTAATTAAATAAAATATAAATTTTCAAATTGCACCAATTCTTAGTATAAACTAGATTTAAAACTATTTATACTCCTTTCAAAAAGTCGTTATCATTATAATCGACAAAATTTGATTCTTATCCAATATTATTAAATTTTATTTGTTTAAAATTTGAAAATAAAATATACGGAAAATATGGGATGTTACATTCTCCCCCACTTAAAATCTTTTCTTCCTCGAAAAGAGAACGAAGCGATATTAAGCACGTATCTACTTTAAATTCATACTTAAAATAGCCTTTATGAAATAAGTTACATTTGGAAAACTCATAAGTTTTCTAACTCCCGAAATAACGGAAAATTTCGGCAGCATCTCCTTTGTACGGAGAGGCCTGGGAAAAATCCCAACATACATATAAACTCAACATCATCCCATCATGTGATGAGGCATCCCAAAATGGGGAAAACACCATATATGCGTAACTACCAAACTATATAACTCAAATACGTACCTTCTTAGCGTTTATTTCGCAATTTTATTGCCTTAGCACTTTAAATATTTAGCGCAAGCGAGTTCCAAAGCGTAGCGCACACTCTTTACACCTGCTACAACTCGCATACACATAAGAATCAAACATATATACAATATATAGCAATTGTATACAACTTACATAACATATCTCGACCATTTCAACTATAAAACCAAGAATGTTAATGATAGACCAGCGAACAAATTTATGGTTATCACCCCATAGATGAGGGGATTTGACTAAAACATACAAGGCAAAAGTCGTTGCATTCGCTTCAGGCTTTTCGAATTGTCCGGAATCGTCGAATTCGGATAATTCGTTTAAAAGTTATGGCAGTTTTCGTGGAAGTGAACGCTTCAGTCTGTACACTGAAAATGCAGGCCTGAAATGTTCTACCCAGTTTTTATCCTTCTAACATCAGAATTTTACCCAGCATATAAAGAAAAAGTTTTACTTTACATTCTAGCCTTTCTGAATTGTACTCGCACATCAAAATCCGACGTTCTGTTAGAGAGTTATGGCCAAAACAATATAGGTATACACTTCAGATTTTTATTTTCTGCGCATACCACTTCGACTAGTTCTTACATTTCAGCTTAGTAAACAAAGGAATTCGATATGGCTTTATAAACGAAAGTTTTAGCTCGGTTTCTAAGGTTTCCGAAAAGTCCGGAATCATCAGATTCCGATCATCCCATCAAAAGTTGTGGTCACTTTAGCTTCAGCTTATCGACTATTTCAGATTTACATAAACATTGGATTATTTCTATTCGAAATTTCAACATTTTCGATTTCAATATTTTTGAAAATCCTTAACATTTAACTTTGTTATCGCTTCATTATTCAAGAATTTGATCCATATTCAATTTCTTACTTTATTTCGATATTTCTTCTATTCAATTTCCGGTTTCACTTCAAGTGTCATATTCCGATTAGAACTTGAATTCACCTTAAAATTTCAAATGAAATTGATTACACTAGACCTTTAACTCCTTAGCATGAATCCATTTGCCAACTCATTTGCATCAGTTTCCATTACCAATGGTTTCATTTCAAAAGGGGATTTTAAAATTCACCTTCATGTCTATTTAGTTCAACCAAACTTTTCCTTTAAATGTGGATTCGTTTGAGCTGGGGTTTCAACCTTCGGATTTCCACCTTAGCACCCTTGACCACTAGATGTGGTTATCACTTATTGATGACATGATTTACCCTTAAGTTATTCGTATAAATCAAATTGTTCCAACCTAGATTAAATTCTATTCTTATATCTCATTTCAGTATTTCAAATTCTCAAATTAGAATTCGTTTTACTTCATTATCTTATTCCAAATAAGCCAAATTATATATTTACTTTACATTCTCTTGTTTTGGCCTTTCCCCTCATTCATTTAACCCTCCCCTTATTCTCTTAGTCCATTTCATTCCAAATTGAACCTTATTCTATTTACAGAATATATTTATTCACTCACAAATCATGGTTTGAATTAAGGACTCAAGTATATACTTAGATTTATATCCGATATATTGTTCAAATGAGATTTTACCCCATTTAGATTTCCTATGCCTTGATTTCACATATATACTAATTTAACAAATTTTTCCTTTATTTATATTTATTGGCCAATGCATAGGCTATTGCCAATTTACTAACACAACAAACTTATTCCAATTTATTTTAGTCGAATTCAATTAAATTTGGTTTTACTTAACTTTGGTTTCCTCCAGCACTCTTATTGACCAACTTAATATTTAATTCTACTTCATAGTTTCAAAGTCCAATTTCAATGGCTTGAGTAACTTAAGTTCTTAAGTAATGTCAATAGTTAAGGTGATTTCAAAGCCAAAAAAAAAATTCAAATGAATCGAGTTATTTTAGATTTTTCTCTAACACTTCCATCAATCAAACATATAATTTCTTTAACTTGTTATCGTCCATGCTTAAGCATTTCAACAGCCACATCTTTTCTTATAATACTTAAGTTCGTTACATGATTTCAATCGAGTTAATTTAGCATCCAATCAATAGTATTAGTTAAGATGAACCTAAATACCTTGATTCCGGGTTTAAACCAAGTTTAAAATAATCTAAGTACTTATACTATTTTATAGAAAAACATGCCATAAATTTTAAATCCAAATCTTTAATTACCAAAAGAACAAAGAAAATTTGAACCTCGAGTAAAATTTGAATTCAACCTTTAAAGAACATACACAAATACTTTATATAAAATTTATACCATATGGAATTTAAATTCAAAATCTTCTGTCAACCCACTAAAATCATCGGGTGTTCTACCCCACTCAGACTCTTGAAAATAACATCGGTAATGCGTGCACTCATTACCGAAGTCATTTCCAAAGTCTAAGTGGAGATTTCACACTTATATCTTAAATATCCTTTTGAAAACTATTTCCAAAACTATTCCTTATAATACAATGTTATTTCAAACTTTGGCAAAACTATTTCAAAATACCCAGGATCAAGGTTTCAGTTCATTTCTATTTTAATCGGAAATTATTTCACCCAATGATACTTAAAAGTATCATTTCATTTCTAATATTTTCTTAAACCATATAATTTCCCTTATTAGATTATTAACTAATCGCCCATAATAGGTGATAACTAAATATTACCACCTACTAAAACGGATATAAATGTATATGATTGAACCAATAATATAGCTGATATATTAAAAAAAAAATATAGTTGAAAACCATATTATGTCGATCATTCTGTTCGATTATTTAGAGATTCCTATCGATTCTATGGCGTCCCAAATATCGACCAGAATCCATAAATATTCAACAGAACAAATCAACATGATGTAAACCAATTTATAACCAAATACAAGTACGCTCTCTCATATCACTCAAACTCATTCTAGGGCGTTCCTAACCCCATCTCTAATGAGTTGATTCCCAAACAGAGCCAAGGTTATCGCTAACCATTGCTCTGATACCAACTGTAACGACCCTAATTTTTGACCGTTCAAATCGACAATAAACTGCACATGTCGACCCAAACAAATCGCAAATGCAGGTAGTTATTGGGAAAAAGAAGAAAACGAAAGAAAGAAGAGCAAAACCAATCGCAAAATCTCACAGCGGAAGGACAACATATAATAAACAAATAGCAGTTTAAAAACTGTTGAAATTCATATATTTGTCTATACCAAACAACAATTATCAGAGTTACACATATAAATCTCTTCATAGCACAGCGAAAATGAAATGCAGCGGAAAAATTATATATAGTATATATATGCCAAATATTCGTCTTCGTGCTCCAAAGGAAAATCTTCGCTAACTGCAACATCTGCTGACCAGAGCGTATTGCAAAAAAAAAAAAAAAAAAAAAAAAAACCAACAACCACTCGGATCAGCACTAAATCATTCTCTTATTAGTCAAATTAAAATATGAAATAACATCAGTGTCATGGGTGCAGTAACTCAAGAGATGTTACGGGATTTTTCCATCTCTCGAGGATCCGCTAAACTAATACATACATAGTCTAATACGCTATTATGATAGTGTCTACGCAGTAAAGTAAATATCATAAAAATAGCGTAAGCGGGATTACCATATTACCCTTACGCCGTTTACAGGCACCAACAGTCTATACAGTACCGTAAATTCACCGTACTAGTGTTATCAGAGGGCACCCCATAGAAGGCAATGCTAAATCAAAATCGTATGGGGCTCGATAAGGATAAATATGACAAGGCACTCGAGGCAATGCCCAGGGTAGGATTCTACCAATTGCACTCCCGGACCGGTGGTAACGCATAGCAGCCACTACCGCCCACCTCGGATCACACTCCCAAAATCATTAGTGGGCCCAATTCATCATCATCATCATAGTCATAGAGATATTATTGAAGAAATGTGTCCGATCAAAGGTGCTACCTCAGTTAGTCACGGTATAGCTCCTGTTTTAGTCATTTCAATTCTGACCCGAAGGTCAGGGCTATTTCGTCATCGATTATCTTCTTCGATTCAATAATCTCCTCCAAGTCATCATACTCAATCTGGATACGTCATAACGTTCACAGTTGTCAAAGTGGTATCGACACTGACAGAGAGTATGCCTTATGTCGACTCCGGTCTCTTTAACAACCAACGCTTACATTTTCCACATCGGTTGGTTCTTTTACATTTCAAAGGTTTGCTTTCATATCAAAATATCATATTTTATTTCGAACCCATTTTATATTCAAAATAGAATATACTTTCATATCAAAATATCCCAAATCATTCCCAAATCAATTTTTATTCCAAACTGGAATATATTTCCATGTCATTATATTATACTCGTATAATATTTCGAATCGGTCTATATTCACATGGAATGTACTTCATCTTAAAAGATTTCAGTTATTTCAAATCGATTTACATTCGAAGTCCGTTCATATTCAATAGAATATATATATATATTTTCCCATATCTATCCATTTCAATCTTTGGAAATCCCATTTATTTTCAAGTAGAATAAAATCTACCTTTCCATATCAAAACCGATTCAAAACAATTCCTATTCAAATAGAATATAACTTATCACAACTCCATTTGAACCAATGGTTTAAATCCAACATTTCCATTTGGAAGAAATTTACAATTCATAAAAATACTATTGAAAATAAATGCTTATAAGAAAAGAACTTTAGATAAAATAAATATATATAGAATATAATAATTAAATTAAATAAGTTAATTAAAATATTATGCACATACATAAATTAAAGTTTACTAGATAGTTTGAATACTAAATATAAAGGAAACTTTATTTAAAACAAAATAATTTATAGGTTAGAAGTTTGAATAACTAAAATTTTAAAGAAAGAAATAGTTAAATCTGAAATCAAGCCAGGTATAAATATATATAGATAATTTTAAACCAAAATTTTTCTTCCTTCCGAATTTCCAATACATGAATCTATATCCCAGTTTCCAATGGAGTTCATTCAGTTTCCATTTCTCATTTTCAAATATTGTTCAAATAACCGTTCAATATAAAGGATTCAACCCATATAAAAACTGAGTTAAAACAACTCATAATACCCTCGATTTCCATTTCCCAGAATCTAAATTCCATAAGAATTTATTACCTTAAATCCATACACTTAAATTTGAAAATTTTCAAATCATGTTCAAATCTAAATTTAAGAGTTTCCACTTGTTTTGGGATAAATTCCTTAACCCATTTAAATAACATCCCAATTTAAATTTTTAAGGAATGAATTAATCGAGTATCGGCACCTCCCTTTAAAAAATGAAATTCCCGACCAATAATATTTAATATTTAAAATCATTTAACCAACCGATGTCTGTATATAATTATCTATCCAATGTCCAAGTGATTTTAAATTTAATTTCTCGACATTTCAGGGATGGATCTATCATTTCAATCCAAATCAGGGTCACAGAGATTTATCATTTCACTCCGTGTTCTTAAATTTATTTCATCGATAAATCCCGGTTCATTAGATGCCCGTAACATCAAGGGTAAATGGGATTTATCGTCATAAATCAACATGCATTGCAAGATACTGAAATAAGGAGCATTCAAATGCCACTATAAATTCAGTAATAAATTTCAACCAACATCCATCACAACAATTTCATTCAAATGATCAGCATTAAACTGTTTCAGGATTTAACACGGGTTCGAATTTCAACTAGAGATTTAAATTGACTTAAATAACAAATCATTTACTTAGATTGCATGTTAACACATTTGCATGTTAAATTTAAACCACACATCAACAATCCAACACAACCATGCAACCAGACTTACTTCATAATTTAATTCAATAAATATGGGAATAATTCAGTATTTCGTGAGCGAAGAATCACTCACCTTTTGGGTCTTAATTGGATCGGACGTCCAGAATAAGTCCAAAATTTGACAGTCTCCAAACGCAGCCTGGTTAGTGCCAAAACGTCCGCAATTTCGCCACGATCCCAACGCAACAACCCGCGCCCAAATCCGAGTCAATATGAACAAGTTATTAGCGTTTTACTGTTTGGAATTTAAATATATATATAAATAAATAAAATAACCCCCTCGCCAAATCACCTCTTGCCACATCAGCAGGAAATTTCTTCCATTCCAACCGCGAGCTACAGTAAATCGAGACACCGAAACCCAACTCGCGCCTCCTCTTTGACCGAGCCGTACGCCTCCCTCCGGCCACCGGAAAAGCTCAGACCACCTCCATTCGAACCTGCTCGTCGAGGCACTCCATCCAAGACCGGCGAACGAACCTCCGGTGGCCACCAGCTCTCGCGACGGCGAGACGAACGGAAGTCATTTCCGGCCTTAAAACGCAAAATTCCGTCGATCTATGTCACTCCAGAACCTCCGACCGGCACCTACAAACTCCCCTTGATCCTCTCTACCAAACCCATAAGTTGATTTCGCCGATTATTTGCCAAAACGAAAAACCCTAAATCGAAACCTAGGGTTTCGAATTTCCGAACGTTTGACCACAAATTCCGGTAACTCCTTCCACTGCATGTCGAATCTGACCATACCAGTAGCTTCCTGACGTCACGAGCTTCGATTTGACATATAATACTCTAGGGTTTGAAGAGATTTTATTTTCAAAGCTTGGATTTTTATGTTGAACTAAGTTTAGAATTTGATTTTCTGCCATTAGAGAAAAATTTGATGGAGAAAAAGTAACGTACAGATGGAATGAGCTGATGAGGTGGTAGTTGGGTTTATTTGTATAGATATAAGAGGCCCAAATATGAGAAATACCCAATTATCCATTTACAAAGACCTTGTTCACATTTTCTCTCGTACGGTCAAACGGTAAGTTGGATTGTAACGCAAATTGAAATCCTATAATAATTCACTGTTCCGGTTCTGATGGCGCCAATTTCGTCAAATTCCGAGACAGTTGCCAAAACGGTTAAATTTCACTGTTAAATAAAATTAATAAAATATTCAAATATCCATTTAACTGTTTTAATTCAATCTGAATATTCATTAAATTCAATTTAAACCAAATTATAACTTAAATAAATTTAAAAATCAAATTTCACATATTTTAAATCTTAATTTGATTAATTAAATCTTTGATTTGAATTTCAGTTATTATTTCCCAACTTAGAATTCTCCATTTATCCAATTAAATTCGAATTTCCATTATAAACTAAATAACCCAAATTTATTAATTAAATAAAATATAAATTTTCAAATTGCACCAATTCTTAGTATAAACTAGATTTAAAACTATTTATACTCCTTTCAAAAAGTCATTATCATTATAATCGACAAAATTTGATTCTTATCCAATATTATTAAATTTTATTTATTTAAAATTTGAAAATAAAATATACGGAAAATATGGGATGTTACATAATCCCTACTTTTCGAAATATATAACTTCAATTATAACCTTTATTCTTTAATTCGAATAATTAAACCTAACCCTAATTTATTAGTGTATACTCTTGATTTTAAAAACCGGAAAGTAAATATTTCTTTCTCGAATTCGATATAATTGAATTCGACGTATAATTCTCTTTCGAGAAATCTCTATTTGATTAACTCTTCTTCGAATAACCTATATTCGATTTTATCTCTTCGAATAACTTATATTTGAAATCTCTCTCTTTCGAATAAACTATATTCGATCTCTTTCTTTCGAATACGATATATTCGAAAATCTCCTTTCGATTAACTAATCGATAACTCCTTTCGATTAAACTATAATCGATAACTCCTTTCGATTAAACTATAATCGATAACTCCTTTCGATTAAACTATAATCGATAATTCCTTTCCTTTAACTCTATTCAAATAAACTATATTCGACTAACTCCTTTAACTCTATTCGAATAAACTATATTCGACTAACTCCTTTAACTCTATTCGAATAAACTATATTCTACTAACTCCTTTTACTCTATTCGAATAAACTATATTCGACTAATTCCTTTAACTCTATTCGAATAACTAATATTCGACTAACTCTATTTAACTCCATTCGAATAAACTATATTCGATAAATCTTTTTAACTCCATTCGAATAAACTATATTCGATCACTTTCTTTTTAACTCCATTCGCTTGACTCTAGATCGCAGCGATCACAATGGTTACGCCTGATTCCCTCAGGAAACATCCGACCGCCGTAGGCTATTTACAGCCCTACGAATTACGCTAGCAGTCGTATGAAATGACATCTCATTTGGATTAACTCTAATTGTTCAACCTTAACTGTTTAACTTTAACTGATTAACTCTAACCGATTAACTCTAACTGATGGTTAACTCTAACTGATTAACTCTAACTGATTATCTCTAACTGGTTAACTCTACTGATTAATTCTAACTGATTAACTCTACTGGTTAACCCTAATTGGTTATCTCTAACTGGTTAACTCTACTGATTAGTTCTAACAGATTAACTCTACTGGTTAACTCTATCGGTTTAACTCTACTCAAGTAACTCGGCTCGACTAACCTCTTTCGAATAACATATTCGATTTACTAACTTTCGAATACCATATTCGATTATCTAACTTCGAATACCAAATTCGATTATCTCCTTTTGATAACGTTTATCCATTTAAAAAGATCTCCTTTTTTACAACGTTTATTCATTTCTAAAGATTCGCTTTTTAACATCGTTTATTCATTTATAAAGATTCACTTTTTAGTAACGGTTCTTCACTTTACAAATGATTTCCTTTTAATAACGTTTTCCTTTTTATAACGTTTTCCTTTTATAACATCTTATCCCATTATAAACAATTTCCCTTTTTAACTCTATTTATTTTCTAAATATTTCCTTTCAATTCTATTTGTAAATGGTTTTACAAATATCTCCTTTTCAATTTCATTTGTAAAGGTTTTACAAATATTCCTCTTTCTTTTTGATTTGTAAATGGTTTACAACCCTTTCTCTTTCTATTTTCTATTTGCAAATGGTTTGCAAATATTCCTTTTTCAATTCTATTTGCAAATGGTTTGCAAATATTTCCTTTTTGGTTTTATTTCTAAAAATATTCTAACTCCTTAAATTCCCGGGAAAATTCGCCATAACCTCCTTTGTATCGGGAGCATCGAGAAAATCCCCAAACCCGCCACACAGGCCTTTCCATTCAAAAAGAAAATGGTTTGAAATTATTTCCTTTTTGAATATCTACTATTTATAAATATCCCAATTTATAAATATCCTCATTTATAAATATTCAAATTTATAAATATCTCTTATTTATAAATATTCCAATTTATAAATATTCTGTTTTCAATATCACTTTGAAAATCTACTTATCAACATCCCGTATGTTATTGTATTCAATCATATCAAATCGCGATGTTCAATATCGTCCAAACACATATAATCACCAACATATTATATACCACATCATATAATACAATATATATGAACAAAACAGTATTATAAATATTTGAGTAACCCAGTCGGGTCCCTCCAACCTGTTTCCCTGCATCACAGATGTTAAACAATAAAATCAATATCACTTTCAGTTCGATAGGAAATATTCTGATAACAGAATCAATATATAAATATTTAACGGTTTATATATATATTTATATATATATAAATTTTCCACTAACTGACTAGCAGTTCAATCAATCAACCAACATACAGCAATCAACATATGATTAACAGTTCTAAAATACATTATAAATATATAACTGTTCAGAGTTGGTGAGTTTTACTCACATTGGACTATCATCGTTAATTAACGATAATTGTCGTTGATTTAGATCAAACAATTTATTTCACCATAAATTGTAACGAGCTCAGATGGACTCCCAGTCAGTCTCATTGTGTCGCTCCCGTCCATACGATCCTAACGCAACTTACGGTTCTCGATTCTAACCTCGTATGATCAAGTTATCGAGTTTACAAGTTAATACACTATATTTAAGTAAAATAACTTAGACTATTTTATTTAATTGGGCTTAATATTGAAATATGGCCCATACCCTTCCTGTTAAAAACTGACCCACTCCTCCTTAACTCTTTCTTCCCCAAAACCGAACACGACCCGCTCCTTTACCCTTCATGGCCGACGTTTGCTCACACCATTCACCATCCCTACTTCACCGATCAACCACCCGAATACACCAAACTACTCCTCTTCAAAATCGCCACCACCCCATACCCAAAAACTCCACTTCGACGCCACCAAATGATTTCTGTCGCACAGCCTTCCACGAGGTACATCGACCTCCATGTGCACCGAACCCCACGCCAATTGGTACACAAGTGCTAAAACTCTCCAGGAGCTCGAATCAATTTTCGGAAACCCTAATCGATGCTCGTACGTGAATCCATCTGTAACCCTAGGAGTACGCTCGATTTCCAACGAACCAAAATGGTGTTCGAACGTCCTAAAATTGATATCAGTTGGTAGAGCAAGTTCCCAGGATCATAAATATATTTACTTTGGGATTTGTAGATTTTCTTTTGGTTTGATTTTGGATTTTCAAAGAAAGGAGATTCACTGAGAAGAGAAACAAGAGTGACGGCGGAAAATTGTCTGTGTAAAGAATTAGGTTTAGGTTAGTTTTCGAGTATTTATAATGGTTTCAAAACATCTAGATATTTTCTAGAGGGAATATTCTCAGTATATTCTCTTTTTTATTAATTCGTTTTGCCTTCTAAAAATCCGTGTGATCACACACGATATTCAAAAATCACGAAACTGGACATATAGCTAGAGTTCGACATTACGGTCCCAACGAAACTGGTTTCGTCGAATTCCGACTTCGTATACTCACACAGCGTATTTTTAACCGTCAAAATACTAACTGTTTTACACTCTAAAAATCCGTACGGCCACACAGTGACTCTAAAATTCACGAAACTGGAAATCTAACAACTATTTGATATTGCGGATCCAACAAAACTGGTTTCGTCGAAAACGGAGTTCATTTGCAAAACTGGCTATTTTTAACGCTCTTAATAATCTATTTAAATATATAAATATATTTAAATAAATTAAATTAAATATTAATAATTTAATATTATCGTTTATATCCACATAGAATATACCACAGCTTCATAATATTCATATATGGATTTATAGCTCGATATTCCAAATCCATATTATATCGATATTCAATTTATATTGAAATCCTTATATAAAATATAATTAAACCGTTATGGTCAGGGCGCTGCATTTCTGAGAATTTGATTTGGACATAACTCAAAATCTACACGATGAAATACCGATTTTTCTCTTCCATTAGAAAACTATTGTCAAATCGGTCCTGACGGTTCTTGTTTCACAGAAATCCGACTTAAAACGGCTTCTGTATATTCAGTTGAAGTTCAAATCGCCAAATAGCGAACTGCAGCGCCATTTCGAGCTCTATTATAATTATATTATAAACTATACGTTCAAATGTCGTTTATATAATATATTCGTTATTCAAATTCAATTCCAAACTGAATTATACCTTATATATAATCCAATTCACACTGTATTGTGAATTCAGCTATTTCTGACTATTTCGACATTATAATATATTATTATAATTTAATTATTAATTAAATATTCAATATTATTTAATTCCAGTTATCGATATCGCTAAAACGATATTTTAAATAAATTAATTATTCAACGGTCAGAAATGCGGGTCATTACAATCTTTCCCCCTTAAAATAATTTCGTCCTCGAAATTGCTAAGGTAGGGGACGACCCTATCTACTGGGTAAAAATTTATCTATTTACCTCTTATCTCTGGTTTCAACTGAACCAATTAATATCGACTAAAATATTAATTTATTTCGGCTAACTAAATTTTCAAAAATTCTGAAAATTTTCTAATGCCTTAACCTTTCGAAAAATTTCGCCATAACTTCCTTTGTACAGCCCTATTGGTAAAACTCCAACTCGCCTCTCTAGGCCTTCTCCAACCCAAAAAGAAAATCAAAACACCAAGCGGCTTGCCAATTCGGCTCATAAATTCCAAACTCATATAAAATATAAACTTGTACCTTTATGTCGGGCATATCAACTCTATCACTTCCATATGCTATCAACTCAGCATATACCAGTGTTATCTCAATCAAATTCCAATCAGTTCATATCCTCAAATCCAAATCGAATTTCATTTGTACCCCCAATATCAAATTCCAATTTTTGACTTATCAACCCAATTCCGTAACAGATTATTCTCTAATCCAATTCAATTCTATTTAACTCAGTTCAAGTTAAATTTCAATTTATTTTTACCATCTCATTTTATTTAACTTCATTAGTTAAATTTTAATTTCAGAACTTAAATTCTTGGGTAAATTTCAAGTCAATTGGAAATCATAATGTCAATCCAAAACCTTTGAATTTCTAAACAACTTGTTTTCTCAAAACAGTCTAAAAACAAAATCTTTGGTAGTAATCCGTCACTTAGAACTCGAAAATGAACACTGATGATGTCGCGATTCATCATCAGAATCTATCTTCCAACTATCGAAGTGTGTTCAATATTGTATCACTTTCAAATTTGAAAAACATTTTCAAAACCTCCCAGGAACTTAAAATTTTCTTATTTTAATTCCAACTCTGATTTAAATTCAGATTTACTTCATCTTATTTCATATACTTTCCTTATATGAATTCTGATTAGTTATTTATAACAATATCACCTTTATAATCTTACACGATTATAATAACAACCAATTCACATATCAAAACATATCATGTCAGTCCATCGTATTCGAGTGTTTAGTAACCCCTATCGATACAGTGGATCAAACTGATCGACCAGAATCCATAAGCCACTCAACCAATGAGTCTCCACAATATAAATCACTTCATATTAACTAACAAATACGCACTCGTATATATACACTCAACTCAATCTAGGATATTACTAATCCCATCTCTACTGAGTCACGCCACAGAGCCAAGGTATTTCTAAACCAATGCTCTGATACCAACTGTAGTGACCCGAAAATCCGGTCCAATTTGAGCTGACCAAATAACACAAGTCCAACCCCAAATTGTACTGAAAATTCAAGAAACTAATAGAAAGAAGATAGAGGGTGAGGATAGATAAGGTAGAACTAATAGAATAGTAGTAGAAGAAGAAGAACATCATCATCAGAGTAAACACGAATCTCACAGCGGAACGAATAAAATATAACATAACTTTTGAGATACAAACAGTTATATATACAATAGCACTTATCAGAGTACAGCACTTACAACAACAGCGGAAATAATAATAGCTATAGAATCCTGAAGCCTCCTTCTCCAAGCTCTCCAAGTGTATCTGTAAAATCCCGACTACTTGACTACCCGTACAAATTTAGGCACCCAAGAGTTTAGGGAAAACAAACAAATAAACTCCGGGTCAGTCATGGGACTGGTGTGAATAAAACTTCTAATACTTGGTTTAATAACGGACATATCATAAGACCACTCCGTGAAAACGGAATGGGTTTTCCGTTATGAAAATCCAAACAACTTTGTAAAGTAATATCATTCTGATATTATAATAATGTCTAAGTACAAATAGATATCAATCTAGCAGAAACGCTTTCATCTCACGTTCTACAATATAGTATACAATCAAAACCGCAAGCACGTATTGGGTAATGGAATTCCAACTATGACAAGGTATGGAACCACGTTCCGATCAGTGTACTCTAGGAACGATACACTGGAGTTCAACTGTAAAGACCCGTAACTTCCCCGTAAAGGAAAGTGTCGGATTGTTCGAGAACAAACCACAACAGAACGCATACAAGAGAACATTTCATTGTATATTACAGCAATGCATCAGATTACAAGAATATACAGAGTATAAATGAATATTACACAGAAATGTCAGAGATTTAAATTACATTTAAATACATAGCAGCGGAAAATAATACAATACACAACTAGAATGAGATATACGGATACAAAGCTTTCCGAATATCGTTCCAGGTGTAAACCAGGATCCTGTGAATATAAATCTGCAAAACCAAAACTACTAGCTGCCCGTGTCAAAATAGGGGCACCCAGAGTTTAGGTTAAAACAATAAACTCCAGGTCAGTCATGTGACTGGTGTGAGAACTAAAACAGTTAATCTTTATTTTTAAAGTTAGGTAAATCAAGGGACCACGCCGTATAACACGGAACGGGTTTCCTCCCAAGAATACTAGTGCATAAAACAAACAGTGCAATGCTAAATAAAGAAAAATGAAGCTGTTATAAGACCCAGGTCCCATCACACAATGCAACGCAGCCGAGGATAGGGTTTTCCCTTATAACAGCTAAAGAATGCTTGATACGGTTAAAACAAATCGTTTGATACTATTACAAGTGCATAGTGTATAAAACAACTTCAAATCATAAGTATCAATCATAGGCGACATGAGCGTCCCATGCCACTATGTCGCCATATATAGGTTTACAAATAAAACCGCAAATGTCACGTATTTGGAAATTGGATTTCCATCTATGAACCGAGGCAAAAGATAGTCCTCAACCGATTCGAGACTGTCTAGCCCGAGTCTCAGGATCAGAGCTCGAGTGACCCTTGGATCGTCAGGGCCGGTCCACCGATGTGGATTAAAATGCCTAAACACTGCGTTTCCCCGCCCTTTGGGGCGTAAGCGAGCCAACGAATGACTCCATCGGACCCGGATCGTCCGATCTAACCGAGGCGCCTCGCAACAGCAACAACCACATAAGTCAAACTCGTCAGGGCGTGTAAAACCACTGACGCCACTTTTTAGCTAGAAGGAAACGCATGCCCTCCCCGAGGTCCGTCTCCCGTTTTTGGTTCATACCGGGTGTGAAACTCACGAAGTAAACGTTACACAAAGTTACGCCACAAAGGCCGTGCTTTGATCATCACCACAAGACTTTGCTTTTCAACAGAAGCCTCGATCAATTGCCACTTAGGCATGCCACATAGCCAATTCACTCCATGCGTTTGATATCCATCAATATATAACCCCTGAGCTCGTACGTCTCAGAGAAGGGCGTTAAGCAAGAGAATAAATTCTCCGCCGCCAAACAGATATATATTTAATAGAGATCAATCACACGGATTAAAATCCAATGTCAGACACACAGTCCATTTACAAGTCCGTTCTGGGGCTGAACGAAACCGGAGACACCTTGTACCTCGCATATCCATCGATCTCCAAGTACGTCTGGACGATCACTAACTGTTTCCATCTTCTTGGGTGTACAGCCCAATCAAGATCATCAGTAATTACCCAAACGACGTGAAGACCTCCGGTCTTCGACCATCGTCTTCATCTTCGACTTATCGTCGTATCAGTTATTCAGAATGGGATAAACCCGGTCTTTCCGAATAACTCGCGTATATTTTAAATAAATGTTACACAAACACAACATACGCCTCATTCCAATTCATTAGTCACTAACCGTAAATTAATCAAGAGAATAATTCCCCAAGTATTAACCCCGAAGGCCGAAACCAACATCAGATCAATATTCAGAAAATCATTCTGCTTGGCTAACCGATAGTTAGTTTCTAAATTTCACGTTCATAGGGAAAGGTTCCCACTAATTTTATCCAAGATAAATTCCTTGAATTTATTCTTTATTCTATTTTTGAATCTCAATTCAAACTAGTCGGGATTAGCGAACCTTACCGAAGTAATTATTTATTTTAATTTCCCCATCCCAACCTATTCATCTCATGAAGTAAAACTGGTAATACTTCATATCTAACACCACAGTGTTATCGGTAAATTCAATTACCATTTCACGTTCAAATCTAATTAAAGATTTAACTATCGCCTGGAGCAAAACTGGTGATACTCCATTTTCGATCATTTCAATCTAATTAAAGATTCATTAAAACTCCACTTAGTTTTAATCTTCGACTGGGTTAAAGAATCAGTGTCATTTAAAACACGGTTCACGATAAACCCAAAATCACATTCATTAATTATCGGGTTAAAGAACGAGTGTTATTTAAAACACTGTTCACGATAAACCCAAAAATCATTTCATTAATTATCGGGTTAAAGAACAAGTGTTATTTAAAACACTGTTCACGATAAACCCAATATCAATATCAATTCAATTCCAATTAAATATTATTGAATTGGTACACTTCATTAAATCTAAATATAAAGATTTAATCTTTTCTCAACTGGGTTCAAGAACAGTTTTAGTGAAGACACCATTCACGACAAACCCAAATCACATTTGATATTCAATACAAGGCTCTGAATAGAAAATATACCGGCTTATATTCAATATCAAATTCTACGATTAACAAATGTCGTATTGGAAATAACGATATAAATATATATCTTTCAAATTTCCATGACAACATCCGTATAATCACGAAATCCAACATCGAAATATTCCGAAGACAATTTCGATTCAAATCCATTCCAATGCAATCATTGGAAATTCTGGTTGTTTTCAAAACCATCTCAAATTCAATTTACTTATTTAAAAATAAATAGAATTATAATTCTAGTTCAAATCTAGTTCATTTCGATAAAAATCTATTTTTATCTTTTCAAATATGGAGTTTTTCATCCCAATTCTTTCAAAATCATTTCTTATGATTTTACACAAATTATTACTATTTTTAATAATTTTATCAAGGCCTGTACAGTCAATTTCCATCAATGGCCATCGAACTGCACTTATAGCGACCTTTTTCAAATTTGATTTGGACGTATCTCCAAATCCAACCGTTAGATTTTGAATTTCTAGCATTCATTAGAAAGCTCTTTTCGATACGAACCCAACGGTTCCGGGTTTAGGAGAATCCGACGGTCGGATCTCCCGTAATGTCCGTTTGAGATAAATGGTCGAAATTCACGAACTGCCGCGGCGCGGCGCGTTCTATTCAGGCCATTATATTATATATATAATATATATAATATATATTTCGTCGATTTCTATTTAAAACGAATTATATAAATAGTTTTAAAATTCGTTTCAAAAGCAATTTCAACTTCCATTTCAATTCAAATCAAAATTGAATTCTTCTTTATAAATTCGTTTTAAAATTCATTTCTATTCAATTCAAATTTCAATTCAATTTGAATTCATTTCAATTCGCTTTCAATTCAATTTGAATTCGTTTTCAATTCAATTCGTTTCGAAATCGTTTTCAATTCAATTCGAAATCGTTTTCAATTCAATTCATTTCGAAATCGTTTTCAATTCAATTCATTTCGAAATCATTTTCAATTCAATTCATTTCGAAATCGTTTTCAATTCAATTCAATTCGAAATCGTTTTCAATTCAATTCATTTCAAAATGAATAAAATCGATATAAATATCGTTTACGTCAAAATGGCGTCAATCTAATCAACACGGCTTCATAAATTTCTATTTTTTTCAAATATTCTATTTTAGATATTTCTTTTTCAAAATAGTTGTTATTATCAAAATATTTCGTTCAACACATGACCAATCTCAATGGATGAGTACTGTCAACACATGAACCTTTATTTTATATTGATAAAGATGTAAATTTTATTACTAAAATATTTCGTTCAACACATGACCAATCTCAATGGATGAGTACTGTCAACACATGAACCTTTATTTTATATTGATAAAGATGTAAATTTTATTACTAAAATATTTCGTTCAACACATGACCAATCTCAATGGATGAGTACTGTCAACACATGAACTTTTATTTTATAATATTCTTTATTTTTCAATTTGGAATGAGGCCCAATCAATTACCATATAAAGTTAATTATATGGATTTTCATACATTACACACATATAATAGCATTGAAAAATAATCAACCATCAACCAAAGTGCACTACACTGTATAAGCATCAAATATAGATATCTAACGCTTATAACAGCCTGTCAATCAATCGATCGACATATTTAATCAATCAGGATGAGTGAACTTCAAATTTCATCCCAACACCCGTGTGGGGTTTCAAACAATCAAACACAGATTTTATTTGTGCAGTTGGGCGATGTGTAAAATTTATCGACCCAATCAATGTCCTCCAAATAGGTGTACATAAACAAACCGTCTGGTTTGTAAATGAATATTTATTTATTCACATTCACGTTAAAAATTATATTTTTAACGACAAAACATTTTATTCCAACATATGAATTTCTATTCAGTTCATTCTTTAAACAAAATGATATTTTTATTTTACTAACTTATTTTAGAAAATTTCGGCGGCATAACGGCACGATACTAGAAACGGGACAAGGCCTAGCCTTATCCTCGGTCCGGTGAAGGCCCACGCCATTCACACATCAATCAAATCCATTCATCTCACCAAACAATTCAATTTCAATCAAATGATCTAACTTATTTTTGCAATCAAACAAACAAGTCCATGGTCTGTGGACGATTGTGTCGGGTGCTACTAAGCACCGTCTGCATCCTAGTATATATATATAACTAGAAAAGAAATTGAAAGGTGAGAAATTCTCACCAAAAGCTATCCCAATTCCACGTCTCTTCTTTGATAGAAATCTTCATCGTTCTCGCCTTTTGCTATTTTCGTTGACCGTAGCCACTACATATATAAAAATCGAATTTTTACTTTGCTATTCAATAAAAAAAAATCGAATTTTTACTGTGCTATTCAATATATAAAAATCGAATTTTTACTGTGCTATTCAATATATAAAAATCAAATTTTTACTTCGCTATTCAATATATAAAAATCATATTTTTACTTCGCTATTCAATATATAAAAATCATATTTTTACTTCGCTATTCAATATATAAAAATCATATTTTTACTTCGCTATTCAATATATAAAAATCATATTTTTACTTCGCTATTCAATATATAAAAATCATATTTTTACAATAAAGAAAAATCATACTTTTCTATAAGGAAAAAGCATACCTTTTTATATAGAAATCCTTCCTTTTACCTTTTTTTTTTTATTTTAAAATTTAAACCTTATTCAAATAAAAATCAAACCTTTTACATGAATAAAAATCGTTTCTTTTCTAAGATAACAATTGTTTCTTTCAACATAAAAATCTAAGTTTTATTTTCCTAAAAATAATTCTAACATACGACAAAAATTCCAGCTTTATGCATTTAAGAAAATCAGGTTTTTAAATAAATTTAACTATGTAAAACAAAACAAAAATAAACAAAGAAGCATACCATTTCGATTTCGTTTACTGGAGGGGGGGGGGGGTTTGTTGTTCGCTGGTGGAAGCAGGGGGCGGAGGTTGTTGTCACGAGAAGGAAAGGGGAAAAAGGAGAAGAGGGGCGGCGCGAGGAGGGGGTTTGGACGGAGGGCACTCGTCGGTGGAGGTCGGCGAGGCTGTCTGGGGTGTGAGGCGGAAGGAATCGGACGCAGTGGCCCCTCCTGGGCGGCGCGCTGATCGAATCAGAAAAGGGGGGGGAAGAGGGCGGTGGTAGCGGCGTCGTGGGGAGGGCGGCGGTCCTCCGCTGTTCCTTTTTTTTATTTATTCTGATTTCAGTTTTCTGTTTATGGGGGGGGGGGGGGGGGGGGGCTGATATAAGGGAAGAGAAAAGGTTTATTTATTAATTTATTTATTTAATTATTTTATTTTTGAAAAAGTTGACTTTTACATACGACCTCTAAATGAGGCCCACCGCCTGTCGTCCATAGCGGTTTACCCCCATTCCGAACACAATGGGATATGTATCGTAAGCTGATTCGATCGTTTCGATATGTTTCCGTTGAATTTACATTTAAATCACTATATTGGATTTTAAACGTACATTTCAAATTACCGGGGCCACATACTAACTCTAAAAATTCTCAAAAAATATTTTCTAGCTTCGTATTGACGATACGGTCCTAACAAAACTAGTTTCGACGAATTCTGAGACCGTTAGAAAAATGGTCCTTTTCCAGTCGATTAAAATCAACTAAAACTGGTCAAACGCGTTTTCCTTTGCCACGCTCACATATTGATTCGAAAAATTATGAAATTTGAAACCTAGCAATAACTTTACATCACGGACCCAACAAAAGTGGTTTCGTCGAAATCCGAGGTCGTTTGCAAAATGTCCATTTTTAAGGGCCTGAATTCCATAGCGACTATTCAGAATTTTCAACTGGACATATCTTTTGATTCCCGCTATGAAATTTCGATTGGTCGGAATCGTTGGAAAGATATTATCAATTAGATCCTATTGTTTTTGGTTTCACTAAAATCCGGATTGTTCTGCACCCGGTACATTCAATTGAAGTTTGAAATCGAATTATCGAACTACCGCGCCATTTTCAATTCTATTTTTAATTATATATAAATATTTATATTCTAACGACGACGCGTATAAATATATACGTTCGAATTATATTCAAAATAAATTTCTCGTCAATATTATTTAAAATAATCTATTTTAAATAATTAAAATTCGCTAAAATTGCCAAAATAAATTTTTTAAACTGGCCCAGATTTTCGGGTTGTTACAATCTCCCCCACTTAAAACTTTTCGTCCCCGAAAAGGAACAAAGTCGGAAGTGGTTTGATCAATCAACTCTACGTTCGATCTGGCTTCCATTCTCCAACTTTTCAGTTTCTGAGAATTTTCAAAAATTTCAAAATTTTGGCTAACACCCTAAATTTTCGAAAAATTTCGCCATAACCTCCCCTGCAATGGGAGCATCGGGGAATTTCAAATAGCTTCCCCGGTCCTTCAGATCTCAAAAAGAAAAAGAAAAAGCCAAGCGGCTAGCCAATAGGCTCATAAAATCATCATCACCCAAACAAAACAGTAAATTATGTAGTAAACATGTACCTATTTGTCGGGCAAACAAATTTTATTCTCTGCTCTAGCCTCCTTGCTAAGACCTGTTCAAGGTAAGTACATGTATATGCAAGCAAATGCGACTAATTTTCAATACAATTCAATATTTGATCAAATTAGGCATAATGGTTCAAAATTATCAAACAATTAAACAAACAACACAAACATCAATCAATTAGTGAATTATAGTTTCAAAATCATAGCTTTGATATATAGTCAAAAATCAGATTTTTGATGCCAAATCACAACAATAGGCCCTATCTAATTTTGCTTCTCACACCAGTCAATAGGAAATATACAATATCACACCTTCGAAACACGAATACCAATTCTGATGATGTTCGAACTATCATCAGAATCATCTTCGGGCGAACAGAGGGTGATTCTATATCTATCCAGTATATTAAAACTTCAAATACACGTTTGCAAGGCGTATATGCAAAATCTTTATATATTGGACTGTCCTAATCAATATAAAATAAATAACCAAATACGAATAATTGATTTATATTTCAAAACAAGATTTGTTTTCATTTTAAAAATATACTCTTCACCCTCGTTCTACGATACTACTGATCCCATCTCTAACGAGTCATCTTCATTGGATATTACTAATCCAATATCTGATGAATTCTTTCGTATGGTTCTAACGTGTCTTGTTCTCGAGCTCTGTAAACCAAAGCTCTGATACCAACAATAAAGACCCGTAACTTCCCCGTAAAGGAAAGTGTCGGATAGTTCGAGAACAAACCACAACAGAACGCATACAAGAGAACATTTCATTGTATATTACAGCAATGCATCAGATTACAAGAATATACAGAGTATACATGAATATTACACAGAAATGTCAGAGATTTAAATTACATTTAAATACATAGCAGCGGAAAATAATACAATACACAACTAGAATGAGATATACGGATACAAAGCTTTCCGGATATCGTTCCAGCTGTAAACCAGGATCCTGTGAATATAAATCTGCAAAACCAAAACTACTAGCTGCCCGTGTCAAAATAAGGGCACCCAGAGTTTAGGTTAAAACAATAAACTCCAGGTCAGTCATGGGACTGGTGTGAGAACTAAAACAGTTATTAATCTTTATTTTAATCTTCGGAAAATCAAGGGACCACGCCGTATAACACGGAACGGGTTTCCTCCCAAGAATACCAGTGCATAAAACAAACAGCACAATGCTAAATAAAGAAAAATGAAGCTGTTATAAGACCCAGGTCCCATCACACAATGCAACGCAGCCGAGGATAGGGTTTTCCCTTATAACAGCCAAAGAATGCTTGATACGGTTAAAACAAATCGTTTGATACTATTATAAGTGCATAGTGTATAAAACAACTTCAAATCATAAGTATCAATCATAGGCGACATGAGCGTCCCATGCCACTATGTCGCCATATATAGGTTTACAAATAAAACCGCAAATGTCACGTATTTGGAAATTGGATTTCCATCTATGAACCAAGGCAAAAGATAGTCCTCAACCGATTCGAGACTGTCTAGCCCGAGTCTCAGGATCAGAGCTCGAGTGACCCTTGGATCGTCAGGGCCGGTCCACCGATGTGGATTAAAATGCCTGAACACTGCGTTTCCCCGCCCTTTGGGGCGTAAGCGAGCCAACGAATGACTCCATTGGACCCGGATCGTCCGATCTAACCGAGGCGCCTCGCAACAGCAACAACCACATAAGTCAAACTCGTCAGGGCGTGTAAAACCACTGACGCCACTTTTTAGCTAGAAGGAAACGCATGCCCTCCCTGAGGTCCGTCTCCCGTTTTTGGTTCATACCGGGTGTGAAACTCGCGAAGTAAACATTACACAAAGCTACGCCACAAAGGCCGTGCTTTGATCATCACCACAAGACTTTGCTTTTCAACAGAAGCCTCGATCAATTGCCACTTAGGCATGCCACACAGGCAATTCACTCCATGCGTTTGATATCCATCAATATATAACCCCTGAGCTCGTACGTCTCAGAGAAGGGCGTTAAGCAAGACTATAAATTCTCCGCCGCCAAACAGATATATATTTAATAGAGATCAATCACACGGATTAAAATCCAATGTCAGACACACAGTCCATTTACAAGTCCGTTCTAGGGCTGAACGAAACTGGAGGCACCTTGTACCTCGCATATCCATCGATCTCCAAGTACGTCTGGACGATCACTAACTGTTTCCATCTTCTTGGGTGTACAGCCCAATCAAGATCATCAGTAATTACCCAAACGACGTGAAGACCTCCGGTCTTCGACCATCGTCTTCATCTTCGACTTATCGTCGTATCAGTTATTCAGAATGGGATAAACCCTGTCTTTCCGAATAAGTCGCGTATATTTTAAATAAGTGTTACACAAACACAACATACGCCTCATTCCAATTCATTAGTCACTAACCGTAAATTAATCAAGAGAATAATTCCCCAAATATTAACCCCGAAGGCCGAAACCAACATCAGATCAATATTCAGAAAACCATTCTGCTTGGCTAACCGACAGTTAGTTTCTAAATTTCACATTCATAGGGAAAGGTTCCCATTAATTTTATCCAAGATAAATTCCTTGAATTTATTCTTTATTCTATTTTTGAGTCTCAATTCAAACTAGTCGGGATTAGCGAACCTTACCGAAGTAATTATTTATTTTAATTTCCCTATCCCAACCTATTCATCCCATGAAGTAAAACTGGTAATACTTCATATCTAACCACACAGTGTTATCGGTAAATTCAATTACCATTTCACGTTCAAATCTAATTAAAGATTTAACTATCGCCTGGAGCAAAACTGGTGATACTCCATTTTCGATCATTTCAATCTAATTAAAGATTCATTAAAACTCCACTTAGTTTTAATCTTCGACTGGGTTAAAGAATCAGTGTCATTTAAAACATGGTTCACGATAAACCCAAAATCACATTCATTAATTATCGGGTTAAAGAACGAGTTTTATTTAAAACACTGTTCACGATAAACCCAAAAATCATTCCATTAATTATCGGGTTAAAGAACAAGTGTTATTTAAAACACTGTTCACGATAAACCCAATATCAATATCAATTCAATTCCAATTAAATATTATTGAATTGGTACACTTCATTAAATCTAAATAAAAAGATTTAATCTTTTCTCAACTGGGTTCAAGAACAGTGTTAGTGAAGACACCATTCACGACAAACCCAAATCACATTTGATATTCAATACAAGGCTCTGAATAGAAAATATACCGGCTTATATTCAATATCGAATTCTACGATTAACAAATGTCGTATTGGAAATAACGATATAAATATATATCTTTCAAATTTCCATGACAACATCCGTATAATCACGAAATCCAACATCGAAATATTCCGAAGACAATTTCGATTCAAATCCATTCCAATGCAATCATTGGAAATTCTGGTTGTTTTCAAAACCATCTCAAATTCAATTTACTTATTTAAAAATAAATAGAATTATAATTCTAGTTCAAATCTAGTTCATTTCGATAAAAATCTATTTTTATCTTTTCAAATATGGAGTTTTTCATCCTAATTCTTTATAAATCATTTCTTATGATTTTACACAAATTATTACTATTTTTAATAATTTTATCAAGGCCTGTATAGTCGATTTCCATCAATGGCCATCGAACTGCACTTATAGCGACCTTTTTCAAATTTGATTTGGACGTATCTCCAAATCCAACTGTTAGATTTTGAATTTCTAGCATTCATTAGAAAGCTCTTTTCGATACGAACCCAACGGTTCCGGTTTTAGGAGAATCCGACGGTCGGATCTCCCGTAATGTCCGTTTGAGATAAATGGTCGAAATTCACGAACTGCCGCGGCGCGGCGCGTTCTATTCAGGCCATTATATTATATATATAATATATATTTCGTCGATTTCTGTTTAAAACGAATTATATAAATAGTTTTAAAATTCGTTTCAAAAGCAATTTCAACTTCCATTTCAATTCAAATCAAAATTGAATTCTTCTTTATAAATTCGTTTTAAAATTCATTTCTATTCAATTCAAATTTCAATTCAATTTGAATTCATTTCAATTCGCTTTCAATTCAATTTGAATTCGTTTTCAATTCAATTCGTTTCGAAATCGTTTTCAATTCAATTCATTTCGAAATCGTTTTCAATTCAATTCATTTCGAAATCGTTTTCAATTCAATTCAATTCGAAATCGTTTTCAATTCAATTCAATTCGAAATCGTTTTCAATTCAATTCATTTCAAAATGAATAAAATCGATATAAATATCGTTTACGTAAAAATGGCATCAATCTAATCAACACGGCTTCATAAATTTCTATTTTTTTCAAATATTCTATTTCAGATATTTCTTTTTCAAAATAGTTGTTATTATCAAAATATTTCGTTCAACACATGACCAATCTCAATGGATGAGTACTGTCAACACATGAACCTTTATTTTATATTGATAAAGATGTAAATTTTATTACTAAAATATTTCGTTCAACACATGACCAATCTCAATGGATGAGTACTGTCAACACATGAACCTTTATTTTATATTGATAAAGATGTAAATTTTATTACTAAAATATTTCGTTCAACACATGACCAATCTCAATGGATGAGTACTGTCAACACATGAACTTTTATTTTATAATATTCTTTATTTTTCAAATTGGAATGAGGCCCAATCAATTACCATATAAAGTTAATTATATGGATTTTCATACATTACCCACATATAATAGCATTGAAAAATAATCAACCATCAACCAAAGTGCACTACACAGTATAAGCATCAAATATAGATATCTAACGCTTATAACAGCCTGTCAATCAATCGATCGACATATTTAATCAATCAGGATGAGTGAACTTCAAATTTCATCCCAACACCCGTGTGGGGTTTCAAACAATCAAACACAGATTTTATTTGTGCAGTTGGGCGATGTGTAAAATTTATCGACCCAATCAATGTCCTCCAAATAGGTGTACATAAACAAACCGTCTGGTTTGTAAATGAATATTTATTTATTCACATTCATGTTAAAAATTATATTTTTAACGACAAAACATTTTATTCCAACATATGAATTTCTATTCAGTTCATTCTTTAAATAAAATGATATTTTTATTTTTCTAACTTATTTTAGAAAATTTCGGCGGCATAACGGCACGATACTAGAAACGGGACAAGGCCTAGCCTTATCCTCGGTCCAGTGAAGGCCCACGCCACTCACACATCAATCAAATCCATTCATCTCACCAAACAATTCAATTTCAATCAAATGATCTAACTTATTTTTGCAATCAAACAAACAAGTCCATGGTCTGTGGACGATTGTGTCGGGTGCTACTAAGCACCGTCTGCATCCTAGTATATATATATAACTAGAAAAGAAATTGAAAGGTGAGAAATTCTCACCAAAAGCTATCCCAATTCCACGTCTCTTCTTTGATAGAAATCTTCATCGTTCTCGCCTTTTGCTATTTTCGTTGACCGTAGCCACTACATATATAAAAATCGAATTTTTACTTTGCTATTCAATATATAAAAATCGAATTTTTACTGTGCTATTCAATATATAAAAATCGAATTTTTACTGTGCTATTCAATATATAAAAATCAAATTTTTACTTTGCTATTCAATGTATAAAAATCAAATTTTTACTTCGCTATTCAATATATAAAAATCATATTTTTACTTCGCTATTCAATATACAAAAATCATATTTGTACTTCGCTATTCAATATATAAAATCATATTTTTACTTCGCTATTCAATATATAAAAATCATATTTTTACTTCGCTATTCAATATATAAAAATCATATTTTTACTTCGCTATTCAATATATAAAAATCATATTTTTACTATAAAGAAAAATCATACTTTTCTATAAGGAAAAAGCATACCTTTTTATATAGAAATCCTTCCTTTTACCTTTTTTTTTAATTTTATTTTAAAATTTAAACCTTATTCAAATAAAAATCAAACCTTTTACATGAATAAAAATCGTTTCTTTTCTAAGATAACAATTGTTTCTTTCAACATAAAAATCTAAGTTTTATTTTCCTAAAAATAATTCTAACATACGACAAAAATTCCAGCTTTATGCATTTAAGAAAATCAGGTTTTTAAATAAATTTAACTATGTAAAACAAAACAAAAATAAACAAAGAAGCATACATTTTCGATTTCGTTTACTAGAGGGGGGAGGGGTTTGTTGTTCGCTGGTGGAAGAAGGGGGCGGAGGTTGTTGTCACGAGAAGGAAAGGGGAAAAAGGAGAAGAGGGGCGGCGCGAGGAGGGGGTTTGGACGGAGGGCGCTCGTCGGTGGAGGTCGGCGAGGCTGTCTGGGGTGTGAGGCGGAAGGAATCGGACGCGGTGGCCCCTCCTGGGCGGCGCGCTGATCGAATCGGAAAAGGGGGGGAAGAGGGCGGTGGTAGCGGCGTCGTGGGGAGGGCGGCGGTCCTCCGCTGTTCCCTTTTTTTTTTTTCTGATTTCAGTTTTCTTTTTACGGGGGGGGGGCTGATATAAGGGAAGAGAAAAGGTTTTTTTTTATTTAATTATTTTATTTTTGAAAAAGTTGACTTTTACATACGACCTCTAAACGAGGCCCACCGCCTGTCGTCCATAGCGGTTTACCCCAATTCCGAACACAATGGGATATGTATCGTAAGCTGATTCGATCGTTTCGATATGTTTCCGTTGAATTTACATTTAAATCACTATATTGAATTTTAAACGTACATTTCAAATTACCGGGGCCACATACTAACTCTACAAATTCTCGAAAAATATTTTCTAGCTTCGTATTGACGATACGGTCCTAACAAAACTAGTTTCGACGAATTCTGAGACCGTTAGAAAAATGGTCCTTTTCCAGTCGATTAAAATCAACTGAAATTGGTCAAACGCGTTTTCCTTTGCCACGCTCACATATTGATTCGAAAAATTATGAAATTTGAAACCTAGCAATAACTTTACATCACGGACCCAACAAAAGTGGTTTCGTCGAAATCCGAGGTCGTTTGCAAAATGTCCATTTTTAAGGGCCTGAATTCCATAGCGACTATTCAGAATTTTCAACTGGACATATCTTTTGATTCCCGCTATGAAATTTCGATTGGTCGGATTTGTTGGAAAGATATTATCAATTAGATCCTATTGTTTTTGGTTTCACAAAAATCCGGATTGTTCTGCACCCGGTACATTCAATTGAAGTTTGAAATCGAATTATCGAACTACCGCGCCATTTTCAATTCTATTTTTAATTATATATAAATATTTATATTCTAACGACGACGCGTATAAATATATACGTTCGAATTATATTCAAAATAAATTTCTCGTCAATATTATTTAAAATAATCTATTTTAAATTATCAAAATTCGCTAAAATTGCCAAAATAAAAATTTTAAACTGGCCCAGATTTTCGGGTTGTTACAATAACAAGAACATCTTGTAACTCAGCCACACATGACCGACCACTCATTTCACTTGAGTGTATCGAATGTACATCACCAACGGTTTGGATCAGCAACCGTTTCCCGTATATATATGGGACAACATTGATAGATTAAAAGAAGCAAATTAATATTCTCTAGATAGGTGATTATACACCCTACTTCGGTGCGACCGACTTAGCCATGCTGCCTGCTCGATTTCTGTCATTTACCGGATGTGAGGCTAGAAGCTACGCTTACTTTCCATTCTTTTATAACACGATGACTTTGAATACCACATTATCAGATCCGTAAATCATTAGTTGGTTTATACAAATATCCTGGATGTTATGCTAAGGGATAAATCCATTGCAACCATATATATTTGTACAGACCAACCCATTCGATCATTGGAAATACTTTGTCAGACATTCGTCCATTTACGTTCGTTATGGGTCTGAACGAAACCGAAGGCACTATTCAGTACATCCATCTTAGTCCATTGTTATCTAAGATTTATACAACAGCCCTTGCACTTTACTCCGTCTTCAATATATTCGGCATATATGATTCGCAATGCTTATGCCAACACAGAGTGGTTCTTTAAATAATAATCCAACCGGTCTCTCCATATTAACAACGTTAAAATGGTCAAAATATTTGATAGTCTGTGATTTAACTATCAAAGAAAAACTCGTGTGCAAATAATGATATTATTTCCAAATGGAAATTATATCAACCAATCATCATTTAACATTTATCTCTTTAGTTCATTAATTTACTTATCTCATGTTTCCGTATATGCAACATTTCTTATTTTCTAATTTTAGAAAATATACTTTATTAACAATGGAAAACATTTCCATTTCCTATTTCCTATATTAGAAAACATTTCTGATTTCTTATTTGGAAAACATTTCCAAAGTTCCTTCATCGGATTTAAACAGATGTTTAATTAAAACATCGCTATGCCAACTCAAACCATTTACTGAATTCACTTAACCATCATTCACTATCAAACCTTACTATTCCTTAGTTAAAAAGGAAGTCAATCAAGTTGGGGTATAATTACCTCTCAGACCTTAACTAAACAACGTTTTAACTTTGAAATAGTAACATTTTATCTTTTAAAACTTTAACAACTTCTTTAATTAACTCTCGGATCCAATTCATGAATCCACTTCTTTATTGAAAACATTTATTATAATGATAACGTTATAATCCGTACTTTTCGAAATATCTAACTTCAATTATAACCTTTATTCTTTAATTCGAATAATTAAACCTAACCCTAATTTATTAGTGTATACTCTTGATTTTAAAAACCAGAAAGTAAATATTTCTTTCTCGAATTCGATATAATTGAATTCGACGTATAATTCTCTTTCGAGAAATCTCTATTTGATTAACTCTTCTTCGAATAACCTATATTCGATTTTCTCTCTTCGAATAACTTATATTCGAAATCTCTCTCTTTCGAATAAACTATATTCGATCTCTTTCTTTTGAATACGATATATTCGAAAATCTCCTTTCGATTAACTAATCGATAACTCCTATCGATTAAACTATAATCGATAACTCCTTTCGATTAAACTATAATCGATAACTCCTTTCGATTAAACTATAATCGATAATTCCTTTCCTTTAACTCTATTCAAATAAACTATATTCGACTAACTCCTTTAACTCTATTCGAATAAACTATATTCGACTAACTCCTTTAACTCTATTCGAATAAACTATATTCTACTAACTCCTTTTACTCTATTCGAATAAACTATATTCGACTAACTCCTTTAACTCTATTCTAATAACTAATATTCGACTAATTCTATTTAACTCCATTCGAATAAACTATATTCAATAACTCTTTTTAACTCCATTCGAATAAACTATATTCGATCACTTTCTTTTTAACTCCATTCGCTTGACTCTAGATCGCAGCGATCACAATGGTTACGCCTGATTCCCTCAGGATACATCCGACCGCCGTAGGCTATTTACAACCCTGCGAATTACGCTAGCAGTCGTACGAAATGGAATCTCATTTGGATTAACTCTAATTGTTCAACCTTAACTGTTTAACTTTAACTGATTAACTCTAACCGATTAACTCTAACTGATGGTTAACTCTAACTGATTAACTCTAACTGATTATCTCTAACTGGTTAACTCTACTGATTAATTCTAACTGATTAATTCTACTGGTTAACTCTAACTGGTTATCTCTAACTGGTTAACTCTACTGATTAGTTCTAACTGATTAACTCTACTGGTTAACCCTATCGGTTTAACTCTATCGGTTTAACTCTACTCAACTAACTCGACTCGACTAACCTCTTTCGAATAACATATTCGATTTACTAACTTTCGAATACCATATTCTATTATCTAACTTCGAATACCATATTCGATTAACTCCTTTTTGATAACGTTTATCCATTTAAAAAGATCGCCTTTTTAACAACGTTTATTCATTTATAAAGATTCATTTTTTAACAACGTTTATTCATTTATAAAGATTCACTTTTTAGTAACGGTTCTTCACTTTACAAATGATTTCCTTTAATAACGTTTTCCTTTTTAGAACGTTTTCCTTTTATAACATCTTATCCCATTATAAACAATTTCCCTTTTTAACTCTATTTATTTTTTAAATATTTCATTTCAATTCTATTTGTAAATGGTTTTACAAATATCTCCTTTTCAATTTCATTTGTAAAGGTTTTACAAATATTCCTCTTTCTTTTTGATTTGTAAATGGTTTACAACCCTTTCTCTTTCTATTTTCTATTTGCAAATGGTTTGCAAATATTCCTTTTTCAATTCTATTTGCAAATGGTTTGCAAATATTTCCTTTTTGGTTTTATTTCTAAAAATATTCTAACTCCTTAAATTCCCGGGAAAATTCGCCATAACCTCCTTTGTATCGGGAGCATCGGGAAAATCCCCAAACCCGCCACACAGGCCTTTCCATTCAAAAAGAAAATGGTTTGAAATTATTTCCTTTTTGAATATCTACTATTTATAAACATCCCAATTTATAAATATTCCTTATTTATAAATATTCAAATTTATAAATATCTCTTATTTATAAATATTCCAATTTATAAATATTCTGTTTTCAGTATCACTTTGAAAATCTACTTATCAACATCCCGTATGTTATGGTATTCAATCATATCAAATCACGATGTTCAATATCGTCCAAACACATATAATCGCCAACAGATTATATACCACATCATATAACACAATATATATGAAAAAAACAGTATTATAAATATTTGAGTAACCCAGTTGGGTCCCTCCAACCTGTTTCCCTGCATCACAGATGTTAAACAATAAAATCAATATCACTTTCAGTTCGATAGGAAATATTCTGATAACAGAATCAATATATAAATATTTAACGGTTTATATATATATTTATATATATATATAAATTTTCCACTAACTGACTAGCAGTTCAATCAATCAACCAACACACAGCAATCAACATATGATTAACAGTTCTAAAATACATTATAAAAATATAACTGTTCAGAGTTGGTGAGTTTTACTCACATTGGACTATCATCGTTAATTAACGATAATTGTCGTTGATTTAGATCAGACAATTTATTTCACCATAAATTGTAACGAGCTCGGATGGACTCCCAGTCAGTCTCATTGTGTCGCTCCCGTCCATACGATCCTAATGCAACTTACGGTTCTCGATTCTGACTTGTATGATCAAGTTATCGAGTTTACAAGTTAATACACTATATTTAAGTAAAATAACTTAGACTATTTTATTTAATCGGGCTTACTATTGAAATATGGCCCATACACTTCCTGTTAAAAACCGACCCACTCCTCCTTTACTCTTTCTTCCCCAAACCCGAACACGACCCGCTCCTTAACCCCTCATGGCCGACGTTTGCTCACATCATTCACCATCCCTACTTTACCGATCAACCACCCGAATCCACCAAACTACTCTTCTTCAAAATCGCCACCACCCCATACCCAAAAACTCCACTTCGACGCCACCAAATGATTTCCGTCGCACAGCCTTCCACGAGGTACATCGACCTCCATGTGCACCGAACCCCACGCCAATTGGTACACAAGTGCTAAAACTCTCCAGGAGCTCGAATCAATTGTCGGAAACCCCAATCAATGCTCGTACGTGAATCCATCTGTAACCCTAGGAGTACGCTCGATTTCCAACGAACCAAAATGGTGTTCGATCGTCCTAAAATTGATATCAGTTGGTAGAACAAGTTCCCAGGATCATAAATATATTTACTTTGGGATTTGTAGATTTTCTTTTGGTTTGATTTTGGATTTTCAAAGAAAGGAGATTCACTGAGAAGAGAAACAAGAGTGACGGCGGAAAATTGTCTGTGTAAAGAATTAGGTTTAGGTTAGTTTTCGAGTATTTATAATGGTTTCAAAACATCTAGATATTTTCTAGAGGAAATATTCTCAGTATATTCTCTTTTTTGTAAATTCGTTTTGCCTTCTAAAAATTCATGTGATCACACACGATATTCAAAAATCACGAAACTGGACATATAGCTAGAGTTCGACATTACGGTCCCAACGAAACTGGTTTCGTCGAATTCCGACTTCGTATGCTCACACAGCGTATTTTTAACCGTCAAAATACTGACTGTTTTACACTCTAAAAATCCCTACGACCACACAGTGACTCTAAAAATCACGAAACTGGAAATCTAATAACTATTTGATATTGCGGATCCAACAAAACTGGTTTCGTCGAAAACGGAGTTCGTTTGCAAAACTGGCTATTTTTAATGCTCTGAATAATCTATTTAAATATATAAATATATTTAAATAAATTAAATTAAATATTAATAATTTAATATTATCGTTTATATCCACATAGAATATAACACAACTTCAGAATATTCATATATGGATTTATAGCTCGATATTCCAAATCCATATTATATCGATATTCAATTTATATTGAAATCCTTATATAAAATATAATTAAATCGTTATGGTCAGGGCGCTGCATTTCTGAGAATTTGATTTGGACATAACTCAAAATCTACACGACGAAATTCCAATTTTTCTCTTCCATTAGAAAACTATTATCAAATCGGTCCTGACGGTTCTTGTTTCACAGAAATCCGACTTAAAACGGCTTCTGTATATTCAGTTGAAGTTCAAATCGCCAAATAGCGAACTGCAGCGCCATTTCGAGCTCTATTATAATTATATTATAAACTATACGTTCAACTGTCGTTTATATAATATATTCGTTATTCAAATTCAATTCCAAACTGAATTATACCTTATATATAATCCAGTTCACACTGTATTGTGAATTCAGCTATTTCTGACTATTTCGACATTATAATATATTATTATATTATAATTATTAATTAAATATTCAATATTATTTAATTCTAGTTATCGATATCGCTAAAACGATATTTTAAATAATTAAATAAATTATTTATTCAACGGTCAGAAATGCGAGTCATTACAGTTGTACTCTTAGATTGTGTATTATAAAGAGAAAAGAGATATTTAAAGAAATCTACAAATGGTGAATAGCGCAAATGAACATGAATGGAGGTAGGGAACTTAAATAAATCTATTTCACTAATGAATATTGATGTCCAAATAGAAATTAATTAGTTATATGAATAAATGAAATTGACATGGTAGTGTATGAAGGAAAAATGAACTTGTTAAAGAGATAAATTAATGGAATGAAAAATAATAATAGAGAACTGATATATTAAGGAAATGCACTTAAATGGTTAAATATGTAATGCTAATTGAAATGGACAAATTGAATAATACCATAGTACATCCTTTTTGCATAGGAAATCCCCCCCCCAAGATGTCAAGAAGTTAAAGTGATAATATAAATTGGTAATTGTACATTATACTAATAAATGAAACTTAGGTAATAAAGGTTAATGAGAATGAACATTCGAATAGAAGTAGATTTGGTTATATGAATGTAAACAAATCAAATGATAAATGAAATTGATGGTAGATTTAAAATTCTATAATTAATCAAAACTTAACTTATGAAGTACAATCAAATGAATGTTGAATATAAATGGAATTGGATTAGGCGGTTGTAAGCAAAGCTAGTGTATATATATATATATATATACATACATATACATATACATATATATATATATATATATATATTCAATGTCGATTAAAATAATTGAAAGTGAATAAGAAATTAGATTATTAGGTAAATAAATTGACAACTTCCTAACTACGCCTTTTTGAGGACGAAAAGATTTAATTGGGGAAGAGTGTAACATCCCGAGTTTTGCGACAATTTAAAATATTAAATTTTATGTGATTTAGAACAAAATTGTTTTAAATATTAAAATTTATGATTTATATCATATATTGATAAGATATGTACTAAATTTTAATTATTGTAAAATGATCTGCAATAGAATATGTATGATAATGGCAGTGTTTAATAATTTACTTAAAATGGAATTTGAAATTTTATTGGATTAACAAGTTATAATTGGTTAACTAATTTTGGAATTTTATATATATTGAAAATTTAATTTATTGTACATAGTAATAATTAACATTCGTTGTTTGTACAATGAATGTCAACTCGTAATAAATGTCATTATCTATATGGATTGACAATATAAATTATAGGCCGGTTTGTATTGTAATTATTGAGAATTGAAATTTAATTGAATTAAACCGAGTCATTGCATTTATAATTAAAACTTTAATGACTTAATTTGGAAATTTATGGTGAAAACTTAATTGAATGGTTTAAGTATAGACATTCAATCTATTATGATAATTGTGACTTGTTTTGATTCCAAATAGGTTCATGATTCATTTATATTGATTGACAGTGAAAGTTGGAATTTCATATTAATATGTATTTAATGAAATTGATTGGTGTGATTAATAATTGAAGTGATTTTGTATATTTAATGGTTATAATTATAATTGGAGATTTAATTACATGAATTTATTTGTAGACCTTACCAAATTTATTTAGTAACAAAATTTAACTTGTTTTAATTATAATAATTTGCTTTAATTGTAAATGAAACCATGATTTGATTTGTAGTGTTATTCATTGAAATTTGAAAGTTAATATTGAATATTTGGATACTTGAACCAAATTGAGTAATAAATTTATAATAAAGCTTAGTGATTTAATTACGAAATCGACCAATTATAACAATAAAGCATTGAATTTGAATATATATATATATATATATATATATATATATTTTTACATGACATTTCACAACGTCAGCTTCATCAGATATCGACCGTTGAAATCGGTTTATGTAAATATTTAATAAACCGGTAGCGTATGTAACGAACATGATGAAATATTACACGAACATTTTATTTCAAATTTTGAATGTATTATTTCGCGTTTGTGTCGGTGTAACAAGGAAAACAATATTTGTATTTATGTAACGACCCGGATTTCGCCCGACCCCAATCGATTGCAAGATTTATCAAGACCGTTCATATTCCGCGTACGTTAACTTTGGGCATACAAAACATCATAACAACAACACAGACTTTTATAACATCAATAATAAATGTTACATCAGAGTACAGAATATCAGAGTACATCGATAAATAATACAGCGAAAGATACATTTACAATAAATTAAATACACTGCAGCGGAACTAATCTCAGCGGAAGGCCATCAATATTCTGGACCCATGTGAAAACCCGTAACTTCCCCGGTGAGGAAGGCACGGATAGTTCGAGAACAAGCCACAACATAGAACTACTAGCTGCCCGTGTCAAAATAAGGGCACCCAGAGTTTAGGTTAAAACAATAAACTCCAGGTCAGTCATGGGACTGGTATGAGAACTAAAACTGTTATTAATCTTTATTTTAATGTTTGGTAAATCAAGGGACCACACCGTATAACACGGAATGGCTTTCCTCCCAAGAATACCAGTGCATAAAACAAATAGCGCAATGCTAAATAAAGAAAAATGAAGCTGTTATAAGACCCAGATCCCATCACACAATGCAACGCAAGCCAGAGGATAGGGTTTTTACCTTATAATAGCCAAGAATGCTTGATACGTTTAAAACAAATCATTTGATACTCTCATAAGTGCGTAGTGTATAAAATAACTTCAAATCATAAGTATCAATCATAGACGGCATAAGCGCCCCATCCCACTATGTCGCCATACTAGGCTCTACAAATAAAACCGCAAATGTCACGTATATGGAAATTGGATTTCCGTCTGTGAACCGAGGCAAAAGATAGCCCTCTATTGATTCGAGGCGCTCAAGTCCGTGTCTCAGGTCAGAGCTCGAGTGACCGTTGGATCGTCAGGGCCGGTCCACCGATGTGGATTAAAATGCCTAAACACTGCGTTTCCCCACCCTTTGGGGTGTCAGTGAGCCAACAAATGACTCCATCGGTTCGAGAACGACCGATATATCCGAGGCGCCTCGCAACAGAAACAACCACATAAGTCAGACTCATCAGGGCGTGTAAAACCACTTATGCCACTTCTAACTAGAAGGAAACGCATGCCCTCCCTGAGGTCCTCTCCCGTTTCTGGTTCACACCGGGTGTGAAACTCGCGAAGTAAACGTTACACAAAGCTACGCCACAAAGGCCGTGCTTCGATCATCAACCACAAAACTCTGCTTTTCAATAGAAGCCTTGATCATTCGCCACTTAGGCAAGCCAAACAGGCAATTTACTCTATGCGTTTGATATCCATCAGTATATAACCCCTGAGCTCGTACGTCTCAGTGAAGGGCGTTAAGCAAGAGAATAAATTCTCCGCCGCCAAACAGATATATATTTAATAGAAATCAATCACACAGACTGAAATCCAATGTCAGACACACAGTCCATTTACAAGTCTGTCCTGGGTCCGAATGAAACCAGAGGCACCTAGTACCCCGCATATCCATCGATCTCCAAGTACGTCTGGACGATCACCAACTGTTTCCATCTTCTTGGGTGTACAGCCCAATCAAGATCATCAGTAATCACCCAAACGACGTGAAGACCTCCGGTCTTCAACCACCGTCTTCATCTTCGACTTATCGTCGTATCAGTTATTCAGAATGGGATAAACCCGGTCTTTCCGAATAACTCGCGTATATAATAAACAAGTGCTACACATCACAACATACGCCTCATTCCAATTCATCAGTCACTAACCGTAAATTAACAAGAGAATAATTCCCCAAATATTAACCCCGAAGGCCGAAACCAACATCAGATCAATATCCAGAAAACCATTCTGCTTAGCTAACCGACTGTTAGTTTCTAATTTTCTTAACTCCTTTAGGTCTAAGAACAGTATTATTGAAGATACCGTTCACGACAACCCAAAATCACGTTCCATTAATTATCGGGTTAAAGAACGAGTGTTATTTAAAACACTGTTCACGATAAACCCGAAAATCAATACCAATTCAATTCCAAATAAATATCATTTAATTGGTACACTTCATGAAATCTAAATAAAAAGATTTAATATTTTCTCAACTGTGCTTAAGAATAGTGTTAATAAAGACACCATTCACGACAAACCCAAATCACATTTTATATTAAAATACAAGGCTCTGAATATTATTTTCGGCTTATATTCAATATCAAATTCTACGACCAACAAATATCGTATTGGAAATAACAATATAAATATATCTTTCAAATTCCCATAACAATATCTGTGTAATCACGAAATCCAACATCGAAATAATCCGAAGACAATTTCGATTCGAATCCATCCCAATTCAATTATTGGAAATTTTGGTTACTTTTATAACCCATTTCAAATTCAATTTATTTATTTAAAAATAAATAGAATTTTAATTCTAGTTCAAAACTAGTTCATTTCGATAAAAATCTATTTTTATCTTTTCAAATATGGAGTTTTTCATCCCAATTCTTCCCAAATCATTTCTTATGATTTTACATAAATTATTACTATTTTTAATAATTTTATCAAGGCACGTACAGTCGATTTCCATCAACGGCCATCGAACTGCACTTACAACGACCTTTTCCAAATTTGATTTGGACATAATTCCAAATCCAACCGTTAGATTTCAAATTCTAATATTCGTTAGAAAGCTCTTTTCGATACGAACCCAACGGATCCGGTTTTAGGAGAATCCGACGGTCGGATCTCCCGTAATATCCGTTTGAAGTCAATGGTCGAAATTCGCGAACTACCGCGGCGCGACGCGTTCTATTCAGGCCATTATATTATATATATAATATATACTTCGTCGATTTCCTTTTAAAATGTATTTTATAAATCGTTTTAAATTCTTTTTCAAAACGATTTCAACTTCTTTTCAAATTCAAATCAAAATTGAATTTTTCCTTATATATGCGATTTAAATTCATTTCAAATTGATTTCAATTCAAATTGATTTCAATTCAAATTGATTTCAATTCAAATTGATTTCTAATTCAGTTTCAGTTCGTTTTCAATTCAATTTCAATTCGAATTCATTTATATTCAATTTCAATTCGAATTCATTTATATTCAATTTCAATTTGAATTCACTTCTATTCAATTTCAATTCGAATTCATTTCTGTTCAATTTCATTTCGAATTTCATTTCAAAATATTCGATTTTGAAAGCACTTTCAATATTCATTTTAAAAACGAATATAATCAATATAAATATCGTTCATGTCAAAATGGCGTCAATCTAATCAACACGGCTTCATATGTTTCTATTTTCAAATATTCTATTTCAAATATTTCTATTTCAAAACTGGAATAAGGCCCAATCAATTACCATATAATGTTAATTATATGGATTTTCTACAACACATGTATAAAATAAAAACGATGAATAATCAACCATCATCCAAAGTGCATTCTATGTTGTATAAGCATCAAATATAAATATTCAACGCTTATAACAGTCTGTCAATCAATCGATCGACATTCAGCTAATTATTGGGACTAGTGTGCGTCATATATCGTCCCAATACCCGTGTGGGGTTTCAAACAATCAAACACAGATTTTATTTGTGCAGTTGGGCGATGTGTAAAATTTATCGTCCCAATCAATATCAATCAAATCAGTGTATATAAACAATTCTCCGATTTGTTTATAAATATTTATTTTAAATACACGTTAAAAATTCTATTTTTAACTATAAAATATTTTCCACTATAAAATATTTTATTTCATTTCACATCACATCACACAATCAACTACAAATCAAAATCAAACAAACAAGCATACAAGCCGTCCATGGTCTGTGGACGACGGGTGTCGGGTGCTACTAAACACCGTCTGCATCCTAGTATATAATTTTAACTAGAAATAATTTAAAGGTGAGGAGTTCTCACCAAAGCTATTCCAAACGCCACGACTCTTCATATGTAGAAAATCTTTGCCACTCGCCCTTTGTCACTTTCATTGCCCCTATTCACTACATATATAAAAATCACATTTTTATATTCTCTTTACTTCACGATAAACTAAAGTTCAGATTTTTATTTCACTTCAAATATTCACAACGCTTCTTTCTATATAAAAATTATATTTTTATATTTCTACTCCTTATATAAAGATCGAATTTTTATTATCATGCCTATATAAAAATCACTTCTTTAATATTTCTATTATATAAAAATCACTCATTTATATTTCTATTATATAAAAAATCACTTCTTTATATTTCTAAAAAAAACTCATCTTTTTATTCCCTATTCAAACATAAAAAGATCACATTTTTAATAATTAAAAATAAATCTAAACTTTATTCTCTACATGTAAAAACCCTATATTTTTATTTAAACAAAATTATATAATAAAACTGAAAGTAAATTAAACGACAATAAATAAAAACCCTTACTGTTGTCAATTCATCGTCTTCTCTGGAATCGTCGAAATGGACTTGCAGCAGATCGGGCAGCGGAGACGAGGGCGTGCAGATTAAGGAGGAAGGGGCGGAGGACCATCGAACAAAAGGAGGGGGGTCGTGGCTCTTAGGTGGCGCGCTAGCAGGGGCGGCGTTGGCCGGGGTGTGCTGTAACACCCCGTAATTCTGTAACACTATGATTCACAAATCAAGGCAGAATTAAAAGTTAAATTCAAAATCAAGGGAAACGGGCTGCGCCATTACGTTCGTCTCGGAATTATGCACTAAAATGAGTCTGAGTTTGCGTAAATCGGAGTCCGTATGAGGAAGATATGACCTCCGGAAGATTCAGCAAAGTTCAAATTTCAAAACAGTTCAGAAAAACGAGTTCGAAATTCAAAAACAGACCCAGATTGGGCTGGGCGGGAAAATGTTCAGAAAAATGAGTTCGAAATTCAAAAACAGACCCAGATTGGGCTGGGCGGGAATCTTCCAGCCCAAGGCACCCAGGTCGGCTGGGTAGTCGACCTGGGGCACCCAGGTCGACTGGGTAGTCGACATGGGGGTCGACCCACCTGTTTTTTCCAGCTTTCTGCACCTGGTTCGTTCTGATGTATTTGGTCACGTTTTCTGCCTAGGTTCGTCCGCCTAACACTATATAAACAGCCCTAGTCTCCTTCTCTATTCACAATTCTTTTCTATCCTTATGCTGCCTCTGAGAAAATATATAAATAAGAAAACAATAAAATAAACCAAGATGAGGAAATGCCGCTAAAGATTTTCAAGAAGAGTTTCAAGTCAAGCTAGGATTCAAGAGGAGGTTCAAAGGACTTCAACGACTGTTTTTCTACGAATCATAGCAACGCCATCTTTCTAATCTAATCTAATCTCTGTAGGTCAGTTACTTCTTAGATTTGAACGTTTCTCTTTTCGTGACATGAAATTAAAGGAATAAAAGAGTATGCCATATCTTTCTATTTGAATCAGTGCCTATTTCTTTGGACCAAATTAAGAACTGTTATGATTCGAGGACAAATAAGACTGTGACTTTGAAACTATGGACCTTAGAACCATATGCCTCTTTGACTATGAACATTGCCTATGACTATGAACATTGCCTATGACTATGAACATTGCCTATGACTATGGACATTGCATATGACTGTGCCTGTGACTATGAGAATTATTTCCTTGACCAAGCCTATGCCTTTGATTAGAAAACATAAACTATTGCCTATGACATAACGAGGACAATTGTGACTAAATACCTATGATTCATGACTAGGAAAGTGTTGTTTAAGTTTTGTGACTGTGAAATTGGGTATAAACCTGATTTTCTATCCTATCTATTTTTGGTTTTCTTTGGTTTTAGACCTTGGGAATTTACCTATTAAGTTAGGTCTACCCATGTTCTTGAACCGACGTCTCTATTCTGTCTATTCTTGGTTTTCTTTGGTTTTAGACCTTGGGAATTTACCTATTAAGTTAGGTCTACCCATGTTCTTGAACCTACGTCGTTATTCAACCCTTTTTATTCCAATTATTATGTTCATCCTTTTTCATTGCATCTTTGGTTCATTCCCTATTTTCTACGAATCTAGATTTATCTATAATCTAGATTGAATTACGATTATACGAACGGAGGGAATACGATTTGGGCAAAATATGAAATTTACTAAAAACATAGTTTTTAACTTGGAAATTGGCATAAATTGGGAATATGCATTACGGTATGCAAATTGGATAAATTTTACATGAATTATAGGATGAGTAATTTGAATCTAGTATTGACTTGTAATTCTAGCAGTTACAGGAATTGTGAACTAGAATAATAAGTCTAGTTTGACATGAACTGTAATTAGAATGTTAAATCAAAATTGGATTAGCTAATTTGGCATATTGGCATAAATTTGAAATTGGCCATAATTGGGAATAATGGTCATGTTTAGAAAAATCATGGTTAGTGACACTTGATTTGGTATAGTTTACATACCAAAAAGCATAAACATGATACAAAGGGGAAAATGGGCCATAAGAATGAATGTTGACAATTTACATTAAAAGAGTAATTAGGAAATAAGTAAATTAGGAATAATTTACTTATAGAATTTGTCTTAAATGAGAAAATGTAAATTTAGACAAATTAAATATTTATTAACGACATCTCTTTTAATAATACACCAGAAAGTTCTAGGGTGACAGAGAGGATAGTGTCGAGGCTTGGGTTTGGAAAATACAAGTTTCCTGCTCTCCCTGGCTATCCCTAACTGGTCCGACGGACGGGATGGTTACTTTCAAAACCTGATTTGAAAGTTAATCAAAACCCTTTGAACTTAGAAAAACACGAATATGCCTAACCCGAGGTTAGACTGAGTTGCGATGTAAACCTGCCGGGAACCAACCGGCACATCCAGTAATCGCAACAATATCTGTCTAATGTGAGTGGTAGTGGCTTTAATTTATTTAGTTAAAGCTAGAACAAGAATGCTAGGGTTAAGTTACTAAGGCACTTAACCAATTGAACATGGTAGTCAGACCGGTGGGTGGGGTTAGGTTCATACAGACACTTAACACAGTTAAGCTAGAATGGGAGGGTTAAGTCCATAGGAACACTTAACCAACGTAACACAGTTAAGCTAGAATGGGAGGGCTAAGTCCATAGGGACACTTAACCAAACTCAAGGTAGCAAGACAGATTTGTAGAGGTTAAGTAAAGTTAATACACTTAGCCAAATTAACAAGTTAACTAGACTAGAGGTTGGGGTTAAGTAAAATCTAATACACTTAGCCAATTTGATATGTTAGCTGGGCTAGACCGTAGGGTTAAGTAAACTTGAACACCTAACCATTAGGTTGTGATAAAGGAATGGGGTTAAGTCTAAAACATGAAGGGATAATACTTAACCATTAGTAATAACATGTTAGTTAAAACAGACAGGCAAGGTTAAGTTAAAAAGGAACACTTAACCAATACAGGATGAATGGGTAGGGTTAAGTAATAAGAAATACTTAACCAATATAACTTGGTTGTGGTGGGGTTAAGTCAACATGAGTTACTGATAACACTTAATCAGTTTAACAGGATAAATGAAGGGGGTTAAGTTAGCTGGAATTGACTAATGACACTTAACCAATCCGAGTTGACGGGAAAGAAATCTTAGTTAAGAAAACAACGATTCTGGAAACTAAGTGGTAAACCTTAGTTGACAGAACTAAGTAGTAAATCTTAGTATAACACGAGGAGGAGAGAACGTCCGTCTGATTAAATAGAAGGCTCCAACGAATTGGGTTATGAAGCCCGAGGCTTCGAGGGGACGTGAGGGTACTCTTGGTATCCCTCTGTGAGGCTGCAGATGATCCTCCTGGGCTCACAGAGGTTAAGGTCTGCGTAGAAGAACCAGGGGTATGCCTTGGTTGCAATATATGGCAACCTAAAGACTAGGATGGACCAGCGTGATTTGGCGAGAAAGCGGTAGCCCTGTGATAGCAACTCGTCGTCTACCATCCATCTTTAGTCAATCGAGATACGTGAAGCGGAAAGGCGGAGAACTCCAAAAGACCATGTACTTGCTATCTGGTTATGGGTGAGGATGGCCATAGGATAGTGGGGCACCGGGGGCCGGCGTATAGTTCTCATTTTTCAAGGTGTGCCTTTCATTAGTTGAAGGAGGCGTCAAGTGGGACCATAGCCACTGGAACAAAAACAGACCTTAGCATCTGCATCGGCAGATATCTGAAAGCTCCCGACCGAGTTCTGTATTTCTTGATTTGCCCTGCCACGGGACCCGGGTCGCACATTACAGGACATGTGCATCTAGACAAGCGATAACGATTCGCGATACATGCATGGGGAAGTATAGGAACATATACCACTCTAGGTAGTGTGTCCTAGACTTGGGGGCATCGTTCGACAGGTAGCATAATCCCTAGTTGGACTAGGTGGCATAAACCCTGAATCCGGAAAGCGTTCAGCAGATAGCGTAAACTCTAGTTGAATCTAGAAAGCACTTGATTGAAAACCCTAGATTAGATCTAGGTAATAAATAATAAATGGATGCCTAAAGGCAATTGAAAATACAGGGATTGGGATCGCGTTATCGTTACTAGTTGGAACACTAGATAGGTGGTGCAGAGATATAGAAACCAGTATAACAAGGAAATAACGAAGCGGCGAACGTATTAGAGCATATCCAGTTTATCTTATCTTAGCATATCTTGTGATTATCTTGTCTAAACTTGCTGACCCTATCGTTATGGTGTTATCTTGTATTCAGTTAATTCATGTCGTTTTGTTACCCCTGTTCACATGCTACAAGTTACTGAACTTACTCGGGCTTTATGTCTGACTCTGTTTTTCTTTCATCTTCTTTTCTTCCGTTCCCCCCCCCCCAGGTAGTAAAGGAGGGAATAGTATAGCTCAGGTTAAGTTGGACTGTCACTCTTTTCCAGCTTGAAGATTTGTCGAAGTTTTGCTTGGATTCTCTTTTCAGACGCTATGGCTGGCTCTTGCTACAATTGGGGAATATAAATGTTGTTTAATGCTTCTTTATTTTGTAAGACAGATGATACTCTGATATTGTAAAGAAATCGATGTACAAATCATTTTATCAAAAAAGCAAAGTTTTATTTTCCGCTGTTTAATTTATGTCTGTCTTGTAATTTATCTGCATCTTTTACCCTAAATGCACCACAGAACTTGGTGCATTCCCTTTGTGAGTGACGCTAGCGGACGTGGGGTGTTACATGTGCAGTGGTGCTTCTGGGTGGCGACGCGGTCCTCGTTGGCGGCTGGAAGGGTTGACGAAGTAGAAGAGGAGAGAGAGGATCGGGAGGAGAAGAAGAAGAGGGGGCAACGCATCACCTGAGGTGGAGGCGAAGGGGTGCGATGCGGTGAAGCTGGGTAGGGCTGAGCGGGATTGGGGGAAATCTGGTTAACAGGGAAATTTCAATTGTGAGGGAGAGAGAAACGAGGGAGAGTTATATAATAATGTATATATTATTTTATTTTTCTTTTCTTCTATAAAGTAACTTTTTATTTCGAACTCGAAACGAAACCCACCGCATGTCGTCCCTAGCTAATTACCCCCATTCCGAACACAATGGGATATGTATCGCAAGCTGATTCGACCGTTTCGATCAGTTTCCATTTAATTTAAAATATAAATCTTTATATATTCAATTTGAACGTACATTTCAAATTACCGGGGCCACACAATAACTCTATAAATTCCCGAAAAATATTTTCTAGCTTCGTATTAACGATACGGTCCTAACAAAACTAATTTCATCAAATTCTGAAACCGTTTGAAAAATGGCCATTTCCCAGTCGATTAAATTCAACTGAAACTGGTCAAACGCGTTTTCCTCTGCCACGCTCACATATTGATTCGAAAAATTACGAAAATTGGAATCTAGCAATAACTAGACATCACGGATCCAACAAAAGTGGTTTCGTCGAAATCCGAGGTCGTTTTCAAAATTCCCATTTTTAAGGACCTGAATTCCATCGCGACTATTCAGAATTTTCAACTGGGCATAACTTTTGATCCCCGCTATGAAATCTTGATTTTTCGGATTCATTGGAAAGATATTCTCAATTAGATTCTAATATTTTTGGTTTCACAAAAATCTGGTTTATTTTGCACCCAGTACATTCATTTGAATTTTGAAATCGAATTATCGAACTACCGCGCCGTTTTCAATTCCTTTTATAATTTAAAATAAATATTTATATTCTAGCGACGATCTATATAATTTATACGTTCGGATTCTATTCAAAATAAATTTCTCATCGTTATTATTTAAAATAATTCATTTTAAATAATCAAAATTCGCTAAAATTGCCAAAATAAAAATTTTAAATTGGCTTGGATTTCCGGGTTATTACAATCTCCCCCACTTAAAACTTTTCGTCCCCGAAAAGGAACGAAGCCGAAAGTTGTTTAACAAATCAACTCAACTTTCATTATTTTCATTACGGCTTAAGTTCTTCAACTTTTCAGTTTCTAAGAACTTTTCAAATTTTTTAAAAATTTGGCTAACACCCTAAATTTTCGAAAAATTTCGCCATAACCTCCCCTGCACCGGGAAAATCCTGAAATTGCCATATAGGCCCTCTGATCTCAAAAAGAAAAAGCCAAGCGGCTAGCCAATCGTCTCATAAAATCATCATCACCCAAACAAAACAGTAAATTATGATAAACATATACCTATTTGTTGGGCAAACAAATTTTATTTCTCCGCTCTAGCCTCCTTACTATGACCTGTTCAGTGTACGTACATGTATATGCAAGAAAATGCGACCAATTTTCAATACAATTTACTATTTGATCAATTCGGTTTTATGGTTCAACATTTAATTAATGAAACAACACAACCATTAATCAATTAGTTTATTAACAATTCAAATTCATAACTTTGATATATAGTCAAAAATCACATTTTTGGTGCCAAATCACAACAGTAAGCCCTATCTAATTTTGGTTCTCACACCAGTCAATTGGAAATATATAGATATCATACTTTCGTCATTAGAACACAACACTGATGATGCCATGGTCATTATCAGTATCATCTCCAGGCAACTAGAGTGTGATTCTATATCTATCCAATATATTGAAACTTCAAATACATGTGGATCAGACGTATATGCAAAATCTTTATATACTGGACTGTCCAAATTCAATATAAAATAAATAATCAAATACGTAGAATTGATTTAAATTTTCAAAACAAAAATTGTTTTCACTTTTATTTCAAAAACACTACTCTTCACACTCGTTCTAGGATACTACTGATCCTATCTCTAACGAGTCATTCTTGTTGGATATTACTAATCCAATCTCTGATGAATTCTTTCGTATGGTTCTAATGTGTCTTGTTCTCTGAGCTTTGTAAACCAAAGCTCTGATACCAACTGTGAAAACCCGAAACTTCCCCGGTGAGGAAGGCGCAGATAGTTCGAGAACAAGCCAAAACATAGAACGCAGACGGAAGACCATCTCATTGTATATTACAACAATTCATCAGAATACATGAATATACAGAGTATAAATAAATACTACACAACAGAAAAATATCAGAGATTAAAATACATTACATAGCAGCGGAAAATAATACAAAATACAACTGAAGGAGATATACGGATACAAAGCTTTCCGGATATCGTTCCAGTTGTAAACCAGGATCCTGTGAATATAAATCTGCAAAACCAAAACTACTAGCTGCCCGTGTCAAAATAAGGGCACCCAGAGTTTAGGTTAAAACAATAAACTCCAGGTCAGTCATGGGACTGGTGTGAGAACTAAAACAGTTATTAATCTTTATTTTAATCTTCGGAAAATCAAGGGACCACGCCGTATAACACGGAACGGGTTTCCTCCCAAGAATACCAGTGCATAAAACAAACAGCGCAATGCTAAATAAAGAAAAATGAAGCTATTATAAGACCCAGTTCCCATCACACAATGCAACGCAAGCCGGAGGATAGGGTTTTTACCTTATAATAGCCAAGAATGCTTGATACGTTTAAAACAAATCATTTGATACTATCATAAGTGCGTAGTGTATAAAACAACTTCAAATCATAAGTATCAATCATAGACGGCATAAGCGGCCCATCCCACTATGTCGCCATACTAGGCTCTACAAATAAAATCGCAAATGTCACGTATTTGGAAATTGGATTTCCGTCTGTGAACCGAGGCAAAAGATAGTCCTCTACCGATTCGAGGCGCTCTAGTTTGTTTCTCAGGTCAGAGCTCGATTGACCTTTGGATCGTCAGGGCCGATCCACCGATGTGGATTAAAATGCCTGAACACTGCGTTTCCCCACCCTTTGCGGTGTTAGTGAGCCAACAAATGACTCCATCGGTTCGAGAACGACCGATATATCTGAGGCGCCTTGCACAGCAACAACCACATAAGTCAAACTCGTCAGGGCGTGTAAAACCACTGACGCCACTTCTAACTAGAAGGAAACGCATGCCCTCCCTGAGTTCCTCTCCCGTTTCTGGTTCACACCGGGTGTGAAACTCGCGAAGTAAACATTACACAAAGCTACGCCACAAAGGCCGTGCTTCAATCATCAACCACAAAACTTTGCTTTTCAACAGAAGCCTTGATCATTCGCCACTTAGGCATGTTACACAGGCAATTCACTCTATGCGTTTGATATCCATCAGTATATAACCCCTGAGCTCGTACGTCTCAGAGAAGTGCGTTAAGCAAGAGAATAAATTCTCCGCCGCCAAACAGATATATATTTAATAGAAATCAATCACACAGACTGAAATCCAATGTCAGACAAACATTCCATTTACTAGTCCATCCTGAGTCTAAACGAAACCGGAGGCACCTAGTACCCCGCATATCCATCGATCTCCAAGTACGTTTGGACAATCACCAACTGTTTCCATCTTCTTGGGTGTACAACCCAATCAAGATCATCAGTAATCACCCAAACGACGTGAAGACCTCCGGTCTTCAACCACCGTCTTCATCTTCGACTTATCGTCGTATCAGTTATTCAGAATGGGATAAACCCGGTCTTTCCGAATAACTCGCATATATAATAAACAAGTGTTACACATCACAACATACGCCTCATTCCAATTCTTCAGTCACTAACCGTAAATTAACAAGAGAATAATTCCCCAAATATTAGCCCCGAAGGCCGAAGCCAACATCAGATCAATATCCAGAAAACCATTCTGCTTAGCTAACCAACGGTTAGTTTCTAATTTTCTTAACTCCTTTAGGTCTAAGAACAGTATTATTGAAGATACCGGTCACGACAACCCAAAATCACGTTCCATTAATTATCGGGTTAAATAACGAGTGTTATTTAAAATAATGTTCACGATAAACCTGAAAATCAATACCAATTCAACTCCAATTAAATATCATTTAATTGGTACACTTCATTAAATCTAAATAAAAAGATTTAATATTTTCTCAACTGGGCTTAAGAATAGTGTTAATAAAGACACCATTCACGACAAACCCAAATCACATTTTATATTAAATACAAGGCTCTGAATAGAAAATATATCGGCTTATATTCAATATCAAATTCTACGACCAACAAATATCGTATTGGAAATAATGATACAAATATATCTTTCAAATTCCCATAACAATATCTGTGTAATCACGAAATCCAACATCATAATAATCCGAAGACAATTTCGATTCAAATCATCCCAATTGAATTATTGGAAATTCTGGTTACTTTTAAAACCCATTTCAAATTCAATTTATTTATTTAAAAATAAATAGAATTTTAATTCTCGTTTAAAACTAGTTCATTTCGATAAAAATCTATTTTTATCTTTTCAAATATGGAGTTTTTCATCCCAATTCTTCCCAAATCATTTCTTATGATTTTACATAAATTATTACATTTTTAATAATTTTATCAAGGCTCGTACATTCGATTTCCATCAACGGCCATCGAACTGCACTTACAGCGACCTTTTCCAAATTTGATTTGGACATAATTCCAAATCCAACCATTAGATTTCAAATTTCTAATATTCGTTAGAAAGCTCTTTTCGATACGAACCCAACGGTTCCGGTTTTAGGAGAATCCGACGAGCGGATCTCCCATAATATCCGTTCGAAGTCAAGGGTCGAAATTCGCGAACTACCGCGATGCGGCGCATTCTATTCAGGCCATTATATTATATATATATATATATATAATATATAATATATACTTCGTCGATTTTCTTTTAAAACGTATTTTATAAATCGTTTTTAAATTAGTTTTCAAAACGATTTCAACTTCTTTTCAAATTCAAATCAAAATTGAATTTTCCTTATAAGTGCGATTTAAATTCATTTCAAATTGATTTCAATTCAAATTGGTTTCTAATTCAATTTTAGTTCGTTTTCAATTCAATTTCAATTCGAATTCATTTATATTCAATTTCAATTCGAATTCACTTATATTCAATTTCAATTCGAATTCATTTATATTCAATTTCAATTCGAATCCACTTTTATTCAATTTCAATTCGAATTCATTTCTATTCAATTTCATTTCAAATATTCGATTTTGAAAGCATTTTTCAATATTCATTATAAAAACGAATATAATTGATATAAATATCGTTCACATCAAAATGGCGTCAATCTAATCAACACGGCTTCATATGTTTCTATTTTCAAATATTCTATTTCAAATATTTCGATTTCAAAAATTTCAATTTCAAATATTTCTATTTCAAAACTGGAATGAGGCCCAATCAATTACCATATAATGTTAATTATATGGATTTTCTACAACACATGTATAAAATAACAACGATGAATAATCAACCATCATCCAAAGTGCATTCTATGATGTATAAGCATCAAATATAAATATTCAACGCTTATAACAGTCTGTCAATCAATCGATCGACATTCAGCTAATTATTGGGACTAGTGTTTGTCATATATCGTCCCAATACCCGTGTGGGGTTTCAAACAATCAAACACAGATTTTATTTGTGTAGTTGGGCGATGTGTAAAATTTATCGTCCCAATCAATATCAATCAAATCAGTGTATATAAACAAATCTCCGATTTGTTTATAAATATTTATTTTAAATACACGTTAAAAATTCTATTTTTAACTATAAAATATTTTATTTCATTTCACATCACATCACACAATCAACTACACATCAAAATCAAACAAACAAGCATACAAGCCGTCCATGGTCTGTGGACGACGGGTGTCGGGTGCTACTAAACACCGTCTGCATCCTAGTATATAATTTTAACTAGAAATAATTTAAAGGTGAGGAGTTCTCACCGAAGCTATCCAAACGCCACGAATCTTCATATGTAGAAAATCTTCGCCACTCGCCCTTTGTCACTTTCGTTGCCCCTATTCACTACATATATAAAAATCACATTTTTATATTCTCTTTACTTCACGATAAAATAAAGTTCAGATTTTTATTTCACTTCAAATATTCACAACGCTTCTTTCTATATAAAAGTTATATTTTTATATTTCTACTCCTTATATAAAGATCGAATTTTTATTATCATGCCTATATAAAAATCACTTCTTTAATATTTCTATTATATAAAAATCAATCCTTTATATTTCTATTATATAAAAAATCACTTCTTTATATTTCTAAAAAAAACTCATCTTTTTATTTGCTATTCAAACATAAAAAGATCACATTTTTAATAATTAAAAATAAGTCTAAACTTTATTCTCTACATGTAAAAACCCTATATTTTTATTTAAACAAAATTATATAATAAAACTGAAAGTAAATTAAACGACAATAAATAAAAACCCTTACTGTTGTTAATTTATCGTCTTCTCTGGAACCATCGAACTGGAGTTGCAGCAGATCGGGCAGGGGAGACGAGGGCGTGCAGATTAAGGAGGAAGGGGCGGAGGACCATCGAACAAAAGGAGGGGGGTCGTGGCTCTCAGGTGGCGCGCCAGCAGGGGCGGCGTTGGCAGGGGTGTGCGGTGGTGCTTCTGGGTGGCGACGCGGTCCTCGTTGGCGGCTGGAAGGGTTGACGAACTAGAAGAGGAGAGAGAGGATCGAGAGGAGAAGAAGAAGAGGGGGCGGCGCATCACCTTAGGTAGAGGCGGATGGGTGTGACGCGGTGAAGCTGGGTAGGGCTGAGCGGGATTGGGGGAAATCAGGTTAACAGGGAAATTTCAATTGTGAGGGAGAGAGAAACGAGGGAGAGTTATATAATAATATATATATTATTTTATTTTTATTTTCTTCTATAAAGTAACTTTTTATTTCGAACTCGAAACGAAACCCACCGCCTATCGTCCCTGGCTAATTACCAACATTCCGAACACAATGGGATATTTATCGCAGGCTGATTCGACTATTTAGATCAGTTTCCGTTTAATTTAAAATATAAATCTTTATATATTCAATTTGAACGTACATTTCAAATTACCGGGGCGACACAATAACTCTATAAATTCCCGAAAAATATTTTCTAGCTTCGTATTGACGATACGGTCCTAATGAAACTAATTTCGTCAAATTCTGAAACCATTTGAAAAATGGCCATTTTCCAGTCGATAAAATTCAACTGAAACTGGTCAAACGTGTTTTCCACTGCCACGCTCACATATTGATTCGAAAAATTACGAAAATTGGAATCTAGCAATAACTAGACATCACGGATCCAACAAAAGTGGTTTCGTCGAAATCCGAGGTCGTTTTCAAAATTCCCATTTTTAAAGGCCTGAATTCCATAGCGACTATTCAGAATTTTCAACTGGGCATAACTTTTGATCCCCGCTATGAAATCTTGATTTTTCAGATTCATTGGAAAGATATTCTCAATTAGATTCTAATATTTTTGGTTTCACTAAAATTCGGTTTATTTTGCACCCGGTACATTCATTTGAATTTTGAAACTGAATTATCGAACTACCGCGCCGTTTTCAATTCCTTTTATAATTTAAAATAAATATTTATATTCTAACGACGATCTATATAATTTATACGTTCGAATTCTATTCAGAATAAATTTCTCGTTGTTATTATTTAAAATAATTCATTTTAAATAAACAAAATTCGCTAAAATTGCCAAAATAAAAAGTTTTAATTGGCTCGGATTTCCGGGTTATTACAATCCAGCTTCAGGCTTCAATCCAGGACCCTGCTTAACTATGCCTGCAAAAAGCTACTCGACTGCCCGTGTGGAAAGAGGGCACCCGAGTTTGCAAAGTGAAACAAACTACAGGTCAGTCGTGGGACTGGTGTGAGAATTCTTAACCAAAATTTATCTAATAAGTAGGCTAATCACAGGACCACGCCGCTAACGTGGAACGGGTTTACTCCATTTGGATTGCCAGTGCATAAATAAAGTAAATCACCAAATAACGCAATGCTTTTTAGAAAAATGAAACCATTATAAGACCCAGGTCCCATCACACAATGCAACGCACACCAGAGGATAGGGTTTTACCTTATAATGGTCAAAAGATGCTTAATACGTAAAATACGATATTATTGTGTGTATATATGTATATATCTAAAACATTTCAAATATAATATCAATCCTAGACGGCATAGCTACCATCTACTATGTTGCCATACTAGTTATACAATCAAAACCGCAAGGGCGTATTGGAAATTGGGTTTCCATCATGAGTCAAGGCTTGGGAAGAGCTCCTGGGCGATTCGAGACACTCTAGCAATGCCTCAGGATTCGGACGCTGGCGAACCCTTGGATACAGCAGGGCCGATCCACAAATACTTTAGTGGATTAGTTATGCCTGAACACACGCTTCCCGATCCTATTGGACCTACAAATCAGCCGAGGGCAACCGATAAGAATAAACCGAGGCCTCGCAAAAATTCCATCAACCACATAAGCAAATGTCGGGCCGTGTTAAAGCCCAACACCACTTCTAGTGTGACGGCAAGGAATTTCGCTCGGTCCGAACCAGTCGCTAAACCGATCCAGGCCGTCCGAAACGCCCTATCGTTTGAGAACAAGACAAAACAGAACGCATACAAAAGAACATTTCATTGTATATTACAACAATGCATCAGAATACAAGAATATACAGAGTACAAATGAATATTACACAGAAATATCAGAGATTTAAATTACATATAAATACATAGCAGCGGAAAATAATACAATACACAACTAGAAGGGATATACGGATACAAAGCTTTCCGGATATCGTTCCAGCAGTAAACCAGGATCCTGTGAATATAAATCTGCAAAACCAAAACTACTAGCTGCCCGTGTCAAAATAGGGGCACCCAGAGTTTAGGTCAAAACAATAAACTCCAGGTCAGTCATGTGACTGGTGTGAGAACTAAAACAGTTATTAATCTTTATTTTTAAAGTTAGGTAAATCAAGGGACCACGCCGTATAACACGGAACGGGTTTCCTCCCAAGAATACCAGTGCATAAAACAACAGCGCAATGCTAAATAAAGAAAAATGAAGCTGTTATAAGACCCAGGTCCTATCACACAATGCAACGCAAGCCGGGGGATAGGGTTTTCCCTTATAACAGCCAAAGAATGCTTGATACGTTTAAAACAAATCGTTTGATACTATTTTAAGTGCATAGTGTATAAAACAACTTCAAATCATAAATATTAATCATAGGCGGCATGGGTACCATATATCATGTCGCCATACTAGTTCTACAATCAAAACCGCAAATGTCACGTATTTGAAAATTGGATTTCCATCTATGAACCGAGGCAAAAGATAGTCCTCAACCGATTCGAGACGCTCTCGCCCGCCCCTCAGGAACAGCCGCAACTGCCCCCTGGATCCTCAGGGCCGGTTCACCGATGTGGATTATTATGCCTGAACACTACGTCTCCCCACCCTATGGGGTGTAAGTGAGCCAACGAATGACTCCATCGGACCCGGATCGTCCGATCAAACCGAGGCGCCTCGCAACAACAACAACCACATAAGTCAAACTCGTCAGGGCGTGTAAAACCACTGACGCCACTTCTAGCTAGAAAGAAACGCATGCCCTCCCTGACGTCCTCTCCCGTTTTTGGTTCATACCGGGTGTGAAGCTCGCGAATCCACGTTACACAAAGCTGTGCCACACAGGCTGTGCTTTGATCATCACCACAAGACTTTGCTTTTCAACAGAATCCTCGATCAATTGCCACTTAGGCATGCCACACAGGCAATTCACTCCATGCGTTTGATATCCATCAGTATATAACCCCTGAGCTCGTACGTCTCAGAGAAGGGCGTTAAGCAAAAGAATAAATTCTCCGCCGCCAAACAGATATATATTTAATAGAGATCAATCACACGGACTAAAATCCAATGTCAGACACACAGTCCATTTACAAGTCCGTTCTGGGTCTGAACGAAACCGGAGGCACCTAGTACCCCGCATATCCATCGATCCCCAAGTACGTCTGGACGATCACCAACTGTTTCCATCTTCTTGGGTGTACAGCCCAATCAAGATCATCAATAATCACCCAAACGACGTGAAGACTTCCGGTCTTCGACCATCATCTTCATCTTCGACTTATCGTCGTATCAGTTATTCAGAATGGGATAAACCCGGTCTTTCCGAATAACTCGCGTATATTTTAAATAAGTGTTACACAAACACAACATACGCCTCATTCCAATTCATTAGTCACTAACCGTAAATTAATCAAGAGAATAATTTCCCAAATATTAACCCCGAAGGCCGAAACCAACATCAGATCAATATCCAGAAAACCATTCTGCTTGGCTAACCGACAGTTAGTTTCTAAATTTCACATTCATAGGGAAAGGTTCCCATTAATTTTATCCAAGATAAATTACTTGAATTTATTCTTTATTCTATTTTTGAATCTCAATTCAAACTAGTCGGGATTAGCGAACCTTACCGAAGTAATCATTTATTTTAATTTCCCCATCCAAACCTATTCATCCCATGAAGTAAAACTGATAATACTTCATATCTAACACCACAGTGTTATCGGTAAATTCAATTACCATTTCACGTTCAAATCTAATTAAAGATTTAACTATCGCCTAGAGAAAAACTGGTGATACTCCATTTTCGATCATTTCAATCTAATTAAATATTCATTAAAACTCCACTTAGTTTTAATCTTCGACTGGGTTAAAGAATCAGTGTCATTTAAAACACGGTTCACGATAAACCCTTATTCACATTCCATTAATTATCGGGTTGAAGAACAAGTGTTATTTAAAACACTGTTCATGATAAACCCAAAAATCAATACCAATTCAATTTCAATTAAATATCATTTAATTGGTACACTTCATTTAATCTAAATAAAAAGATTTAATCTTTTCTCAACTGGGTTCAAAAACAGTGTTAGTGAAGACACCATTCACGACAAACCCAAATCACATTTGATATTCAATACAAGGCTCTGAATAGAAAATATATCGGCTTATATTCAATATCAAATTCTATGATTAACAAATGTCGTATTGGAAGTAACGATATAAATATATATCTTTCAAATTTCCATAACAACATCTGTATAATCACGAATTCCAACATCGAAATTTTCCGAAGACAATTTCGATTCAAATCCACTCCAATGCAATCATTGGAAATTCTGGTTATTTTTAAAACCCTTTTCAAATTCAATTTATTTATTTAAAAATAAATAGAATTATATTTCTAGTTCAAAACTAGTTCATTTCGATAAAAATCTATTATTATCTTTTCAAATATGGAGTTTTTCACCCCAATTTTTCCCAAATCATTTCTTATGATTTTACACAAATTATTACTATTTTTAATAATTTTATCAAGGCCCGTACAGTCGATTTCCATCAATGGCCATCGAACTGCACTTACAGCGACCTTTTTCAAATTTGATTTGGACGTAACTCCAAATCCAACCGTTAGATTTTGAATTTCTAATATTCATTAGAATGCTCTTTTTGATACGAACCCAACGGTTCCGGTTTTAGGAGAATCCGACGGTCGGATCTCCCGTAATGTCCATTTGAAATAAATGGTCGAAATTCATGAACTGCCGCGGCGCGTCGCGTTCTATTCAGGCCATTATATATTATATATATAATATATATTTCGTCGATTTCTATTTAAAACGAATTATATAAATAGTTTTAAATTCGTTTCAAAAGCAATTTCAACTTCCGTTTCAAATTCAAATCAAAATTGAATTCTTCTTTATAAATTCGTTTTAAAATTCATTTCTATTCAATTCAAATTTCAATTCAATTTGAATTCAATTCAATTTGCTTTCAATTCAATTTGAATTCGTTTTCAATTTAATTCATTTCCAAAGTCGTTTTCTATTCGATTCAATTCGTTGTATATTCCATTGAAATCAAATTCGTTATATATTCAAAACAAATTCGATTCGAATTCGTTTTCTATTCAATTTGATTCAAATTTCATTTCAAAATATTCGATTTCGAAATCACTTTTCAATATTCATTTTAAAATGAATAAATTCGATATAAATATCGTTCACGTCAAAATGGCGTCAATCTAATCAACACGGCTTCATATATTTCTATTTTCAAATATTCTATTTCAAATATTTCTATTATTAAAATATTTCGTTCAACACATGACCAATCTCAATGGATGAGTACTATCAACACATGAACCTTTATTTTATATTGATAAAGATGTAAATTTTATTACTAAAATATTTCGTTCAACACATGACCAATCTCAATGGATGAGTACTGTCAACACATGAACCTTTATTTTATATTATAAAGATGTAAATTTTATTACTAAAATATTTCGTTCAACACAAGACCAATCTCAATGGATGAGTACTGTCAACACATGAACCTTTATTTTATATTATAAAGATGTAAATTTTATTACTAAAATATTTCATTCAACACATGACCAATCTCAATGGATGAGTACTGTCAACACATGAACCTTTATTTTATATTATTCTTTATTTTCGTAACGACCCAGCGATTTCGGCCCCGAAAATCGACATAAATACCTTTATTGTAACTCATGCCGATCCTCCAAGCACCGAAACACTGGATAGTTATTAGAAAGAATTTAGAGGGTGAGATAATAAAGAAAGAAATATTAGAATAGAAGAAGAAGAAGAAACAACACAACACAGAGTCTCACATCGCAGCGGAACAAAATATAATACAGAAATAAATCTTTATTGAGAGCTTTGAAAATACTTACAGTATCAGAGTACATCATACCATGGGACAGTTATAATAGCCTGTTCCCATATACAACACACAGCGGAATAGTAGTAATATCATACGTCTGGACTCTTCCAGCTCGTCTCTTCATAGCAGTCGCTACCATGAACCTGTACACTCCGGGCTAACCCGAGCATTTACAAAACACCGGGTCAGTCTGGTGAACCAGAGTGAGATAAACTCGCATAGTAATAAGGTAAATCATCCAATCATGATTTTAAAGTTCAAAATCTTTTCAGAAGAAAGGATAATCGTAAGACCAAATCCACACATAAACACGGACGGTTTTTACCTTACGATAACCCAAAACATTTTTGAAACCAATATCTTGTCTGATATTATAATAATGTCTAAATACAAGTAAATAGAATCTAGTGGAACGCTTGCATCTCACGCTCCACATATAGAGTATACAATCAAAACCGCAGGCGCTTATTGGAAATTGGATTCCGACCTTGACAAGGTATGGGACCACCTGCCGATAGTGTATGTCTAGAGACGAATACACTGGGTTCAACAAGAACGTCTTGCAACCCGGCCCTCACTTGACCGACCCCTCATTTCGCTTGAGAGTATCGAATGTATATCACCGACGATTGGGATCAGCAACCGTCTCCCGAAAAGGGACAGCATTGAAACATAGATTTAAGAAGCAAATAGGATTTTCTCTACATAGGTGATTATACACCTTAATGGGAGCGACCCACATAGCCATGCTGCCTGCCCGATTTTTGTCATCTTCCGGTTGATGAGGCTTGAGGCCAGAATTAACTCTTGACATCTGGTCGCCATTTACTCTGAATGGCACATCGTCAGATCCGTCAGATATCACTAATTGATATCCGCAAAAGTACTCTAGCTGGAAGCTAATAGAACGGCCATTTCCCCGCCAACAACCATAGCACGTTTGAAGAAATCAAAGCACGTGACCCTTTGGAAATACTCTGTCAGACATCCGTCCATACAAGTCATCCAGGAACAGGATGAACCGAAGGTACTCTCCCACCGCATCCATATAGGAATCACCCCATGGATCAGTAGCGAGAAGTCCTTGCAACCCGTAGATTCCAACCACGACAGAATCACATCTTATCTCTGCTTGCCAGGCAGAGAAAATTAGTGGTTCTTCCGTTTATGAAAACCCACGGTCTTCAATGCTCCATCTTGAACCTCTTCTGAGATCTTCACGTATTTGTTGGCCGAAATGGTTTTCGAATAAATTCGATCCCGGTCTTTCCATACTAACAATCGTATTGGACAGATTTGATAGTCGGTGTTTTAACTATCAAAATATACAGTGTTTCAATCATGACACTCCAATGAGCCCACAGGTTCAGTATTCAGCATCACTTGGCCTTTAAATTTAAATCAGACTAGTTCACTTCTGTTAAATAAAACTTCTAACTCTTTAATATTGAAAATATGATATTTGAATAACTCTAATTCGATTTAACTCTAATTGATTAACTAATACACGACTTAAATCCATTCGCTTGACTCTAGATCGCAGCGATCACAATGGTTACGCTTGGTTCCCTCAGGAAACATCCGACCGCCGTAGGCTATCTGTAGCCCTGCGAATTACGCTAGCAGTCGTATGAAATGGCAACTCATTCTGAATGCTATGTTTGACTAACTCTAGCTTGGATGACTATATTCTTATATACTAATGTCTTCAGAACCATTACGTTATAATACTTAGATTAATGACTTATAACCATATATAATTCGTATTTTAATTCTCCTTTCAAAAACACTTATTTCATCATTCTTTATTATTTAAAACTCGGGGAAAATCCATTCGACTTATTATTTCACTAATGAAAATAAATAAATTATCACTAACTCCTTTACGATTACCAACTAATATCATCTTCAGAAAATCCTGATGTCGTTCAAGTTGGGGTATTTTAATTACCTCTCAGACCTTGATCAACAACGTTCATATCCTCAGATAAATACAAGTTGTAATCAAACCAATATTCCGCTCCATTCTCAAAACAGATTCCATTATAATCGTATTTGGTTATATAACCCTACGACCCAATCTTTTACCAAATTCACTATTACAAATCTCCATTCAAACCATATTCAACCATTCCTCACTTTGGAAATCTTATTTCCATTTCCCCTTTTTTAATTGATCTCATTTTTAAGTAACGTTAATTTAATATTAACGTTCTTACACTTCAAATCCCATTTAGATAAATCTTGGGTTATTACAAAACCTTTTTATCGTAATCTCCTTCCACTTAATCCATATAATTAAATAACCTTTATTTCAAACTATTTTATTCACTTGAAAATTCCTTTTATACTTTGTTATACCAACTTGGTCTTCGAATATAAAACTTGTTAATGAACTTCCCTCACTATTTAACTAGATTTCGTTCCCACTTCGATTCCTTTTTAAACGAATTCCCATTCAAAAGAAATTTCCTAAATTATTAAAATAATAATTTCCTTCAATCATTAACTACTTCATTAGTTAATTTCTTTATTAACTAAATTAAATCGTAAATCCCTCTTAAACCTTATTTAAATTTCAACAATATTCATTTAACTATCTTAATCGAAATACATTAATTTGATCATCAATTTCAATTCAAACTGGTCGATTTAATTAACTCAATATTCGACTATCCCATTAACCAATTCCAATGAATCCTCACTTTAAATTAATTAAAAATATAATTAATTTATATAAATTCCATTAATTGTTTCTTTACAAAACAATTATCAAAGTTTAACCATTCATCTCATTTCTTATGCTCATACTTGTAAATCTGATTAACATCAGAACAAATCGAAGTCTTAAATAAATAAAATATTTATTTATTTTTCTTTTATAAACCTTTATTCAAAATACTATATTCAAAATCCAACTCCAGTTATAAAGTAAATTTTATAACTTCATTTTTTATCGATTCACCTAACGGTGAATCAATATTTATAACACGCTTGTTTTTATAGGCCATACGCCGCCAAATACCCAACACATATCACTCATTGGTTTAAACACAACACAGGTTGAATGTCCAGTCAAAAATCAACAATCAAATCAATCATTCCAAACAGAACAGTTCATATGTTGATAATATGAAAAAAAAATTATTGAGGAATCCGGTTGGATTCCTCCAACCCGTTCTTCCCTGTATTCAAATGGTTAGCATGAATCAGACTGTTCAGTTTTGTTTAACTGATAAACTAAATAGCCACCATTTAACATCAACCACAAGCACTTCAAACAATTCAACCATTTAAACACGTTTATAAATAAACGTGACCAACCAAGGCGAGTTACCTTTATTGGAACCAATCGTTAAAAATAACGATTTGGTATTTCACTGAAATTAAACACAGTTTAATTTCCTCATTTAAAACAACAAATAAATTTTAACTAGCAAACAGTCAACCATTGGCAAGCAGAGCACACAAAATAAAAATACCCAATTTATATAAAATATAAATGGGAAACTGAGTGAGTTTGACTCACCTTGATTTGATTCGTTTACCGTTAAAGCGGCATAGTTCCAGTTAAATTAAACAAATGTTAATTTAACTATAAATCTTGGCGGACTCCAGCTTCCTCCAAATCAGTTTCCAAAAGGTAGTATTGGTCAACATGGTTCCCATGCAACTTGTTTAGACCAATTCTGTCAATGCAATACGAAGTTATTAACGTTCTTCGCATATGGTTTAGTTATCAATAACTGAAGTTAATGTAATTAAATTACTATCAGATCCTTAATTATTATTCAATCTGATACTATTTGTTTAGAGAATCACAGCTAACACTTCGTTCCTTCTTTGCCTTGTTCTTGCTTCCATCCCCGGTTACTGTTCCCTCAATCAAGTACTTCTCTTGTTTTAAATCTGCATCGATCACTACTAGGTTCATTAAATAAATTAATTTAATTCACAGTTGGTTTGAATAAATAACATGGTTACACAAATCACCAGTTGATTATGTGGTATAAGAGGTTGGTCGATCCTTTCTTTACTTCTCCAGACCCGTTATCTTCCATAAAATCACCCAACCATGCTGCCCCTTGACCGTTCGCAACTACTCCTCCTTGTGCTGACCTGACATCGATCCAGACCCGCCAGGACACTCGCCTAAGTCCACTCCACCGTCGACCAGAGTAGCACTCCGCCTCGCCTCGCCATTCGCGTGTAAGAACCCCAAATCCGCAGCTAACTTCGAGGCAGATTCCGGCTGATCTAGTTCATCAGTGATGATCATGACCGGTCATCTGGGCCTTCTCACTTTGCTCAACTATTTGAAGTAGAAAAATCGAAATGAAAGGGTGTGAATCGGAAGAAAAAGGAGAAGTATTGATGGAGTTTCTGGTTCGTTGATTAACTAAGGGTGGCGGCTACAATGTGGATTGACCACGCGTTTCAGATATTTAGGTTTTGACCCCTTTTGCTTGCGTGGATATATGGATTTATAGGGGAGATTTGTTTTAACTGGTATTGGGATGTCTTTCCCGTTCTACTGAGACCAAAAGGAAAGGAGAAGATGCCGCTTATGTAGGGAGAAGAAGTCGTGGGGTTTACGTTTACTTCGGGGTTACGTTTGGAGGAAGTGTGGCTGCCAAGCTGTTGGTTGTGTACAGCGCAAGGTAGTGTATACGTTGGTGATTTGATAACACAAAACAGTGGCTATATATAGGCTTGTCGGTGAAAAGAAGTTCCATTCTCAGTATAGGGTGCGATACAATTCGGTTGACCCGATACTGTATATTAGGGTAGTGACTAGGTTATGGTATTTATATAGTGATATTATAATAAAATATTATCTCACGAAACTTCAACCCGAAGTTGTTGATAAAAACCACCACAATTGATTTCTGTTTACTGATAAAAAGGTTTTTCTTGATGTAAAACGATATTCCGGATCCACTGGGACAAGTTTCGTCGCAATCCGAGGTCGTTTGGAAAATTTTCCTTTATAAAACCAGAAATAAACACGCATTTCAATTTACCACGATCACCAGATAAATCGAATCAACTTGAAACTGCGAACATCGACAATAACTTTTCGATACGAACCCAACGACACTAATTTCGTCGCATTCTGAGACTGTTGCCCCGGTATGCCATTTTTAACGCGTACCGTATTGTCCTTCCGAACACCAAATTTCCCGATCTCTAAAAATAACAAACTATATACCTACCCTGACTATAATTGACGCTACGAACTCAACGGAACTGGTTTCGCGGCCTAATTCGATCATCTGCTCAAGTTACACTGAAAAATCCCTTTATTGAATTAAATACGTGTTATAGAATTTGATTGGCGTTTACGGCTACCGTGGTCACATACGACATCGGTTTGCCACGCAGTTTGATTTTCTGACAATAATTTAATGATACGGTCCCAACGAAACCGATTTCATCGAAAACTGAGTCCGTTTGCAAAATGGCCATTTTATAGGCCGATAACGATTTCCATAGCGTTTTTTCCAAAATTTAATTTAGCCATAACTCGCAATCTATAACACGGAATCTGGATTTTTCTCTTTCATATGAAAACTATCGTCAATACGGTTCCAACGTGTCTTGTTTCATAGAAATCCGATTTATATCAGATCCTGTATTCTCAGTTGAAGTTCAAACCCAAATATTACGAACTACAGCGCCATTTCGAGCTTTATTTATATTATATATAATATATAGTTCAACTTTGTTTAAAACGACGATTTAAATATTAAATCACATCGATATTCCAAATATAATAATTGAATTAAATAAATTAAATTATATATTTGAGTGCCAAAAACACGGGTCGTTACATTCTTCCCCCCTTAAAATAATTTCGTCCTCGAAATTGCTAAGGTAAGAAAGAACGTTATAAACTCATTAAATTTCAAATCTAATTTATTTTAAATCAAAATCAATTCAATACAGTAAATATATATTTTCAAAAATACTGAAAATTTTCTAACACCTTAAATTTCCGAAAAATTTCGCCAGCACCTCCTTTGTATGGCTCAATCGGTACAACCACAACTCCCCCTTTCTAGGCCTTCTCCAATCCAAAAGAAAACAAAACAGCCAAGCGGCTTGCCAAACAGGCTCATAATCCATATAAAAATAAACGTGTACCTTTTTGTCGGGCACATCATTTTATCCTTTCTGTCTGCTACCATGTCAGCATATACAAATGCATTCGCAAACAAAATTCCAATTTTATCCTCAAACCAAATCCTTCACACGTCCAAGCCAAATCTCATTCTTAACTCAATTTCCATCCATTCTCAATTTCAACTCTTACTTACCAGTCCAACACCATCTTAGATTCCTGTCTCACAATTCAAAATCTGATTCGAATTGATATATTATATCCCGATTCAATTGCCAGTTAATTTGTTTCAGTTCAATTCGTATTTACTTTTCCGATTTCTTTTTAATTTTGTTTTTGTTCAAATAATTTCTCTGGGAGTTTTTAAACAGTTCAGCTCTTTTGAAAATCAAATATCCCCTTTCAGGATTCAAAACAACTTGTTTTTCTCAAAGCAATTCAAAACAAGATTTTTTGGTAGCAATCCGTCACTTAGAACTCGAAAATGAACACTGATAATGGCGCGCACATCATCGGAATCTATTTTCCAGTTGTCAAAGTGAGTTCAATACTATATCACTTTTAAAACCATTTCTAAACACTTCCATTTTGAAATCAGTTCAAAATATCCTTTGCAAGGCTTGTAAAACAATTTAAAAACCTCCCAGGATTTTAAAATTCTCATATATTAAGTCCAATTCCATTTTCAACCACTTGTCCAAATTTCCAAGTTTTAATTCCAATTCTGATTTAAATTCGGATTTAACTCCTCTGATTTTCATATATTTCACTTATATGAATTCTGATTGGTTATATATATAACCATTTCACATTTTAAAATTTTATTGGATTATAATCACAACCAACACATCCAATATATTATAACTCCAATATATATATTTTCTCTATATCAAAATATACTTTAGATAAAATTATTTCATTTACCCTCTTTTCAAAACATATCGTGACGACCCATCGTATTCGAGTGTTTATAAACCCCTATCGATACAGTGGATCAAACTGATCGATCAGAACTCATAAACAACTCAACCGATAAATCTCCACAATATAAAACAAATTTTATATCAAATCTACAAATACGTTCACTCGTATATATACACTCAAACTCAATCTAGGGTATTGCTAACCCCATCTCTACTGAGTCACGCCACAGAGCCAAGGTAATCACTTAACCTTCAGCTATGATACCACTGTAACGAACTGGGATTTTCGACTCCGAAAATCAACATCAAACTACCATGTTGACCATTCAGACATCGAACATTCCAGATCATTAATAGAAAGAAGTTAGGGGGTGAGAATAGATAAGATAGAAATATTAGAATAGAAGAAGAAACAACACAACACAGAGTCTCACATCGCAGCGGAACAAAATATAATACAGAAATAAATCTTTATTGAGAGCTTTGAAAATACTTACAGTATCAGAGTACATCATACCATGGGACAGTTATAATAGCCTGTTCCCATATACAACACACAGCGGAATAGTAGTAATATCATACGTCTGAACTCTTCCAGCTCGTCTCTTCATAGCAGTCGCTAACCTGAACCTGTACACTCCGGGCTAACCCGAGCATTTACAAAACACCGGGTCAGTCTGGTGAACCAGAGTGAGATAAACTCGCATAGTAATAAGGTAAATCATCCAATCATGATTTTAAAGTTCAAAATCTTTTCAGAAGAAAGGATAATCGTAAGACCAAATCCACACATAAACACGGACGGTTTTTACCTTACGATAACCCAAAACATTTTTGAAACCAACATCTTGCCTGATATTATAATAATGTCTAAATACAAGTAAATAGAATCTAGTGGAACGCTTGCATCTCACGCTCCACATATAGAGTATACAATCAAAACCGCAGGCGCTTATTGGAAATTGGATTCCGACCTTGACAAGGTATGGGACCACCTGCCGATAGTGTATGTCTAGAGACGAATACACTAGGTTCAACAAGAACGTCTTGCAACCCGGCCCTCACATGACCGAGCCCTCATTTCGCTTGAGAGTATCGAATGTATATCACCGACGATTGGGATCAGCAACCGTCTCCCAAAAGGGACAGCATCGAAACATAGATTTAAGAAGCAAATTGGATTTTCTCTAGATAGGTGATTATACACCCTAATGGGAGCGACCCACATAGCCATGCTGCCTGCCCGATTTTTGTCATCTTCCGGTTGATGAGGCTTGAGGCCAGAATTAACTCTTGACATCTGGTCGCCATTTACTCTGAATGCCACATCGTCAGATCCGTCAGATATCACTAATTGATATCCATAAAAGTACTCTAGCTGGAAGCTAAGAGAACGACAATTTCCCCGCCAACAACCATAGCACGTTTGAAGAAATCAACGTACGTGACCCTTTGGAAATACTCTGTCAGACATCCGTCCATACAAGTCATCTAGGAACAGGATGAACCGAAGGTACTCTTCCACCGCATCCATATAGGAATCACCCCATGGATCAGTAGCGAGAAGTCCTTGCAACCCGTAGATTCCAACCACGACAGAATCACAGCTTATCTCTGCTTGCCAGGCAGAGAAAATTAGTGGTTCTTCCGTTTATGAAAACCCACGGTCTTCAATGCTCCATCTTGAACCTCTTCTGAGATCTTCACGTATTTGTTGGTCGAAATGGTTTTCGAATAAATTCGATCCCGGTCTTTCCATACCAACAATCATATTGGACAGATTTGATAGTCGGTGTTTTAACAATCAAAATATACAGTGTTTCAATCATGACACTCCAATGAGCTCACAGGTTCAGTATTCAGCATCACTTGGCCTTTAAATTTAAATCAGACTAGTTCACTTCTGTTAAATAAAAGTTCTAACTCTTTAATATTGAAAATACGATATTTGAATAACTCTAATTCGATTTAACTCTAATTGATTAACTAATACACGACTTAAATCCATTCGCTTGACTCTAGATCGCAGCGATCACAATTGTTACGCTTGGTTCCCTCAGGAAACATCCGACCGCCGTAGGCTATCTGTAGCCCTGCGAATTACGCTAGCAGTCGTATGAAATGGCAACTCATTCTGAATGCTATGTTTGACTAACTCTAGCTTGGATGACTATATTCTTATATACTAATGTCTTCAGAACCATTACGTTATAATACTTAGATTAATGACTTATAACCATATATAATTCGTATTTTAATTCTCCTTTCAAAAACACTTATTTCATCATTCTTTATTATTTAAAACTCGGGGAAAATCCATTCGACTTATTATTTCACTAATGAAAATAAATAAATTATCACTAACTCCTTTACGATTACCAACTAATATCATCTTCAGAAAATCCTGATGTCGTTCAAGTTGGGGTATTTTAATTACCTCTCAGACCTTGATCAACAACGTTCATATCCTCAGATAAATACAAGTTGTAATCAAACCAATATTCCGCTCCATTCTCAAAACAGATTCCATTATGATCGTATTTGGTTATATAACCCTACGACCCAATCTTTTACCAAATTCACTATTACCAATCTCCATTCAAACCATATTCAACCATTCCTCACTTTGGAAATCTTATTTCCATTTCCCCTTTTTTAATTGATCTCATTTTTAAGTAACGTTAATTTAATATTAACGTTCTTACACTTCAAATCCCATTTAGATAAATCTTGGGTTATTACAAAACCTTTTTATCGTAATCTCCTTCCACTTAATCCATATAATTAAATAACCTTTATTTCAAACTATTTTATTCACTTGAAAATTCCTTTTATACTTTGTTATACCAACTTGGTCTTCGAATATAAAACTTGTTAATGAACTTCCCTCACTATTTAACTAGATTTCGTTCCCACTTCGATTCCTTTTTAAACGAATTCCCATTCAAAAGAAATTTCCTAAATTATTAAAATAATAATTTCCTTCAATCATTAACTACTTCATTAGTTAATTTCTTAATTAACTAAATTAAATCGTAAATCCCTCTTAAACCTTATTTAAATTTCAACAATATTCATTTAACTATCTTAATCGAAATACATTAATTTGATCATCAATTTCAATTCAAACTGGTCGATTTAATTAACTCAATATTCGACTATCCCATTAACCAATTCCAATGAATCCTCACTTTAAATTAATTAAAAATATAATTAATTTATATAAATTTCATTAATTGTTTCTTTACAAAACAATTATCAAAGTTTAACCATTCATCTCATTTCTTATGCTCATACTTGTAAATCTGATTAACATCAGAACAAATCGAAGTCTTAAATAAATAAAATATTTATTTATTTTTCTTTTATAAACCTTTATTCAAAATACTATATTCAAAATCCAACTCCAGTTATAAAGTAAATTTTATAACTTCATTTTTTATCGATTCACCTGACGGTGAATCAATATTTATAACACGCTTGATTTTATAGGCCATACGCCGCCAAATACCCAACCAATATCACTCATTGGTTTAAACACAACACAGGTTGAATGTCCAGTCAAAAATCAACAATCAAATCAATCATTCCAAACAGAACAGTTCATATGTTGATAATATGAAGAAAAAAAATATTGAGGAATCCGGTTGGATTCCTCCAACCTGTTCTTCCCTGTATTCAAATGGTTAGCACGAATCAGACTGTTCAGTTTTGTTTAACTGATAAACTAAATAGCCACCATTTAACATCAACCACAAGCACTTCAAACAATTCAACCATTTAAACACGTTTATAAATAAACGTGACCAACCAAGGTGAGTTACCTTTATTGGAACCAATCGTTAAAAATAACGATTTGGTATTTCACTGAAATTAAACACAGTTTAATTTCCTCATTTAAAACAACAAATAAATTTTAACTAGCAAACAGTCAACCATTGGCAAGCAGAGCACACAAAATAAAAATACCCAATTTATATAAAATATAAATGGGAAACTGAGCGAGTTTAACTCACCTTGATCTGATTCATTTACCGTTAAAGCGGCATATTTCCAGTTAAATTAAACAAATGTTAATTTAACTATAAATCCTGGCGGACTCCAGCTTCCTCCAAATCAGTTTCCAAAAGGTAGTATTGGTCAACATGGTTCCCATGCAACTTGTTTAGACCAATTCTGTCAATGCAATACGAAGTTATTAACGTTCTTCGCATATGGTTTAGTTATCAATAACTGAAGTTAATGTAATTAAATTACTATCAGATCCTTAATTATTATTCAATCTGATACTATTTGTTTAGAGAATCACAGCTAACACTTCGTTCCTTCTTTGCCTTGTTCTTGCTTCCATCCCCGGTTACTGTTCCCTCAATCAAGTACTTCTCTTGTTTTAAATCTGCATCGATCACTACTAGGTTCATTAAATAAATTAATTTAATTCACGGTTGGTTTGAATACATAACATGGTTACACAAATCACTAGTTGATTACGTGGTATAAGAGGTTGGCCGATCCTTTCTTTACTTCTCCAGACCCGTCATCTTCCATAAAATCACCCAACCATGCTGCCCCTTGACCGTTCGCCACTACTCCTCCTTGTGCTGAACTGACATCGATCCAGACCCGCCAGGACACTCGCCTAAGTCCACTCCACCGTCGACCAGAGTAGCACTCCGCCTCGCCTCGCCATTCGCGTGTAAGAACCCCAAATCCGCAGCTAACTTCGAGGCAGATTCCGGCTGATCTAGTTCATCAGTGATGATCATGACCAGTCATCTGGGCCTTCTCACTTTGCTCAACTATTTGAAGTAGAAAAATCGAACTGAAAGGGTGTGAATCGGAAGAAAAAGGAGAAGTATTGATGGAGTTTCTGGTTCGTTGATTAACTAAGGGTGGCGGCTACAATGTGGATTGACCACGCATTTCAGATATTTAGGTTTTGATCCCTTTTGCTTGCGTGGATATATTGATTTATAGGGGAGATTTGTTTTAACTGGTATTGGGATGTCTTTCCTGTTCTACTGAGACCAAAAGGAAAGGAGAAGATGCCGCTTATGTAGGGAGAAGAAGTCGTGGGGTTTACGTTTACTTGGGGGTTACGTTTGGAGGAAGTGTGGGTGCCAAGCTGTTGGTTGTGTACAGCGCAAGGTAGTGTGTACGTTGGTGATTTGATAACACAAAACAATGGCTATATATAGGCTTGTCGGTGAAAAGAAGTTCCATTCTCAGTATAGGGTGCGGTACAATTCGGTTGACCCGATACTGTATATTAGGGTAGTGACTAGGTTATGGTATTTATATAGTGATATTATAACAAAATATTATCTCACGAAACTTCAACCCGAAGTTGTTGATAAAAACCACCACAATTGATTTCTGTTTACTGATAAAAAGGTTGTTCTTGATGTAAAACAATATTCCGGATCCAATGGGACAAGTTTCGTCGCAATCCGAGGTCGTTTGGAAAATTTTCCTTTATAAAACCAGAAATAAACACGCATTTCAATTTACCACGATCACCAGATAAATCGAATCAACTTGAAACTGCGAACATCGACAATAACTTTTCGATACGAACCCAACGACACTAATTTCGTCGCATTCTGAGACTGTTGCCCCGGTAGGCCATTTTTAACGCGTACCGTACTGCCCTTCCGAACACCAAATTTCCCGATCTCTAAAAATAACAAACTATATACCTACCCTGACTATATTTGACGCTACGAACTCAACGGAACTGGTTTCGCGGCCTAATTCGATCATCTTCTCAAGTTACACTGAAATATCCCTTTATTGAATTAAATACGTGTTATAGAATTTGATTGGCGTTTACGGCTACCGTGGTCACATACGACATCGGTTTGCCACGCAGTTTGATTTTCTGACAATAATTTAATGATACGGTCCCAACGAAACTGATTTCATCGAAAACTGAGTCCGTTTGCAAAATGGCCATTTTATAGGCCGATAACGATTTCCATAGCGTTTTTTCCAAAATTTGATTTAGCCATAACTCGCAATCTATAACACGGAATCTGGATTTTTATCTTTCATATGAAAACTATCGTCAATACGGTTCCAACGTGTCTTGTTTCATAGAAATCTGATTTATATCGGATCCTGTATTGTCAGTTGAAGTTCAAAACCAAATATTACGAACTACAGCGCCATTTCGAGCTTTATTTATATTATATATAATATATAGTTCAACTTTGTTTAAAACGACGATTTAAATATTAAATCATATCGATATTCCAAATATAATAATTGAATTAAATAAATTAAATTATATATTTGAGTGCCAAAAACACGGGTCGTTACATTTTCTAAATTGGAATGAGGCCCAATCAATCACCATATAAAATTAATTATATGGATTTTCATACATCACACGCATATAATAGCATTGAAAAATAATCAACCATCAACCAAAGTGCACTACACTGTATAAGCATCAAATATAGATATATAACGCTTATAACAGCCTGTCAATCAATCGATCGACATATTTAATCAATCAGGATGAGTGAACTTCAAATTTCATCCCAACACCCGTGTGGGGATTCAAACAATCAAACACAGATTTTATTTGTGCAGTTGGGCAAAGTGTAAAATTTTATCGTCCCAATCAATGCTCTTCAAATAGGTGTGTATAAACAAACCGTCCGGTTTGTAAATGAATATTTTATTTATTCACATTCACTATATTCATATTCACGTTAAAAATTATATATTTTTAACGATAAAACATTTTATTTTAACATATGAATTTCTATTCAGTTCATTCTTTAAATAAAATGATATTTTTATTTTCTAACTTATTTTAGAAAATTTCGGCGGCATAACGGCACGATACTAGAAACGGGACAAGGCCTAGCCTTATCCCCGGTCTAGTGAAGGCCCACGCCATTCACACATCAATCAAATTCACCAAACAACCAAATTCAAATCAAATAATCTGACTAATCTATGCAACCAAACAAACAAGTCCATGGTCTGTGGACGATTGTGTCGGGTGCTACTAAGCATCGTCTGCATCCTAGTATATATACATATAACTAGAAAAAGAAATTGAAAGGTGAGAAATTCTCACAGATAGCTATCCAATCATCTTGACTCTTCCTTTAGAGAAATCTTCATCGTTATCCCATCTTTGTCAACTTTCTTCGCCCGAAGCCACTACATATATAAAAATCGAATTTTTATTCCTATGTTCAATATATAAAAATCATATTTTTACTTCGATGTTCAATATATAAAAATCATATTTTTACTTCGATGTTCAATATATAAAAATTATATTTTTACTTCGACGCTATATGGATAAAAATTCTATTTTATCACGCTATTCTCTATATAAAGTTTCCGCCTTTTCAAAAATAGATCTTTTAACTTTATAAAAATATAGATTTCGCCTTTATAAAAATATCGCCTTATCATATTTTAACATCTATAGATAGTAAAAACTATATTTTTAATACTTTAAAAATATAAAAATCATATTTTTATTTCTTCTATATAGTAAAGACTATATTTTTAATACTTTAAAAATATAAAAATCATATTTTTAATTACTAACAAAATCAAATCTTTTTCTTCTTAATGCCTTAATATATATAAAAACTGATTTTTCTTTAACTAACCAAATTAATTAAATAGAACAAATAAAAATAAAACACAAAAAAAAACTTACGGGGGGGTTTGAGGGGAAGGGGGTCTTCTCGCGATCGACTTCGAGGAGGGGGGAATCCTTTGCGGGGTCGCAGCTGATGTCAGGGGGAAGGGTGCGACTTGGGGCTGGAGTGGTCGGAGGGGGGGTTTCGAATCGGATTTGGGGGGGAAGGACGTCGGTTGCGGTGGAGGAAAGGGGAGGACTGGCGGTTGCTGGCGCGAGGGAGGGGGCTCGATGTCGCGTATAGGGGGAAGAGGAGGAGGATGAGGGGGGGAGGCGTACAGATGTGGCGCGGTGGTGGTGGCTCTGCCACCTACGGCGGCGGGGGGGGGGGGGGGGGGGCATCGACGCGATTTCGATTCGATTCTCTTTTTTTTTCTTTTCTGAATTGGATCGAATGAAATGGGGGGGGGCCAGAACGATTTTAAGGAGGAGGGAGGTTTTTTTATTTTATTTTATTTTATTTTATATTATTTAATTTCGAAAAGTTGACATTTACATACGACCTCGAAACGAGGCCCACCGCCTGTCATCCATAGCGTTTCACCCCCATTCCGAACACAATGGGATATGTATCGCAGGCTGATTCGATCGTTACAATCAGTTTCCGTTAAATTTACATTTAAATCACTATATTGAATTTTAAACGTACATTTCAAATTACCGGGGTCACATACGAACTTTAAAATTCCAGAAAAATATTTTCTAGCTTCGTATTGACGATACGGTCCTAACAAAACTAATTTCGTCGAATTCTGAGACCGTTTGAAAAATGGCCATTTTCCAGTCGATTAAAATCAACTAAAACTGGTCAAACGCGTTTTCCTTTGTGTAGCGACCCGGGAATTTCGACACTCGAGTCCAGATACTAACACATTTCGTGTCCAAACTCAAGTACCGAAAACCCAGAAAGCTAATAGAAAGAAGTTAGAGGGTGAGAGAAGAAAGAAAGAAATATTAGAATAGAAGAATAAGAAGATCAGAGTCTCACAGCGGAATGGACAAAATATAATAATCAATAATACTTTTTAAAAGAACTGTATATTACAACATCAGAGTATACATTCAGATCAATACAACACACAGCGGAAATAAACTAGTACCAGTATATATATGGAATACGTCTCGACTTCAACTCCTCTTCTGAAGCTCCAAGCGAAACCTAACCTGTACATGTACTCGGTCTGACCCGAGCACATTTGATTTAAAACAAAATTTCACCCAGGTCAGTCTGAAATACTTTCAGTGATAAATTCATATAGCAACCAACTTGTTTAACTTTGAAATCCTTTTGAAACAAAAGGATAATAGTAAGACCAGTCCACACATAAACATGGACGGTTTTTACCTTACTATGACCCAAATCGTTTTGAAATCAATATCTTCTTCTGATATTATCATAGTGTCTAAATACAAGTAAATAGAATCTAGCAGAACGCTTGCATCTCACGCTCCACATATATAGTATACAATCAAAACCGCAGGCGCTTATTGGAGATTGGATTTCCAACTATGACAAGGTATGGGACCACCTGCCGCTAGTGTATCTCTAGAGACGAATACACTGGGTTCAACAAGAACATCTTGTAACCCGGCCCACACATGACCGACCACTCATTTCTCTTGAGTGTATCGAATGTATTGTCACCCTTTCGGCTTTTTGTCGCGACCACCGAAATCCCCGGGAGATACAGAAATGGAAAGAAGTAACAAATATGAATATTCTCTAGATGGTGACAGCACACCCTAATGGGTGCGACCCACATAGCCATGCTGCCTGCCCGATTTTTGTCTTTTCCCGGTTGATGAGGTTTGAGGCTATAATCGACTTTTGAAACATCTGGCCACCATTCACATCATCCATACACGTCATCCAGGAACAGGATGAACCGAAGGTACTCTCCTACTGCATCCAATACAGGAATCACCCCCTAGATCAGTAGCGAGTAGTCCTTGCAATCCGTAGATTCCAATCACGACAGAATCATCGTTAACTCTGGGGATCAGCCAGAGGTATTTAACAATAGTCCTTCTGCTCATGGAGACTTACGGTCTTCAATTGCTCCATCTCGATCAGCATCTTCGACGCATTCGTATTTATTGGTCAGAATGGTTTTCGAATACAAATTCGATCCCGGTCTTTCCGTACCAATAACGTTGGGTCAGATTTTGATAGTCGGTTATTTGACTATCAAAATAAACAACCATAAAAACAAACAGATACATAGCATCACTTGGCCATAACATTTCTTATTATCTTATCGAATCACTTATCATTCGTAAAATGATTATTACGACATCTTCTTTTGCTTCATATTTGAATACCAAAACCACCATTCATTCTTTTAGAATAAACCCATTTAAATCTTACTTTCTAACTTTGAAAATATCGTTATATTTCCACAAATCTTCTTTTTTATTTCCTTTGTCACGGAAATACCATTTCATAACATCAAGCCCTTTTATTTCCCTTTAGATCGATATCTTATTATATATATATATTCAAGTCCTTCAAATAACGTTACACTGTTATTTCCCAAAATATTTTACTCTAACATCTTCACCACTACGACTAATATCATCCTTTGATAATCACGAAGTTGTTCAAGTTGGGGTATTTTAATTACCTCTCAGACCTTAATCAACAACGTTCTTATCTTAAGATAACATCAGTTGTAATACAAAACTGGTACTCATCCCCCATATCGCCCAAATCCCATTTTAATTCCGTCTTCGAAATATCATCTCTTCTTTAAAAGAGTAGTTCTAGATCACATCATTCTAATTTATCCCGTTTAGCTACTCTAATCCAAATTTGTGTTTACGTTTTGGTTTCCCATTTAAATTAATCACCAAAACTAATTAATTTAAGTAATCCCATTTGATTATTATTAAATAAATAAAAATCATCCTTCAACTTTGCTATCAAAATAACATGGTTGGTGTTACCATTAACTATCCATATTAAATTAGTGAACTAATTAAATGAAGAATTCCAGTTAACGTCGCTAACTGTTCAACTTTAAACGTAATCAATCTTTATTGATCTTGTCATTTAACAATTTATCAACATAAATAATTTTATTCACTTTGATTCCAATCAATATAAACCCATTCTAATTGTTACGTCAAATCTGGCCACCTGAATTCGTGAAATACAATCATTTACAAATAACTTAATAAGCACGTGCTTCGCGCACGGTAGATTTGATTAAACCAACCAACGTATTTATGTAGTTGGTTTATTCTCCTTATTAGGACTTTATTGAAAATAATGTATTTTAAACACCTATATTGGTTATAAAATAATTTCATAACTTCTTTTCTAGCGATTCATCTGACGGTGAATCGATCTTTTATACAACGGTGTATATCATGACCATCTGTTATTTATTCCACAATCAATACTATATATTGATTCAAAATTCAACCACAATCAATAACCAACAATCAACAGGGTTTTAAAGTCAACGGGTTTTCAAACAATTCATATAAAATATGAAATAACAGCACATTAAAGGTTTGAGGAACCGGTTTGGTTCCTCCTACCTGTTCTTCCCTGCAACACAGACCATTAAAATCTTTCATATCAGTACATAGAGATATTTTAGCAACAATAATATAATTAACGTCAATCGTTAAAGCAACCATAGGCATCCAAGGCAACCAATCAACCAATTAAAATATATGAATTTAGCACATCTAAGTATTTCAGAAATGTGTGAGAATAAACTCACCTTTGATTTTTGAATGGCGGTCATCGCGTTATTTCTTTTGCTTCCAATCCTATTTGAAACTGCTCACTAGCGTAGTACCCTTCACTGTGATTCCAATAAATTCGGTTTTTCTGATTTCTTTGCCAATTAAATCCCGATCAGCAACTATTCACGTTCCTTTGCCCCGTTCAGCTGCTAAGTTTGCCACCACCATTCGAGATGATGATCAGCGTTCCCAGGCATGCAATACCCAGTGGCCATTTGCTTTGGCCCCCCTCCCACGTTCTTCCCCTTCTTTTTTTTTTCATCTTTTTTTTTTTTTTTTTTTTCCGCATCCTTGTTTCTCCTTCACGGTTCCTCTTTCTTTACACATTGTCCTTGCCAAACGTTAGGCCACTTCTCTTTTGTTGTATTCACCGCATGGGCTAACATATCTTCACATCCATGCTTCCCCAAACATCCTACTGTTTCACGCACAAATTCTTTTTTTTTTTTTTTTTTTCATAATCTGAACGCATGCCAAAAGCTCCTGCCATCATCTTTCTCCCTAACGCAATGCATGACTGGCCACCGTTTCTAACACCTCTCCTTACCTACAGACCCGCTTTCCTCTTAGAACTCGAGGCCGAAACCAACATGCCATCTGTTCTCCAGTTTGTGCAAGCCACACGCCACTTTCTATACTCAACCAAACTCCATCCAAACATCATTAAAAACATAGTACCACTCCACCGTCCTATGCATATTCACTTTTAGTAACATACATTTTTCCATGCAAACTCCCCTCCAAAACTCCACAGAACCTCCTCACTCCTCCATTTTCCAGACCGGCGACAAATGACCAGAGAACTCCTCATGTGAACCATTCACTACTACTGCAGCATCCACCTGAACTCACCCTTTCTCCCCTACACAACTCTGACTCCAGTCCCCTATGTGAACAACCAACCCGCAATACTACTTCTCAGTCCACGTATATTCTTTTTTTTTTTTTCTAGAATTCTCAAAACTCACGGTTTCCTTTTTTTTTTTTATTTAATAAAGTTTTGTATTTTGGAAGTGGTGCGGTTTTATTCTCTTTGTTGAAACAAACGAGATGGAGACTTTAATGTTTTGATTTGCTCAAAGGAACGAGGCTGGTGCATGTATATTTATAGTAGAAAAATGAGAAGATAGGAACAACGTCGCTCTCAGTCGCTCTCACTACGTACAATTAGGTAGCTTCACCATGTGCATGGTTATCAATTGGTGGCCCTGGCTTGATGAAGACTACACGGCAGGATAGAATAGAAAGCATGTTGTTTCATGCAGCAGAGGTAGGAGTTAGCTTAGGTATGTACATTAGCATGTTCGAAATATTTTCGAAAAGAAAGTTAATTAGAGTGTTTCCATGTCAGTGTTCTTTCATGTTTCCAGGCTATGTGATGTTCCTTTAGAGTTTGGCAGGTCTGTCATACATAGTTTTCTTTTGCAATACACTGATCACTCTAGGCTTAGGGCTGCTGCTGTTGTATCAAAAGAAAAGAGGAAAAGATGGAATAGGTTTTAGCTGATGGATGGGTTCGCTCCATGTATTTTCACTTCAGTTTAGACATGGCGATGGTAGGATTGCAGTGTTCACATTAGAGCTTAGGGTAGTATGTGGGTAGGCTTTAGATTAACTAGATGGAAAAATAGAGGAGCTGTCCCTTGCATGCAGTTATAATTTCAGATGAAAGAAAGATGGGACAGATGTTTTCATTTCATAGTTGTGTTTTGCACGGTGGGTAGACTGAATGATGTTCATTTAGCACGGCAGTGTGCTTTCAGTTCATAGCTGGTGATGTACTGGAGCGCCTGTGATTTTCTTTCATTGGCTGGTGATATTTGGGCAATGTAAATTTGAGTAGGTTCATAGCTAGGTTGACGTCAAAAGCACATGCTATGTGGTTGAATTTAGATAGAGGTCTGCATATGGAAAAGGGAGTGGCATGTGCGAGGTCACTCCTAAAGGGAAAGGTGGCTATCCTCTCAATACACTGCATAAATGAAGCGACTTTGCATGCACAGCTACGAAGATTTAGTCTGCTACTTCTATTTTTAGGTCGGCCGTACTTCAGAGAAACAAAAGTTGAATTTGTGACTTGCGGAAACATTTAGAGTAGGCTGTCTTATTTTACATCAACAGGATAGCAACATGTATTTTCCAACTGGCGTAGGCAGTATCAATATTAGGTAGAACTCAGGTAAGGTTTTATTTACGTTTAAGCTACCCTACCGTTATTTACGTCGTCCGTATATGCTATCGACAAAAATAAAAATACCGTTGTGCTCAGTAGTGTGCCACGATCACGAATATATAATAATATCGGTAGATTAACTTATATTGTGATACCCCAAAATGTTGACACAGTGTGCAAAAATACTCCAAATAAAAATTTGTTTATTTTACGAAATAAAAATTACAGTAAAATTCTAAAAATTAAATTAACACTACGTCTCAAAAGAACCTCGTCTAAAGTCGAATCCAGTATGCAGTTATTTCAAATAAACTGTTACGGTCGATGAACGATTTTATAGCGACTATTTGAAAATTTGATTTGGACGTAAAATAAAATCTATAATACGAAAGCTCGATTTTTCTCTTCCATTAGAAAAATATTATCAACTAGATTCAGACGCTTCTTGTTTTACCGAAATTCGACTTAACACGGATTCAGTATAGTCAATTGAAGTTGAAATTCAATTTTACGAACTACCGCGCAGTTTTGTGTTCATTTTATAATAACTATAAATATAAACGTTCATTCGTCGTTCAATTAGCGAATTTGATATAAAATACCAAATAAAATATTTAAAATAAATTTAAATATTCGAATCAAACAGCCGAAAAATCCAGGTCGTTACATTCTTCCCCCCTTAAATAAATTTCGTCCTCGAAATTGCTAGGTAAAAAGAATGCTCCAACCGCAATTATTTTCAAAATAATTAATTCAAAATATTATCAAAAATATTACCCCATTATAAAATTTTCGAAAAATTCGCCAGCACCTCCTCTGTACTGTTCGATCCAAACCACTACAAACGCCACTTTGGGCCCCTCATATTGATCCAAAGAAAATAAAAGCCAAGCGGCTACCCATCTGGGTATAAATTCAAACACCCAATCAATATATTAAGGTTTACCTCTTTGTCGGGCAACTCAATTTCAATTTCGAAGAAAACCAAGTAACTGCTCTTCGTTTTCCAACTTGTACTTCAAATCTGCAACCAAATAAATTCCATCGCCTTCTAAAATCTGCACTTAACTCAATTTATAATACAAATAACAATCCCATTCCACTCAGCTTCTTCATTGATATGGTTGATGAATTTTATTCAACCAACCCAACACCTTATATTTAATTCATTATACTGGTATTTATTTTCTTTCTTCAAATTCATTCTATTTCTTCTTAACACGTTGTCAAATTCGATTAAACCAACTAACATTCAATAAATCAAACAATATACCAACAAACCAAATTATCCCATATTTAACTAAATTTAAGTTAAATTCCAACTTATTTGATCCTATATTTAATTCCATATTCAGAATGCTTCTGGTTATATTAAACCAGCCTCAATCTTATTAAATCCTATAATCAAATTGAATTCTAATTGAATTCAACACTAATAATATTATAAGGAATTAAAACTTGCCTTCCAAAAATAATTTAAAATAATTTTATATCAAATTACAAATATGCGCTCTCGTATATATATACGCTCAACTCGATCTAGGGTATTACTAGCCCAATCTCTATCGAGTTACACCACAGAGCCAAGGTTATTCCTAAACCATTGCTCTGATACCAACTGTAGCGACCCGGGAATTTCGACACTCGAGTCCAGATACTAACACATTTCGTGTCCAAACTCAAGTACCGAAAACCCAGAAAGCTAATAGAAAGAAGTTAGAGGGTGAGAGAAGAAAGAAAGAAATATTAGAATAGAAGAATAAGAAGATCAGAGTCTCACAGCGGAATGGACAAAATATAATAATCAATAATACTTTTTAAAAGAACTGTATATTACAACATCAGAGTATACATTCAGATCAATACAACACACAGCGGAAATAAACTAGTACCAGTATATATATGGAATACGTCTCGACTTCAACTCCTCTTCTGAAGCTCCAAGCGAAACCTAACCTGTACATGTACTCGGTCTGACCCGAGCACATTTGATTTAAAACAAAATTTCACCCAGGTCAGTCTGAAATACTTTCAGTGATAAATTCATATAGCAACCAACTTGTTTAACTTTGAAATCCTTTTGAAACAAAAGGATAATAGTAAGACCAGTCCACACATAAACATGGACGGTTTTTACCTTACTATGACCCAAATCGTTTTGAAATCAATATCTTCTTCTGATATTATCATAGTGTCTAAATACAAGTAAATAGAATCTAGCAGAACGCTTTCATCTCACGCTCCACATATATAGTATACAATCAAAACCGCAGGCGCTTATTGGAGATTGGATTTCCAACTATGACAAGGTATGGGACCACCTGCCGCTAGTGTATCTCTAGAGACGAATACACTGGGTTCAACAAGAACATCTTGTAACCCGGCCCACACATGACCGACCACTCATTTCTCTTGAGTGTATCGAATGTATTGTCACCCTTTCGGCTTTTTGTCGCGACCACCGAAATCCCCGGGAGATACAGAAATGGAAAGAAGTAACAAATATGAATATTCTCTAGATGGTGACAGCACACCCTAATGGGTGCGACCCACATAGCCATGCTGCCTGCCCGATTTTTGTCTTTTCCCGGTTGATGAGGTTTGAGGCTATAATCGACTTTTGAAACATCTGGCCACCATTCACATCATCCATACACGTCATCCAGGAACAGGATGAACCGAAGGTACTCTCCTACTGCATCCAATACAGGAATCACCCCCTAGATCAGTAGCGAGTAGTCCTTGCAATCCGTAGATTCCAATCACGACAGAATCATCGTTAACTCTGGGGATCAGCCAGAGGTATTTAACAATAGTCCTTCTGCTCATGGAGACTTACGGTCTTCAATTGCTCCATCTCGATCAGCATCTTCGACGCATTCGTATTTATTGGTCAGAATGGTTTTCGAATACAAATTCGATCCCGGTCTTTCCGTACCAATAACGTTGGGTCAGATTTTGATAGTCGGTTATTTGACTATCAAAATAAACAACCATAAAAACAAACAGATACATAGCATCACTTGGCCATAACATTTCTTATTATCTTATCGAATCACTTATCATTCGTAAAATGATTATTACGACATCTTCTTTTGCTTCATATTTGAATACCAAAACCACCATTCATTCTTTTAGAATAAACCCATTTAAATCTTACTTTCTAACTTTGAAAATATCGTTATATTTCCACAAATCTTCTTTTTTATTTCCTTTGTCACGGAAATACCATTTCATAACATCAAGCCCTTTTATTTCCCTTTAGATCGATATCTTATTATATATATATATTCAAGTCCTTCAAATAACGTTACACTGTTATTTCCCAAAATATTTTACTCTAACATCTTCACCACTACGACTAATATCATCCTTTGATAATCACGAAGTTGTTCAAGTTGGGGTATTTTAATTACCTCTCAGACCTTAATCAACAACGTTCTTATCTTAAGATAACATCAGTTGTAATACAAAACTGGTACTCATCCCCCATATCGCCCAAATCCCATTTTAATTCCGTCTTCGAAATATCATCTCTTCTTTAAAAGAGTAGTTCTAGATCACATCATTCTAATTTATCCCGTTTAGCTACTCTAATCCAAATTTGTGTTTACGTTTTGGTTTCCCATTTAAATTAATCACCAAAACTAATTAATTTAAGTAATCCCATTTGATTATTATTAAATAAATAAAAATCATCCTTCAACTTTGCTATCAAAATAACATGGTTGGTGTTACCATTAACTATCCATATTAAATTAGTGAACTAATTAAATGAAGAATTCCAGTTAACGTCGCTAACTGTTCAACTTTAAACGTAATCAATCTTTATTGATCTTGTCATTTAACAATTTATCAACATAAATAATTTTATTCACTTTGATTCCAATCAATATAAACCCATTCTAATTGTTACGTCAAATCTGGCCACCTGAATTCGTGAAATACAATCATTTACAAATAACTTAATAAGCACGTGCTTCGCGCACGGTAGATTTGATTAAACCAACCAACGTATTTATGTAGTTGGTTTATTCTCCTTATTAGGACTTTATTGAAAATAATGTATTTTAAACACCTATATTGGTTATAAAATAATTTCATAACTTCTTTTCTAGCGATTCATCTGACGGTGAATCGATCTTTTATACAACGGTGTATATCATGACCATCTGTTATTTATTCCACAATCAATACTATATATTGATTCAAAATTCAACCACAATCAATAACCAACAATCAACAGGGTTTTAAAGTCAACGGGTTTTCAAACAATTCATATAAAATATGAAATAACAGCACATTAAAGGTTTGAGGAACCGGTTTGGTTCCTCCTACCTGTTCTTCCCTGCAACACAGACCATTAAAATCTTTCATATCAGTACATAGAGATATTTTAGCAACAATAATATAATTAACGTCAATCGTTAAAGCAACCATAGGCATCCAAGGCAACCAATCAACCAATTAAAATATATGAATTTAGCACATCTAAGTATTTCAGAAATGTGTGAGAATAAACTCACCTTTGATTTTTGAATGGCGGTCATCGCGTTATTTCTTTTGCTTCCAATCCTATTTGAAACTGCTCACTAGCGTAGTACCATTCACTGTGATTCCAATAAATTCGGTTTTTCTGATTTCTTTGCCAATTAAATCCCGATCAGCAACTATTCACGTTCCTTTGCCCCGTTCAGCTGCTAAGTTTGCCACCACCATTCGAGATGATGATCAGCGTTCCCAGGCATGCAATACCCAGTGGCCATTTGCTTTGGCCCCCCTCCCACGTTCTTCCCCTTCTTTTTTTTTTTTTTTTTTTTTTTTTCCGCATCCTTGTTTCTCCTTCACGGTTCCTCTTTCTTTACACATTGTCCTTGCCAAACGTTAGGCCACTTCTCTTTTGTTGTATTCACCGCATGGGCTAACATATCTTCACATCCATGCTTCCCCAAACATCCTACTGTTTCACGCACAAATTCTTTTTTTTTTTTTTTCATAATCTGAACGCATGCCAAAAGCTCCTGCCATCATCTTTCTCCCTAACGCAATGCATGACTGGCCACCGTTTCTAACACCTCTCCTTACCTACAGACCCGCTTTCCTCTTAGAACTCGAGGCCGAAACCAACATGCCATCTGTTCTCCAGTTTGTGCAAGCCACACGCCACTTTCTATACTCAACCAAACTCCATCCAAACATCATTAAAAACATAGTACCACTCCACCGTCCTATGCATATTCACTTTTAGTAACATACATTTTTCCATGCAAACTCCCCTCCAAAACTCCACAGAACCTCCTCACTCCTCCATTTTCCAGACCGGCGACAAATGACCAGAGAACTCCTCATGTGAACCATTCACTACTACTGCAGCATCCACCTGAACTCACCCTTTCTCCCCTACACAACTCTGACTCCAGTCCCCTATGTGAACAACCAACCCGCAATACTACTTCTCAGTCCACGTATATTCTTTTTTTTTTTTTTTCTAGAATTCTCAAAACTCACGGTTTCCTTTTTTTTTTTTTTATTTAATAAAGTTTTGTATTTTGGAAGTGGTGCGGTTTTATTCTCTTTGTTGAAACAAACGAGATGGAGACTTTAATGTTTTGATTTGCTCAAAGGAACGAGGCTGGTGCATGTATATTTATAGTAGAAAAATGAGAAGATAGGAACAACGTCGCTCTCAGTCGCTCTCACTACGTACAATTAGGTAGCTTCACCATGTGCATGGTTATCAATTGGTGGCCCTGGCTTGATGAAGACTACACGGCAGGATAGAATAGAAAGCATGTTGTTTCATGCAGCAGAGGTAGGAGTTAGCTTAGGTATGTACATTAGCATGTTCGAAATATTTTCGAAAAGAAAGTTAATTAGAGTGTTTCCATGTCAGTGTTCTTTCATGTTTCCAGGCTATGTGATGTTCCTTTAGAGTTTGGCAGGTCTGTCATACATAGTTTTCTTTTGCAATACACTGATCACTCTAGGCTTAGGGCTGCTGCTGTTGTATCAAAAGAAAAGAGGAAAAGATGGAATAGGTTTTAGCTGATGGATGGGTTCGCTCCATGTATTTTCACTTCAGTTTAGACATGGCGATGGTAGGATTGCAGTGTTCACATTAGAGCTTAGGGTAGTATGTGGGTAGGCTTTAGATTAACTAGATGGAAAAATAGAGGAGCTGTCCCTTGCATGCAGTTATAATTTCAGATGAAAGAAAGATGGGACAGATGTTTTCATTTCATAGTTGTGTTTTGCACGGTGGGTAGACTGAATGATGTTCATTTAGCACGGCAGTGTGCTTTCAGTTCATAGCTGGTGATGTACTGGAGCGCCTGTGATTTTCTTTCATTGGCTGGTGATATTTGGGCAATGTAAATTTGAGTAGGTTCATAGCTAGGTTGACGTCAAAAGCACATGCTATGTGGTTGAATTTAGATAGAGGTCTGCATATGGAAAAGGGAGTGGCATGTGCGAGGTCACTCCTAAAGGGAAAGGTGGCTATCCTCTCAATACACTGCATAAATGAAGCGACTTTGCATGCACAGCTACGAAGATTTAGTCTGCTACTTCTATTTTTAGGTCGGCCGTACTTCAGAGAAACAAAAGTTGAATTTGTGACTTGCGGAAACATTTAGAGTAGGCTGTCTTATTTTACATCAACAGGATAGCAACATGTATTTTCCAACTGGCGTAGGCAGTATCAATATTAGGTAGAACTCAGGTAAGGTTTTATTTACGTTTAAGCTACCCTACCGTTATTTACGTCGTCCGTATATGCTATCGACAAAAATAAAAATACCGTTGTGCTCAGTAGTGTGCCACGATCACGAATATATAATAATATCGGTAGATTAACTTATATTGTGATACCCCAAAATGTTGACACAGTGTGCAAAAATACTCCAAATAAAAATTTGTTTATTTTACGAAATAAAAATTACAGTAAAATTCTAAAAATTAAATTAACACTACGTCTCAAAAGAACCTCGTCTAAAGTCGAATCCAGTATGCAGTTATTTCAAATAAACTGTTACGGTCGATGAACGATTTTATAGCGACTATTTGAAAATTTGATTTGGACGTAAAATAAAATCTATAATACGAAAGCTCGATTTTTCTCTTCCATTAGAAAAATATTATCAACTAGATTCAGACGCTTCTTGTTTTACCGAAATTCGACTTAACACGGATTCAGTATAGTCAATTGAAGTTGAAATTCAATTTTACGAACTACCGCGCAGTTTTGTGTTCATTTTATAATAACTATAAATATAAACGTTCATTCGTCGTTCAATTAGCGAATTTGATATAAAATACCAAATAAAATATTTAAAATAAATTTAAATATTCGAATCAAACAGCCGAAAAATCCAGGTCGTTACATTTTGCCACGCTCACATATTGAATCGAAAAATTATGAAATTGGAAACCTAGAAATAATTTGACCTCACGGATCCAACAAAACTGGTTTCGTCGAAATCCGAGGTCGTTTGCAAAATTTCCATTTTTAAGGGCCTGAATTCCATAGCGACTATTCAGAATTTTCAATTGGACATATCTTTTGATTCCCGCTATGAAATTTTGATTTTTCGGATTCGTTGGAAAGATATTCTCAATTAGATCCTATTGTTTTTGGTTTCACTAAAATCCGGATTGTTTTGCACCCGGTATGTTCAATTGAAGTTTGAAATCGAATTATCGAACTACCGCGCCATTTTCAATTCTATTTATAATTATATATAAATATTTATATTCTAACGACGACGTATATAATATATACGTTCGAATTATGTTCAAAATAAATTTCTCGTCGATTTTATTTAAAATAATCTATTTTAAATATTCTAAATTCGCTAAAATTGCCAAAATAAAAATTTTAAACTGGCCCAGATTTTCGGGTTGTTACATCTAGCTAGAAAGAAATGTGTGCACTCCCTGCGTTCCCTACTTCAGTTTTAGACTCAACCGGTGTGTGAGGCTCGCGAAGTCACGATATACACAAAGCTATGCCTAAAGAGACTGTGCTTTGATCATCAACCACAAGGCCTGCTTTTCAACAAAGCCTTGATCATTTGCATCTTAGCATGTCACATTGTTAGACCCTACCATATCATTGATCATCTACCAATATATATATATATATAACCTCTAAGCTCATACGTCTTAGAGAAGGGTGATAAGTAAATAATAAATTCTTCACCACCAAACAGAAATATATAATCAGTAGCGTTCAACAAATACAGTAGAAAGGAATACATTGTCAGACACACAATCCATTTACAAGTTCGCGTTGGGTCTGAGCGAAACAATGTGTCCGTTGATCTCCAAATGCGTTTGGACGATCATTACCAAATACCTTGCCTTGGAAGGCCAATCCCAGTTCAAGATACTAGTCATCATCATCCCAACGATGTGAAAACCTTCGGTCTTCAATCACCATCTTCATCTTCGATTCTTGATCGTCGGGAGGATTATTCAGTATGGGTTAAACCCGGTCTTTCTGAATAATTCGCGTAATTTGTGATTAAAAAGCAAATATTGGAAAAACACACATTACTCCACACTCCAACTCAGAGTATTCTTTTAATAAGATATTCATATCAAAAGATTCTCATTAATTTTATCAAAGATAAACTCTGAAAATATAATCTTAAATCTTCTTTAAAAGACTTATTAAAACTCCAATTTTGATTTGATATCAAAAATCATTATTACAAGATCACTTATTTTAAGGAATAAATCTTTTCTTAAGCCGGTTAAAGAACTATTGTCCTTTAAACACAATTCACGATAAACCTATAAATCAATTTCCAAAATATGGAATCTCACAGAAATCAAATCAATACATAATCGATATGAATTTCTGTATCGGACTAATAATATAGATGGAATAACGGCAAAGCCTCTCAAATTCCATCTATAATATCGGTCTTCTTTTACAGAAGCCCATTTCGATTATTACCAATCGAATTTCCACTTAATTCCTATTTAATACATTAAATTGGAAAACTTGGTTTTTAGAAAATGCCTTTTTAAATATATAAAATAGATTTATAAATTTCAATGTAAATTGGATTAAAGGACAAATGTCGTTTAAAACACCGTCCACGATAAATCCACTTTACATCTCAATTTATTTCATATCACAAAATATAATTGCAAATCCTAATAATCTTTTTAAAATATATTGTAAAATAATCATAAAAATATTCTTTATATAAAAGACTCTAAATGGAGATTTATATCTTTTTCAAATATTCTTTGTTTTAACATATACTTGATTAACAATATATTTTATGAAAATATATACTTTATATAAAAAGGATTTCTAATGTAAAAATATTCTTATTTAAAAGAACACCTGAATCGAAATGCGACTCAAACATTTACCTTATAATTTGAATTATATGGATTTCACACACATCATATATAAGATAATGTCAGTACAATCATCAAATCTCCATCTACATCCAAAGTGTAATTTCCACTGTGTAAGCATTAAAATTAAATAATAACGCTCATCGCAGCCTGTCGATCTAACGATCAACATACAACTGAATATTGGGATTAGTGTATGTAAATTTTCATCCCAACACCCGTGCGGGGTTTCAACCATCAAACAAATAATAAACTAATTTGTGCACTTGGGCGATGTGTGAAAATTATCATCCCAATCACATAAACAAGTCAGGTAACTTGTGAATGGAAGTATAATACACAATATATAGCCATGACAAACAAATAATTGGTTTCAACAAATGTAAATTGACATAAGTGAATAATTGGTCTTAACTAGTGTGAATTGACAAAAGTAAATATTGGTTTTAACTAGTATAAATTGACTAAAATGAATAGTTGTTTTTAACTAATGTAAATTAACAAAAATGAATAATAGGTTTTAACTAATATAAATTTACGATAGTGATTAATTTGTATTTCAATTCTAATATAATATTACAGTGCTATATTTTGTTTCATTCTTTTAATTTAGACAAAATAAGTGTTTTTGTCTATTTTACTCTAATGATAAAAATGTGAATGTTTAGTTATTAAAATGTAGCTTTTAAATTCTATCCTTTATTTATACCTAAAAATGTGAATAAAAGGGTAACTCTTTATTTTTAAAGTAAAATGAAACTTTCAATTCATGGTTTGTTTACATTAAGGAATGCAAATAAAAATACAACTTTAAACTGATGTTTTATTCCTATCAAAAATGCAAATCACAAATGTAACTTATCTTTTGATGTTTGGTTTGCATGTAGGATTGCAAAATAAAATAAAAAAATGAAACTTTTATTTTAATGTTTTATTTACAACAAGGAAAGCCATTAACAAATGTAACTTTTTATTTAAAAGTATATTTCGGTGAATGTAAAAAGGAACTCATTCCCAATGTGTATTTACATTAGTGAATGTAAATAAAAGAAACAAATTTTATTTAAAAGAGTATTTGCATTTATGAATGCAAACAAAGAATAGTTTTGTTTTCAAATTATATTTACATTAGTGAATGTAAATAAGAGAACCAAATTTATTTTCAAAGTATATTTTAACAAATTCTATTCAATGTGTAAAAATGTGAACATTTGTATTGGTAAATGTAGATAAAAAGATAGACATTAGTTTCATTGAATATTTGCATTGATAAATGCAAATAAAAGAATAAACCTTAATTTCAATGCATATATGCATTGAAAAATGCAAACAAAGAAATAAACTTTATTTTCAATATATGTATGTATTTGCATTGGTGAATGCAAATGAATAATTTGTTTCAATATATATTTGCATTGGTAAATGCAAATAAAAGAACAATTTCTATTTACTATATATATTTGGATTGCTAAATGTAAATAGAAGAACAAACGTTATTTTTCAAACATATTTACATTTTTGAACACAAAATAAAGAACAAAACTTTATTTTCAATATATGTTTTATTTTCTAGTTTTATTCGTGTTGTCGAACACAAATAAAAATGTACTATTTATTTTCAAGTTATGTTTGCATTGTGAGATGCAAATAAGATAAATGAATTTTATTTCATGCTATATTTGCATTGAAAAGTGCAATTGAAAAGCAAACTTTTAATTTCTATGTTTATTTGCGTTGAAAAACATGAATAAAATATCTATCCAATTTCTATGTAACTTCTAAAAATAATTTCTTATTTACATATAAAATGTAAACAAAATTGTTACTTTCATTTCAGTAATCAAGTTTTGACAAAAATAATATTTTCAATTCAATAATCAAGTTTTGATAAAAGTGAAAATTTCAATTCAATAATCAAATTTTGATAAAAGTGATATTTTCATTTCACTATAAAGTTTTAACCAAAAATGTTCACTAATAAAGTTTTGGCCCAAAAATGTGATCACTTATTTCAATACTTATGCTTTAACCAAAATGTTATTTTTATTTCAGTACTTAAGTTTTAATCAAAATGTTATTTTTATTTCAATTTTAATTATATTGAAAATATAATCATTTTACTTCAATTTTAATTACATTGAAAAATGTAATCATTTTATTTCAATTTTTGTTACATTGAAAAATGTAATCTTTTTAATTTATTTACATTAAAAATGTAATCTTTTTTATTTATATATTTGTTTGCATCTAAAATTGCAAAACAAAATTGTAACTTTAATTCCAATAAAATTATAATGAAAATGTACTTTTTAATTTTCAACTAAATGACGGTAAAAAGAAAAAAATGTCCTTTTTAAATCTAGCAAATTTAACAGGGCAAATTGTTCTTTTTATTTCTAACAAATCTCACGGTGAAATAATATTCATTTTATTCTAACTAATGACAGTTATGATTCGACTACCCAAGTATGGCAATGATGATAATTTTAATTATCTAATTATAACCAACATGAATACATACAATTCCAAATAGAGGTTCATCGCATTCACCAAACAATCAACATTTCAACAGATGCATACAGCAGCAACAAGAATCATACATAGATTAAATATATAAATTTCACGATGTAATGAATAAATAATTAATTATTTAGAATAGAAATCTCACATTGATATGGCTGAAAATTTGACTGTCTCGGATTCAGCTCTGGTCTGCGCCATCGCTAAGATCTCGGAAAGACGAGTCCAACGCATCTTACGGTTCGTCAAACGACCCTTGTATAAAAGAGTTATCGATTTTTAAAGTTTGCATAAATTAAATATTAAATTAATAAATAATATAAAAATAAAACCTTCTTTTCCCCTCGCTGTAACGGCCGAACCCAATCACCATCGTCATCTCCCCTGCACGCGCACCCTCGGCCACCCTGGCGCCGATCAAACACCACCACTTCGAAGCCCGAACCACGAGCCACCACCGCCCAGACACCCAGCCAACTCGGCCCCCTCCTCGCCTCGAAATCCGAACCCGAACGCGCCGTCTTCCTCACCAGAATTCGCGAAATCCGTGCACCAAATCCCGATCTTAACCGTATAGATTCGAAGCTCTCTAAATTCCCTTCGATTTGATATATAGTTTGTTGATTTTCATAGAGTGGATTAAGAGAAATTAGTGTTTAAATTTGGGAGATTTCTGGCCTTCGAAAGCAATAGGCGGTGGCCGCATTAGGGTTAGGGTTTTCTTTTTATTTTTTTATTAATAAATCTCGTTTTTCGTGTTATAAAGGCGGATTTCTGGACTGTCTCAGAATTGGGCCTGCTGTAAGAACCCGTAACTTTCCCGTGAAGGAAAGAGCGGATACTTTGAGAACAACACACAAATTAACGCAGATGGAAGAACATTTCATTGTTATTACAATAATTCCATCAGATACAAGAATAAACAGAGTATAAATGAATGAATTACATTCAATAAACATCAGAGATTACAATAAATTTCATTGCAGCGGAAAATAATACAAAGCACAACTGAAGGTGATATATGGATACAGAGCTTTCCAGATATCATTCCAGCTGTAAACCAGGATCCTGTGAATATAAATCCGCAAAACCAAAACTACTAGCTGCCCGTGTCGAAAATAAGGGCACCTAGAGTTTAGGTTAAAACAATAAACTCCAGGTCAGTCATGTGACTGGTGTGAGAACTAAAACAGTTATTTAAAATTTTACTTTAAAAGAGAGTAATTCAAGGGACCACGCTGTATAACACGGAACGGGTTTCCTCCCAAGAATACCAGTGCATAGAATAAACAGCGCAATGCTTTTTTGAAAAATGAAGCTATTATAAAACCCAGGTCCCATCACACAATGCAACGCAAGCCAGAGGATAGTGTTTTCCCTTATAATAGCCAAACATGCTTGGTACGTTTAAAACAAATCATTTGATACTATTATAAGTGTATAGTGTCAAAACAATTTCAATCATAAATATCAATCCTAGGCAGCATGGGTACCATCTATCATATCACCATAATAGGCTCTACAAATAAAACCGAAATACACATATTGGAAATTGGATTTCCATCATGAGTCGAGGCAAGGGGCAAGCTCCTCTCCGCTTTCGAAACACTCTAGCAAATGTCCCAGGGCTACGCACTCTGGGCAACCCTTAGATCTTCAGGGCCGGTCCTCTCTTACGTTTGAGGATTAGTATTCCTGAACACACGTTTCCCGGTCCATACAGATCTAAAATCGAGGCGCCTCATCCAACAACCACATTGGTGAAAAGTATACAAATGTTAGGGCTGGTAAGTCACTGACACCACCAAAGCTAGAAAGAAACGTCGTGCTCTCCCCGCAGTCACTATCCCGTTTTTGACTCATACCGAGGTGTGAGGCTCGCGAATTCACGTTATACACAAAGCTGCCCCGTAAGCTGTGCTTTGATCATCAACCACAAGACATTGCTTTTCAACAGAAGCCTTGATCCATGCAACTCAGCATGCCACACAGGCAACTCATGCCATGCGACTGATGTCCATCGATATACAACCCCTGAGCTCGTACGTCTCAGAGAAGGGCGTTAAGCAAGAGAATAAATTCTCCGCCGCCAAACAGATGTATATTTAACAGAAATCAATCAACACAGAATAAAATCCAACGTCAGACACACAATCCATTTACAAGTTCGTTCTGGGTCTGAACGAAACCGGAGGCACTTTCCTCGCAAATTCATCCGTCTCCAAGTACGTCTGGACGACCACCAACTATTTCCATCCTCTTGGGTGTACAGCTCAATCAAGATCATCAGTAATTATCTAAACGATGTGAAGACTTCTGGTCGTCGACCACCGTCATCATCTTCGACTTATCGTCGAATCGGTTATTCAGAATGGGTATAACCCGGCCTTTCCGAACAACCCGCGTATATTAAAAACAAATGTTACGCAAACACAACATACGCCTCATTCCAATTCATTAGTCACTGACCGTAAATTAGCAAGAGAACAATTCCCCAAATATAAACCCCGAAGGCCGAAACCAACATCAGATCAATACCCAGGAAACCATTCTTCTTAACTAACCTACAGCTAGTTTCTAAATTTTATATTCTTAGGGAAAGGTTCCCATTAATTTTATCCAAGATAAATTCTTTAAAATTTATTCTTTAATCTTCCTTTGGATGTCATATCAAACCAAATTATGGTTTTCGAAACTTGTCGAGATTAGCGAACCGCACCGAAGTAATTATTTATTTTATTTTCCAATCCCAAACTATTCATCCCATGAAGCAAAACTGGTAATACTCTATATCTAACACCACAGTGTTATCGGTAAAATTAATTACCATTTCACGTTCAAATCTAATTAAAGATTCAACTATCGCCTGGAGCAAAACTGGTGATACTCCATTCTTGCACACTTTCTAAATTTGATAATTTAAATTATCAATTCACAATTCAATCTAATTACAGATTCATCAAAACTCCTTTTACTCGGTCAAAGAACTAATGTCATTTAAAACGCGGTTCACGATAAACCCAAATCACATTCTACTTATTATCAGGTTAAAGAACTAGTGTTATTTAAAACACCGTTCACGATAAACCCAAATCACATTCTATTTATTATCGAGTTAAAGAACTAGTGTTATTAAAAACACCGTTCACGACAAACCCACAAATCAATTCTAATTCAATTCCAATCAAATATATTAGAAATTCCGATTATTTAAAACCCCTTTTTAAATCTAATTTATTTATTTAAAAATAATTGGGTTTTAATTTAGTTCAAAACTAGTTTATTTCGATAAAAATCCATTTTTATCTTTTCAAATATGGAGTTTTACATCCCAATTTTTCCCAAATCTTTTCTTATGATTTTACACAAATTATTGACATGTTTAATAATTTTATCAAGGCCCGTACAGTCGATTTCCATCAACGGCCATCGAACTGCACTTACAACGACCTTTTCCAAATTTGATTTGGACGTATCTCCAAATCCAACCGTTAGATTTAAAATTTCTAATATTCGTTAGAAAGATCTTTTCGATACGAACCCAACGGTTCTAGTTTTAGTAGAATCCGACGGTCGGATCTCCCGTAATGTCCGTTCGAAGTCAATGGTCGAAATTAACGAACTACCGCGGTGCGGCGCATTCTATTCAGGCCATTATATTATATATATAATATATATTTCGTCGATTTCTATTTAAAACGAATTTTATAAATAGTTTTGAATTCGTTTCAAAAACATTTCAACTTCCATTTCCAATTCAAATCAAAATTGAATTTTTCCTTATAAATTCATTTTAAAATGTGTTTCAATTAAATTCAAATATCAATTCAATTTGAATTCATTTCAAATTGATTTTCTCCTATTTCAATTCAATTCAAATTGGTTTTCTATTTGATTCAATTCAAATTGGTTTTCTTTTCGATTCAATTCAAATTGGTTTTCTATTCGATCCAATTCAAATTGGTTTTCTATTCGATCCAATTCAAATTGGTTTTCTATTCGATTCAATTCAAATTGGTTTTCTATTCGATTCAGTTCAAATTGGTTTTCTATTCGATTCAGTTCAAATTGTTTTTCTATTCGATTCAATTCAAATTGGTTTTCTATTCGATTCAATTCAAATTGGTTTTCTATTCGATTCAATTCAAATTGGTTTTCTATCCGACTCAATTCAAATTGGTTTTCTATCCGATTCAATTCAAATTGGTTTTCTATTCGATTCGATTCAAATTGGTTTTCTATTCGATTCAATTCAAATTGGTTTTCTATTCGATTCAATTCAAATTGGTTTTCTATTCGATTCAATTCAAATTGGTTTTCTACTCGATTCAATTCAAATTGGTTTTCTATTCGATTTAATTCAAATTGGTTTTCTATTCGATTCAATTCAAATTGGTTTTCTATTCGATTCAATTCGAATTGGTTTTTTATTTGATTCAATTCAAATTGGTTTTCTATTCGATTCAATTCAATTATAAAAACGAATATAATCGATATAAATATCGTTCGCGTCAAAATAGCGCATCTCTAATCGATATGGCTTTATATATTTCAATAATTCCGTTATTCTATTCAACAAATGAATATTTATTTTATTCAATACATAAATCTATATTTTTGTCAACACATGACTAATCTCAACGGATGAGTACTGTCCACGTGTGACTATTTTTGTTATTTAATATATTTTATAAAAATTATGGTATCTATCGTTTGATTTCAAATCAGACTCCAACCGTAAAGTAGTAAGAGAACGATTCCCTGAATATTAACCCCAAAGGCCGAAACCAACATCAGATCAATATCCAGGAGACCACTCATCTTATCTATTTTCCAGTTAGTTTCTAATTTCATATATGATAAAGATGTAAATTTTATTGTTAAAATATTTCGTTCAACACATGACTAATCTCAGTAGATGAGTACGGTCAACACATGAACCTTTATTTTATAATGATAAAGATGTAAATTTTATTGTTAAAATATTTCGTTCAACACATGACTAATCTCAACGAATGAGTACTGTTAACACACGAACCTTTATTTTATAATGATAAAGATGTAAATTTTATTGTTAAAATATTTCGTTCAACACATGAATAATCTCAATAGATGAGTACGGTCAACACATGAACCTTTATTTTATTATATTCTTTATTATCTAAATTGGAATGAGGCCCAATCAATCACCATATAGCGTTAACTATATGGATTCCATACAACACATGTATATAATAGCAACGACAAATAATCAGCCATCATCCAAAGTGCACTACACTGTATAAGCATCAAATATAGATATCTAACGCTTATAACAGCCTGTCAACCAACCGATCGACATACAACTAATTATTGGGATTAGGGTATGTTGTATTTTATCCCAATACCCGTGTGGGGTTTCAAACAATCAAACACAGATTTTATTTGTGCAGTTGGGCGATGTGTAAAATTTATCGTCCCAATCAATATCAGTCAAGTCAGTGTGTATAAACAAATCGGCCGATTTTTTATAAATATTTATTCATTTATATTCATGTTAAAAATTATATTTTTAACGATAAAATATTTTTAACTATATAAATATTTTATTCTATTCCACATCACACAATCAATTTTCATCTCAACAAACAATCAAACATACAAGCCATCCATGGTCTGTGGATGACGGGTGTCGGGTGCTACTAAACACCGTCTGCATCCTAGTATATATATATATATATATATAACTAGAAAAAGAAATTTAGAGTGAGAAGTTCTCACCGACTAGCTAATCCAATCATCTTGACTCTTCTTATATAGAAGTCTTCGCCGTTCTCGCCTTTCGTCACTTTCGTTGCCCGTAGCCACTACATATATAAAAATCACATTTTTATATTGTTACTATGTAGATAAAAATCATATTTTTATACTACTACTATATGAATAAAAATTCCATTTTTACACCGCTACTATATAGATAAAAAATCTATTTTTACAACGGTGCTATATAGATAAAAATTATATTTTTATCACGCTATTCTCTACATAAAGATTTTGCCCTTTCAAATATAAAGATTTTGCCTTTTGAAATATAAAGATTTCGCCTTTTCAAATATAAAGATTTAATTTTTATTCTAGATCTACAACTTAAAAATCTGACCTTTCGATAATTTCAAATCTAATGCTCCATTCTTTTCAAAGCTGATTTCATTTTTATTATTATTTTCAAAACTGATTTTATTATTATTTATTTTCTTCAATGGTTTAAAACAAATAAAAATAACAAAAATATCAGATCTGAAAAAGAAATTTAAAAATGAAAATAAAAACAAATCAGAAAACTTACGGTTTTTCTGTAGCGAGGGGGGCTAAGGTGATGAACTGGCGGCGCAGGGGGGTGCTCTCACTCGACTGGACGTGTGGCTGGAGCTCGCGGTCGAAGAGGAGAGGGTTTTCTGCGATTTAAGGAGGAAGATGGGGTGTCGGTCGCCGCGGTTTCGAGGTGGCGCAAGGGATGGACGCGTAGGCCGAGTGTGGTGGTCGTGGGTGGCTTGGTTGACCGGCGGCGGGTCTGTGGAGCGGTGGGTGATGGGTTGGGCGCGGCTCCAGGTGATTGGGCATCGGGGTCAGCGGATGGAGAAAGGAACGAGGAGGAGAGAGGGAAGAGGGGCGGTGGGGAAGAAGGAGGAGGGGGAGGTCGACGGTCGATCGGTAGAGGGGGCGGCGATGGGCTGAGGCGATCGACGGGGGTGTTTAGTTTTTTTTTTTAATTTCAGTCTGAACTGAGGGGAGAAGGGAAAGGTATAGGGGGGTTCTGTAAAGTTTTATATTTTATTTATTGTAATTATTAATTTACTGTCCACCAAAGTTGACTTTTTATTTGACCTCGAAACGAGACCCAACGACTGTCGCCCTAGCTAATTACCCCCGTCCCGAACACAATGGGATATGTATCGTAGGACAACTCCATCGTTTCAACTGGTCTCCGTTCAAATTAAAATATAATTCTTTATATATTCAATTTGAACGCACATTTCAATTTACCGGGGTCGCATACGAACTCGAAAAATTCCAGAAAAATATTTTCTAGCTTCGTATTGAGGATACGGTCCTAACAAAACTAGTTTCGTGGAATTCTGAGACCGTTTGAAAAATGGCCATTTTCCAGTCGATTAAAATCAACTGAAACTGGCCAAACGCGTTTTCCTTTGCCACGCTTACATATTGATTCAAAAAAATACGAAATTTGGAATCTAGCAATAACCTGACATCCAGGATCCAACACAAGTGGTTTCGTCGAAATCCGAGGTCGTTTGCAAAATTTCCATTTTTAAAGGCCTGAATTCCATAGCGACTATTCAGAATTTTCAACTAGATATATCTTTTGATCCCCGCTATGAAATTTTGATTTTTCGGATTCGTTGGAAAGATATTATCAAATAGATCCTATTATTTTTGGTTTCATTAAAATCCGGTTTGTTTTGCACCTGGTACATTCAATTGAAGTTTGAAATCGAATTATCGAACTACCGCGCCATTTTCAATTCCTTTTGTAATTATATATAATTATTTAAATTTCTAACGATGACGCGTATATAAATATACATGCGAAATATATTCAAAATAAATTTTCGTCGATATTATTTAAAATAATTCATTTTAAATATTCAAAATTCGCTAAAATTGCCAAAATAAAAATTTTAAACTGGCTCGCATTTCCGGGTTATTACAATCTCACCCACTTAAAACTTTTCGTCCCCGAAAAGGAACGAAGCCGAAAGTTGTTTAACTAATCAACTCAACTTTCTCTATTTTGATTACGGCTTAAGTTATTCAACTTTTCAGTTTCTAAGAACTTTTCAAAATTTTCAAAAATTTGGCTAACACCCTAAATTTTCGAAAAATTTCGCCATAACCTCCCCTGCACCGGGAGCCACGGGAAAATCCCGAAATTGCCATATAGGCCTTCTGATCTCAAAAAGAAAAAGCCAAGCGGCTAGCCAATCGGCTCATAAAATCATCATCACCCAAACAAAACAGTAAATTATGATAAACATGTACCTATTTGTCGGGCAAACAAATTTTATTCTTTTCTCTAGCCTCCTTGCAATGACCTATTCAGTGCAAGTACACGTATATGCAAGCAAATGCGACTAATTTTCAATATAATTCACTATTTGGTACAATTAGGCATAATGGTTTAAAATTATTAAAAAAATAAACAAACAACATAAACATCAATCAATTAGTGAATTAGAGTTTCAAATTCATAACTTTGATACATATTTACAGAAAATCATGTTTTTGATGCCAAATCACAACCAATAAATCTATCTATATAAATTTTGGTTCTCACACCAGCCTGATGGAAATATATAGATATCACACCTTCGAAACACAAACAAAAATTCTGATGATGATATATCAATCATCAGAACCATCTCCGGGTGTCTAGAATGTGATTCTATATCTATCCAGTATATTAAAACTTCGAATATACGTTCATGACGCGTATATGCAAAACCTTTATATAATGGATTGTCCAAATTCAAAATAAATAAATAATCAAATACATATAAAATGATTTAAATTTCAGAACAAAATTGTTTTTATTTGAAAAATATACTCTTCACACCCGTTCTAGGATACTACTGATCCTATCTCTAACGAGTCATTCTAATTGGATATTACTAACCCAATATCTGATGAATTCTTTCGTATGGTTCTAATGTGTCTTGTTCTCGAGCTCTGTAAACCAAAGCTCTGATACCACTGTAAGAACCCGTAACTTCCCCATGAAGGAAAGAGCGGATACTTTGAGAACAACACACAAATGAATGCAGACGGAAGAACATTTCATTGTTATTACAACAATTCCATCAGATACAAGAATACACAGAGTATAAATGAATGAATTACATTCGATAAACATCAGAGATTATAATAAATTACATAGCAGAGGAAAATAATACAAAGCACAACTGAAGGTGATATACGGATACAGAGCTTTCCGGATATCATTCCAGCTGTAAACCAGGATCCTGTGAATATAAATCTGCAAAACCAAAACTACTAGCTACCCGTGTTGAAAAAAGGGCACCCAGAGTTTAGGTTAAAACAATAAACTCCAGGTCAGTCATGTGACTGGCGTGAGAACTAAAACAGTTATTTAAAATTTTACTTTAAAAGAGAATAATTCAAGGGACCACGCCGTATAACATGGAATGGGTTTCCTCCCAAGAATACCAGTGCATAGAATAAACAGCGCAATGCTTTTTCGAAAAATGAAGCTATTATAAGACCCAGGTCCCATCACACAATGCAACGCAAGCCAGAGGATAGGGTTTTCCCTTATAATAGCCAACATGCTTGGTACGTTTAAAACAAATCATTTGATACTATTATAAGTGTGTAGTGTTGTAATAACCCGAAAATCTGGACCAGTTTAAAATTTTTATTTTGGCAATTTTAGCGAATTTTGAATATTTAAAATGAATTATTTTAAATAAAATCGACGAGAAATTCATTTTGAATATATTTCGACGTATATATTATATACGTCGTCGTTAGAATATAAATAATTATATATAATTATAAATAGAATTGAAAATGGCGCGGTAGTTCGATAATTCGATTTCAAACTTCAATTGAATGTATCGGGTGCAAAACAATCCGGATTTTAGTGAAACCAAAAATAATAGGATCTAATTGATAATATCTTTCCATTGAATCCGAATAATCAAGATTTCATATCGGGAATCAAAAGATATGTCCAGTTGAAAATTCTGAATAGTCGCTATGGAATTCAGGCCCTTAAAAATAGACATTTTGCAAACGACCTCGGATTTCGACGAAACCACTTTTGTTGAGTCCGTGATGTAAAGTTATTGCTAGATTCCAAATTTCATAATTTTTCGAATCAATATGTGAGTGTGGCAAAGGAAAACGCGTTTGACCAGTTTCAGTTGATTTTAATCGACTGGAAATTGGCCATTTTTCCAACGGTCTCAGAATTCGACGAAACTAGTTTTATTAGGACCGTATCGTCAATTCGAAGCTAGAAAATATTTTTATAGAATTTTTCGAGTTAGTATGTGACCTCGGTAAATTGAAATGTACGTTTAAAATTCAATATAGTGATTTAAATGTAGATTTAATGGAAACTGATCGTAACAATCGAATTGGCCTACGATACATATCCCATTGTGTTCGGAATGGGGGTAAAACGCTAGGGACGACAGTCGGTGGGTTCGAATTGGGATTCAAAATAAAAGTCAACTTAAAAGAGAATAATAAAATAATAATTAAACCTAGTCAACCCTCATTCTCTCTCTACCCCTTTTCTTCCTTTCAGGCCCCCCCATCGTTATTCTATAAGGAAAAAAAAGAGAAAAAAAAAATGGAAACCTAATCTAAATCGCGCAGCCCCCTCGACGGAGCGTCCTCCTCCGTTGCCACCAGGTGGCGCCGCCCACTACTAGACCCCCCCCCCCTCGACGGAGCGCCCTCCTCCCCCTCCCTAGCTCTCCAGCGCCCTGAAGCCCGACCCCCCCCCTCCGACCTGCAAACTCCGACGAAGCCCGACCCCCCCCCCTACGACCTGCAAACTCCGATGAAGCCCGACCCCCCCCCCCCCCCTCCGACCTGCAAACTCCGACAAAGCCGACACCCCCCCATCTTCGCATACAGTAAGTATTTTTATTTTACTTTTATTTTTATTTTTATTTTAGAGTTAAAAACTAATTTCGATTTTTAGGAAAAAAAAAACTGATTTTATGTTAATTTTAAAAAAACTGATTTTATGTTAATTTTAAAAAACTGATTTTATGTTAATTTTAAAAAAACTGATTTTATGTTAATTAAAAAAAAAATGATTTTAGGTTAATTTTCAAACTGATTTGAAAAAGGTTAAAACTTTAAATAGAAAAAGGTTAAAACTTTAAATAGAAAAAGGTTAAAACTTTAAATAGAAAATATAAATTTGAAATGATTTTTAAATATAAAAATTAGCATTGTTGAAAATATATGGGAATGTTTTAAAAATATATATCATGTGATTTTTATATATTGAACATCGAAGTAAAAATATGATTTTTATATTGAACTTCGAAGTAAAAATAGGATTTTTATATATTGAACATCGAAGTAAAAATATGATTTTTATATTGAACTTCGAAGTAAAAATAGGATTTTTATATATTGAATAGCGAAGTAAAAATTCGATTTTTACATAGGTAGTGAAAGCGGGCAACGAAGATGACGAAGATGCGATAGCGATGAAGATTTCTATCAATGAAGTGCCGTGGAGCTAGGATAGCTATATGTGAGAATTTCTCACCTTTCAATTTCTTCTTCTAGTTATATATATATACTAGGATGCAGACGGTGCTTAGTAGCACCCGACACAATCGTCCACAGACCATGGACTTGTTTGTTTGGTTGCGTAGATCAGTTGGATTATTTGATTGAAATTGAATTGTGTGGTGAAATGAATTGATTTGATTGATGTGTGAATGGCGTGGGCCTTCACTAGACCGGGGATAAGGCTAGGCCTTGTCCCGTTTCTAGTATCGTGCCGTTATGCCGCCGAAATTTTCTAAAATGAGTTAGAAAAATAAAAATATCATTTTATTTAAAGAATGAACTTAATAGAAATTCATATGTTAAAATAAAATGTGTTATCGTTAAAAATATAATTTTTAACGTGAATGTGAATAAATAAATATTCATTTACAAACCAGACGGTTTGTTTATGTACACATATTTGAAGGACATTGATTGGGACGATAAATTTTACACATCGCCCAACTGCACGAATAAAATATTTGTTTGATTGTTTGAAACCCCACACGGGTATTGGGATGAAATTTGAAGTTCACCCGTCCTGATTGATTAAATATGTCGATCGATCGATTGACAGGCTGTTATAAGCGTTAGATATTTATATTTGATGCTTATACAACGTAGTGCACTTTGGTTGATGGTTGATTATTTTTCAAAGCTATTATATACATGTGTTGTAGAAAATCCATATAATTAACATTATATGGTAATTGATTGGGCCTCATTCCAGTTTAGAAAAAAAAGAATATTTGAAATAGAATATTTGAAAATAGGAATATATGAAGCCGTGTTGATTAGATTGACGCCATTTTGACGTGAACGATATTTATATCGATTTTAAAACGATTTCGAAATGAATTGAATTGAAAACGATTTCGAAATGAATTGAATTGAAAACGATTTCGAAATGAATTGAATTGAAAACGATTTCGAAATGAATTGAATTGAAAACGATTTCGAAATGAATTGAATTGAAAACGAATTCAAATTGAATTGAAAGCGAATTGAAATGAATTCAAATTGAATTGAAATTTGAATTGAATAGAAATGAATTTTAAAACGAATTTATAAAGAAGGATTCAATTTTTGATTTGAATTGAAATGAAAGTTGAAAATGTTTTTGAAACGAATTCAAAACCATTTATATAGATCGTTTTAAATAGAAATCGACGATATATATATTATATATATAATATAATGGCCTGAATAGAACGCGCCGCGCCGCGGCAGTTCGTGAATTTCGACCATTTATTTCAAACGGACATTACGGGAGATCCGACCGTCGGATTCTCCTAAGACCGGAACCGTTGGGTTCGTATCGAAAAGAGCTTTCTAACGAATGTGATAAATTGGAAATCTAACGGTTGGATTTGGAATTATGTCCAAATCAAATTGGAAAAAGGTCGCTGTAAGTGCAGTTCGATGGCCATTGGTGGAAATCGACTGTACGGGCCTTGATAAAATTATTAAAAATAGTAATAATTTGTGTAAAATCATAAGAATTGATTTGTGAAGAATTGGGATGAAAAACTCCATATTTGAAAAGATAAAAATAGATTTTTATCGAAATGAACTAGTTTTGAACTAGAAATATAATTCTATTTATTTTTTAAATAAATAAATTGAATTTGAAAAGGGTTTTGAAATTAACCAGAATTTCCAATGATTGCATTGGAGTGGATTTGAATCGAAATTGTCTTCGGAATATTTCGATGTTGGAATTCGTGATTATACGGATGTTGTTATGGAAATTTGAAAGATATATATTTATATCGTTATTTCCAATACGACATTTGTTAGTCGTAGAATTTGATATTGAATATAAGCCGGTATATTTTCTATTCAGAGCCTTGTATTGAATATCAAATGTGATTTGGGTTTGTCGTGAATGGTGTCTTCACTAACACTGTCCTTGAAACCAGTTGAGAAAAGATTAAATCTTTTTATTTAGATTTAATGAAGTGTACCAATTAAATGATATTTAATTGGAATTGAATTGGTATTGAATTTTGGGTTTATCGTGAACAGTGTTTTAAATAACACTTGTTCTTTAACCCGATAATTAATGGAAGGTGATTTTGGGTTTATCGTGGATCGTGTTTCAAATGACACCGATTCTTTAACCCAGATAACGATTAAAACTAAGTGGAGTTTTAATGAATCTTTAATTAGATTGAAAAGATCGAGAATGGAGTATCACCGGTTTTACTCCAGGCGATAGTTAAATCTTTAATTAGATTTGAACGTGAAATGGTAATTGAATTACCGATAACACTGTGGTGTTAGATATGAAGTACTACCAGTTTTACTTCATGGGATGAATAGGTTGGGATTGGGAAATAAAATAAATGATTACTTCGGTGTGGTTCGCTAATCCCGACTAGTTTGAATTGATATTCAAAGGAGATTAAAGAATAAATTTAAAGAATTTATCGTGGATAAAATTAATGGGAACTTTTCCCTAAGTATAGGAATATTTGAATAAAAGAATATTCTGGATTGGAATGAGGCGTATGTTGTGTTTGTGTAACACTTTTATAATATATACGCGAGTTATTCAGAAAGACCGGGTTTATCCCATTCTGAATAACTGATTCGACGTGGTGTCGAAGATGAAGACGGTGGTCGAAGACCGGAAGTCTTCACGTCGTTTGGGTGATAACTGATGATCTTGATTGGGCTGTACACCCAAGAAGATGGAAACAGTTGGTGATCGTCCAGACGTGCTTGGAGATCGATGGATATGCGGGCTACTAGGTGCCTCCGGTTTCGTTCAGACCCAGAACGGACTTGTAAATGGACTGTGTGTCTGACATTGGATTTTAGTCTGTGTGATTGATTTCTATTAAATATATATCTGTTTGGCGGCGGAGAATTTATTCTCTTGCTTAACGCCCTTCTCTGAGACGTACGAGCTCAGGGGTTATATATTGATGGATATCAAACGCATGGAGTGAATTGCCTGTGTGGCATGCCTAAGTGGCAATTGATCGAGGCTTCTGTTGAAAAGCAAAGTCTTGTGGTGATGATCAAAGCAAGGCCTTTGTGGCGTAGCTTTGTGTAACGTTGATTCGCGAGCTTCACACCCGGTATGAACCAAAAACGGGAGAGGACGTCAGGGAGGGCATGCGTTTCTTTCTAGCTAGAAGTGGCGTCAGTGGTTTTACACGCCCTGACGAGTTTGACTTATGTGGTTGTTGCTGTTGCGAGGCGCCTCGGTTATATCGGTTTCGGCCGATGCATTCTGGTCGGCAGATGGACCAGACTTACACCCAATAGGGTGGGGAGACGCATGTTCAGGGTTTAAGTTTAATCCACATCGATGGACTGGCCCTGAGGATCCAAGGCTTGACTGAGTACTTGCCTGAGGCTCGGGCTAGAGAGTCTCGAATCGGTTGAGGACTATCTTTTGCCTCGGTTCATAGATGGAGATCCAATTTCCAAATACGTGACATTTGCGGTTTTGATTGTATAACCTATATATGGCGACATAGTGGTATGGGGCATTCATGCCGCCTATGATCGATACTTATGATTTGAAGTGTTTTATACACTATGCACTTATAATAGTATCAAATGATTTGTTTTAAACGTATCAAGCATTCTTTGGCTGTTATAAGGGAAAACCCTATCCTCGACTGCGTTGCATTGTGTGATGGGACCTGGGTCTTATAACAGCTTCATTTTTCTTTATTTAGCATTGCGCTGTTCGTTTTATACACTGGTGTTCTTGGGAGGAAACCCGTTCCGTGTTATACGGCGTGGTCCCTTGATTTCCCTAGCTTTAAAATAAAGATTAATAACTGTTTTAGTTCTCACACCAGTCACATGACTGACCTGGAGTTTATTGTTTTAACCTAAACTCTGGGTGCCCTTATTTTGACATGGGCAGCTAGCAGTTTTGGTTTTGCAGATTTATATTCACAGGATCCTGGTTTACAGCTGGAACGATATCCGGAAAGCTTTGTATCCGTATATCTCTTCTAGTTGTGTATTGTATTATTTTCCGCTGCGATGTATTTAAATGTAATTTAAATCTCTGATATTTCTGTGTAATATTCATTTATACTCTGTATATTCTTGTATTCTGATGCATTGTTGTAATATACAATGAAATGTTCTTTTGTCTGCGTTCTGTTGTGGTTTGTTCTCGAACTATCCGACGCTTTCCTTTACGGGGAAGTTACGGGTCGTTTCATTTGGTATCAGAGCTTTGGTTTACAGAGCTCGAGAACAAGGCACATTAGAACCATATGAAAGGATTCATCAGATACTGGATTAGTAATATCCAATTAAAATGACTCGTTAGAGATAGGATCAGTAGTATCCTAGAACGGGTGTGAAGAGTATATTTTTTTTTAAATGAAAACAAAGTTTTGTTTTGAAAATTTAAATCAACTATTCGTATTTGATTATTTGTTTATGTTGATTTTGGACAATTCAGTATATAAAGAATTTGCATATACGCCTTGCAAACGTATATTCAAAGTTTTAATATACTGGATAGATATAGAGTCACACTCTAGTCGCCCGGAGATGATTCTGATGATAGTCTAGACATCATCAGAATTGGTATTCGAGTTTCGAAGGTGTGATTTTCTATATATTTCCATTAGACTGGTGTGAGAACCAAAACTAATATAGCTAGAATACATTGTTGTGATTTGGCATCAAAAATCTGATTTTTGACTATATATCAAGGTTATGAATTTGAAACTCTAATTCACTAATTGATTGATGTTTGTGTTGTTTGTTTAGTTGTTTGATAATTTTGAACCATTATGCCTAATGTGATCGAATAATGAATTGTATTGAAATTTGGTTCCATTTGCTTGCATATACATATATATCATTGAACAGGTCATAGCAAGGAGGCTAGAGCCAGAGAATAAAATTTGTTTGCCCGACAAATAGGTACATGTTTACTACATAATTTCCTGTTTTGTTTGGGTGATGATGATTTTGTGAGCCTATTGGCTAGCCGCTTGGCTTTTTCTTTTTGAGATCTGAAGGACCGGGGAAGCTATTTGAAATTCCCCGATGCTCCCGGTGCAGGGGAGGTTATGGCGAAATTTTTCGAAAATTTAGGGTGTTAGCCAAATTTTTGAAATTTTGAAAATTCTCAGAAACTAAAAAGTTGGAGAATGGAAGCCAGATCGAACGTAGAGTAGATTAATCAAACCACTTTCGACTTTGTTCCTTTTCGGGGACGAAAAGTTTTAAGTGGGGGAGATTGTAATAACCCGAAAATCTGGGCCAGTTTAAAATTTTTATTTTGGCAATTTTAGCGAATTTTGAATATTTAAAATGAATTATTTTAAATAAAATCGACGAGAAATTCATTTTGAATATAATTCGACGTATATATTATATACGCCGTCGTTAGAATATAAATAATTATATATAATTATAAATAGAATTGAAAATGGCGCGGTAGTTCGATAATTCGATTTCAAACTTCAATTGAATGTATCGGGTGCAAAACAATCCGGATTTTAGTGAAACCAAAAATAATAGGATCTAATTGATAATATCTTTCCATTGAATCCGAATAATCAAGATTTCATATCGGGAATCAAAAGATATGTCCAGTTGAAAATTCTGAATAGTCGCTATGGAATTCAGGCCCTTAAAAATAGACATTTTGCAAACGACCTCGGATTTCGACGAAACCACTTTTGTTGAGTCCATGATGTAAAGTTATTGCTAGATTCCAAATTTCATAATTTTTCGAATCAATATGTGAGCGTGGCAAAGGAAAACGCGTTTGACCAGTTTTAGTTGATTTTAATCGACTGGAAATTGGCCATTTTTCCAACGGTCTCAGAATTCGACGAAACTAGTTTTGTTAGGACCGTATCGTCAATACGAAGCTAGAAAATATTTTTATAGAATTTTTCGAGTTAGTATGTGACCTCGGTAAATTGAAATGTACGTTTAAAATTCAATATAGTGATTTAAATGTAGATTTAACGGAAACTGATCGTAACAATCGAATTGGCCTACGATACATATCCCATTGTGTTCGAAATGGGGGTAAAACGCTAGGGACGACAGTCGGTGGGTTCGAATTGGGATTCAAAATAAAAGTCAACTTAAAAGAGAATAATAAAATAATAATTAAACCTAGTCAACCCTCATTCTCTCTCTACCCCTTTTCTCCCTTTCAGCCCCCCCCCCCCCCCCCGTCGTTATTCTATAAGGAAAAAAAAAGAGAAAAAAAAAATGGAAACCTAATCTAAATCGCGCAGCCCCCTCGACGGAGCGTCCTCCTCCGTTGCCACCAGGTGGCGTCGCCCACTACTAGACCCCCCCCCCTCGACGGAGCGCCCTCCTCCCCCTCCCTAGCTCTCCAGCGCCCTGAAGCCCGACCCCCCCTCCGACCTGCAAACTCCGACGAAGCCCGACCCCCCCCCTCCGATCTGCAAACTCCGATGAAGCCCGACCCCCCCTCCTCCGACCTGCAAACTCCGACGAAGCCGACACCCCCCCATCTTCGCATACAGTAAGTATTTTTATTTTACTTTTATTTTTATTTTTATTTTAGAGTTAAAAACTAATTTCGATTTTTAGGAAAAAAAACTGATTTTATGTTAATTTTAAAAAAACTGATTTTATGTTAATTTTAAAAAACTGATTTTATGTTAATTTTAAAAAAACTGATTTTATGTTAATTTAAAAAAAAAAAAACTGATTTTAGGTTAATTTTCAAACTGATTTGAAAAAGGTTAAAACTTTAAATAGAAAAAGGTTAAAACTTTAAATAGAAAAAGGTTAAAACTTTAAATAGAAAATATAAATTTGAAATGATTTTTAAATATAAAAATTAGCATTGTTGAAAATATATGGGAATGTTTTAAAAATATATATCATGTGATTTTTATATATTGAACATCGAAGTAAAAATATGATTTTTATATTGAACTTCGAAGTAAAAATAGGATTTTTATATATTGAACATCGAAGTAAAAATATGATTTTTATATTATTTTCGAAGTAAAAATAGGATTTTTATATATTGAATAGCGAAGTAAAAATTCGATTTTTACATAGGTAGTGAAAGCGGGCAACGAAGATGACGAAGATGCGATAGCGATGAAGATTTCTATCAATGAAGTGCCGTGGAGCTGGGATAGCTATATGTGAGAATTTCTCACCTTTCAATTTCTTCTTCTAGTTATATATATATACTAGGATGCAGACGGTGCTTAGTAGCACCCGACACAATCGTCCACAGACCATGGACTTGTTTGTTTGGTTGCGTAGATCAGTTGGATTATTTGATTGAAATTGAATTGTGTGGTGAAATGAATTGATTTGATTGATGTGTGAATGGCGTGGGCCTTCACTAGACCGGGGATAAGGCTAGGCCTTGTCCCGTTTCTAGTATCGTGCCGTTATGCCGCCGAAATTTTCTAAAATGAGTTAGAAAAATAAAAATATCATTTTATTTAAAGAATGAACTTAATAGAAATTCATATGTTAAAATAAAATGTGTTATCGTTAAAAATATAATTTTTAACGTGAATGTGAATAAATAAATATTCATTTACAAACCAGACGGTTTTTTTATGTACACATATTTGAAGGACATTGATTGGGACGATAAATTTTACACATCGCCCAACTGCACGAATAAAATATTTGTTTGATTGTTTGAAACCCCACACGGGTATTGGGATGAAATTTGAAGTTCACCCGTCCTGATTGATTAAATATGTCGATCGATCGATTGACAGGCTGTTATAAGCGTTAGATATTTATATTTGATGCTTATACAGCGTAGTGCACTTTGGTTGATGGTTGATTATTTTTCAAAGCTATTATATACATGTGTTGTAGAAAATCCATATAATTAAAATTATATGGTAATTGATTGGGCCTCATTCCAGTTTAAAAAAAAAAAGAATATTTGAAATAGAATATTTGAAAATAGGAATATATGAAGCCGTGTTGATTAGATTGACGCCATTTTGACGTGAACGATATTTATATCGATTTTAAAACGATTTCGAAATGAATTGAATTGAAAACGATTTCGAAATGAATTGAATTGAAAACGATTTCGAAATGAATTGAATTGAAAACGATTTCGAAATGAATTGAACTGAAAACGATTTCGAAATGAATTGAATTGAAAACGAATTCAAATTGAATTGAAAGCGAATTGAAATGAATTCAAATTGAATTGAAATTTGAATTGAATAGAAATGAATTTTAAAACGAATTTATAAAGAAGGATTCAATTTTTGATTTGAATTGAAATGAAAGTTGAAAATGTTTTTGAAACGAATTCAAAACCATTTATATAGATCGTTTTAAATAGAAATCGACGATATATATATTATATATATTATATATATAATATAATGGCCTGAATAGAACGCGCCGCGCCGCGGCAGTTCGTGAATTTCGACCATTTATTTCAAACGGACATTACGGGAGATCCGACCGTCGGATTCTCCTAAGACCTGAACCGTTGGGTTCGTATCGAAAAGAGCTTTCTAACGAATGTGATAAATTGGAAATCTAACGGTTGGATTTGGAATTATGTCCAAATCAAATTGGAAAAAGGTCGCTGTAAGTGCAGTTCGATGGCCATTGGTGGAAATCGACTGTACGGGCCTTGATAAAATTATTAAAAATAGTAATAATTTGTGTAAAATCATAAGAATTGATTTGTGAAGAATTGGGATGAAAAACTCCATATTTGAAAAGATAAAAATAGATTTTTATCGAAATGAACTAGTTTTGAACTAGAAATATAATTCTATTTATTTTTTTAAATAAATAAATTGAATTTGAAAAGGGTTTTGAAATTAACCAGAATTTCCAATGATTGCATTGGAGTGGATTTGAATCGAAATTGTCTTCAGAATATTTCGATGTTGGAATTCGTGATTATACGGATGTTGTTATGGAAATTTGAAAGATATATATTTATATCGTTATTTCCAATACGACATTTGTTAGTCGTAGAATTTGATATTGAATATAAGCCGGTATATTTTCTATTCAGAGCCTTGTATTGAATATCAAATGTGATTTGGGTTTGTCGTGAATGGTGTCTTCACTAACACTGTCCTTGAAACCAGTTGAGAAAAGATTAAATCTTTTTATTTAGATTTAATGAAGTGTACCAATTAAATGATATTTAATTGGAATTGAATTGGTATTGAATTTTGGGTTTATCGTGAACAGTGTTTTAAATAACACTTGTTCTTTAACCCGATAATTAATGGAAGGTGATTTTGGGTTTATCGTGGATCGTGTTTTAAATGACACCGATTCTTTAACCCAGATAACGATTAAAACTAAGTGGAGTTTTAATGAATCTTTAATTAGATTGAAAAGATCGAGAATGGAGTATCACCGGTTTTACTCCAGGCGATAGTTAAATCTTTAATTAGATTTGAACGTGAAATGGTAATTGAATTACCGATAACACTGTGGTGTTAGATATGAAGTACTACCAGTTTTACTTCATGGGATGAATAGGTTGGGATTGGGAAATAAAATAAATGATTACTTCGGTGTGGTTCACTAATCCCGACTAGTTTGAATTGATATTCAAAGGAGATTAAAGAATAAATTTAAAGAATTTATCTTGGATAAAATTAATGGGAACTTTTCCCAAAGTATAGGAATATTTGAATAAAAGAATATTCTGGATTGGAATGAGGCGTATGTTGTGTTTGTGTAACACTTTTATAATATATACGCGAGTTATTCAGAAAGACCGGGTTTATCCCATTCTGAATAACTGATTCGACGTGGTGTCGAAGATGAAGACGGTGGTCGAAGACCGGAAGTCTTCACGTCGTTTGGGTGATAACTGATGATCTTGATTGGGCTGGACACCCAAGAAGATGGAAACAGTTGGTGATCGTCCAGACGTGCTTGGAGATCGATGGATATGCGGGGTACTAGGTGCCTCCGGTTTCGTTCAGACCCAGAACGGACTTGTAAATGGACTGTGTGTCTGACATAGGATTTTAGTCTGTGTGATTGATTTCTATTAAATGTATATCTGTTTGGCGGCGGAGAATTTATTCTCTTGCTTAACGCCCTTCTCTGAGACGTACGAGCTCAGGGGTTATATATTGATGGATATCAAACGCATGGAGTGAATTGCCTTTGTGGCATGCCTAAGTGGCAATTGATCGAGGCTTCTATTGAAAAGCAAAGTCTTGTGGTGATGATCAAAGCAAGGCCTTTGTGGCGTAGCTTTGTGTAACGTTGATTCGCGAGCTTCACACCCGGTATGAACCAAAAACGGGAGAGGACGTCAGGGAGGGCATACGTTTCTTTCTAGCTAGAAGTGGCGTCAGTGGTTTTACACGCCCTGACGAGTTTGACTTATGTGGTTGTTGCTGTTGCGAGGCGCCTCGGTTATATCGGTTTCGGCCGATGCATTCTGGTCGGCAGACGGACCAGACTTACACCCCATAGGGTGGGGAGACGCATGTTCAGGGTTTAAGTTTAATCCACATCGGTGGACTGGCCCTGAGGATCCAAGGCTTGACTGAGTACTTGCCTGAGGCTCGGGCTAGAGAGTCTCGAATCGGTTGAGGACTATCTTTTGCCTCGGTTCATAGAAGGAGATCCAATTTCCAAATACGTGACATTTGCGGTTTTGATTGTATAACCTATATATGGCGACATAGTGGTATTGGGCATTCATGCCGCCTATGATTGATACTTATGATTTGAAGTGTTTTATACACTATGCACTTATAATAGTATCAAATGATTTGTTTTAAACGTATCAAGCATTCTTTGGCTGTTATAAGGGAAAACCCTATCCTCGACTGCGTTGCATTGTGTGATGGGACCTGGGTCTTATAACAGCTTCATTTTTCTTTATTTAGCATTGCGCTGTTCGTTTTATGCACTGGTATTCTTGGGAGGAAACCCGTTCCGTGTTATACGGCGTGGTCCCTTGATTTCCCTAGCTTTAAAATAAAGATTAATAACTGTTTTAGTTCTCACACCAGTCACATGACTGACCTGGAGTTTATTGTTTTAACCTAAACTCTGGGTGCCCTTATTTTGACACGGGCAGCTAGCAGTTTTGGTTTTGCAGATTTATATTCACAGGATCCTGGTTTACAGCTGGAACGATATCCGGAAAGCTTTGTATCCGTATATCTCTTCTAGTTGTGTATTGTATTATTTTCCGCTGCGATGTATTTAAATGTAATTTAAATCTCTGATATTTCTGTGTAATATTCATTTATACTCTGTATATTCTTGTATTCTGATGCATTGTTGTAATATACAATGAAATGTTCTTTTGTCTGCGTTCTGTTGTGGTTTGTTCTCGAACTATCCGATGCTTTCCTTTACGGGGAAGTTACGGGTCGTTTCAAGTGTCAAAACAATTTCAATCATAAATATCAATCCTGGGCGGCATGGGTACCATCTATCATGTCGCCATACTAGGCTCTACAAATAAAATCGAAATACACGTATTGGAAATTGGATTTCCATCATGAGTCGAGGCAAGGGGCAAGCTCCTCTCCGCTTTCGAGACACTCTAGCAAATGTCCCAGGGCTACGCACTCTGGGCAACCCTTGGATCTTCAGGGCCGGTCCTCTCTTACGTTTGAGGATTAGTATTCCTGAACACACGTTTCCTGGTCCTTACAGACCTAAAATCGAGGCGCCTCATCCAACAACCACATAGGTTAAAAGTATATAAATGTTAGGGCTGGTAAGTCACTGACACCACCAAAGCTAGAAAGAAACGTCGTGCTCTCCCTACAGTTACTATCCCGTTTTTGACTCATACCGAGGTGTGAGGCTTGCGAATTCACGTTATACACAAAGCTGTCCCGTAAGCTATGCATTGATCATCAACCACAAGACTTTGCTTTTCAACAGAAGCCTTGATCCATGCAACTCAGCATGCCACACAGGCAATTCATGCCATGCGACGGATGTCCATCGATATACAACCTCTGAGCTCGTCAATCTCAGAGAAGGGCGTTAAGCAAGAGAATAAATTCTCCGCCGCCAAATAGATGTATATTCAATAGAAATCAATCAACACAGGAAAAAATCCAATGTCAAACACACAATCCATTTACAAGTTCGTTCTGGGTCTGAACGAAACCGGAGGCACTTTCCTCGCATATTCATCCATCTCCAAGTACGTCTGGAAGACCACCAACTATTTCCATCCTCTTGGGTGTACAGCCCAATCAGGATCATCACTAATTATCCAAACGATGTGAATACTTCCGGTCTTCGACCACCGTCATCATCTTCGACTTATTGTCGAATCGGTTATTCAGAATGGGTATAACGCGGCCTTTCCGAACAACCCGCGTATATTAAAAACAAATGTTACGCAAACACAACATACGCCTCCTTCCAATTCATTAGTCACTAACCGTAAATTAGCAAGAGAACAATTCCCCAAATATTAACCACGAAGGCCGAAACCAACATCAGATCAATACCCAGGAAACCATTCTTCTTAACTAACCTACAGCTAGTTTCTAAATTTTATATTCTTAGGGAAAGGTTCCCATTAATTTTATCCAAGATAAATTCTTTAAAATTTATTCTTTAATCTTCCTTTGGATGTCATATCAAACCAAATTATGGTTTTCCAAACTAGTCGAGATTAGCGAACCGCACCGAAGTAATTATTTATTTTATTTCCCAATCCCAACCCATTCATCCCATGAATCAAAACTGGTAATACTCTATATCTAACACCATGGTGTTATCGGTAAAATTAATTACCATTTCACTTTCAAATCTAATTAAAGATCCAACTATCGCCTGGAGCAAAACTGGTGATACTCCATTCTCGCTCACTTTCTAAATTTGATAATTTAAATTATCAATTCACATTTCAATCTAATTACAGATTCATTAAAACTCCTTTTACTGGGTCAAAGAACTAATGTCATTTAAAACGCGGTTCACGATAAACCCAAATCACATTCTATTTATTATCGGGTTAAAGAACTAGTGTTTAAAACACCGTTCACGATAAACCCAAACCACATTCTATTTATTATCGGGTTAAAGAACTAGTGTTATTTAAAACACCGTTCACGATAAACCCACAAATCAATTCTAATTCAATTCCAATCCAATATATTAGAAATTCCGATTATTTAAAACCCCTTTTTAAAACTAATTTATTTATTTAAAAATAATGGGTTTTAAATTTAGTTCAAAACTAGTTCATTTCGATAAAAATCCATTTTTATCTTTTCAAATATGGAGTTTTACATTCCAATTTTTCGCAAATCATTTCTTATGATTTTACACAAATTATTGATATTTTTAATAATTTTATCAAGGCCCGTACAGTCGATTTCCATCAATGGCCATCGAACTGCACTTACAGCGACCTTTTCCAAATTTGATTTGGACGTATCTCCAAATCCAACCGTTAGATTTCAAATTCGTAATATTCGTTAGAAAGCTCTTTTCGATACGAACCCAACGGTTCCAGTTTTAGGAGAATCCAACGGTCGGATCTCCCGTAATGTCCGTTCGAAGTCAATGGTCGAAATTTACGAACAATCGCGGTGCGGCTCGTTCTATTCAGGCCATTATATTATATATATAATATATATTTCATCGATTTCTATTTAAAACAAATTTTATAAATAGTTTTTAATTCGTTTCAAAAACATTTCAACTTCCATTTCCAATTCAAATCAAAATTGAATTTTTCCTTATAAATTCGTTTTAAAATGCGTTTCAATTCAATTCAAATATCAATTCAATTTGTATTCATTTCAAATTGATTTTCTCCTATTTCGATTCAATTCAAATTGGTTTTCTATTCGATTCAATTCAAATTGGTTTTCTTTTCGATTCAATTCAAATTGGTTTTCTATTCGATTCAATTCAAATTGGTTTTCTATTCGATTCAATTCAAATTGGTTTTCTATTCGATTCAATTCAAATTGGTTTTCTATTCGATTCAATTCAAATTGGTTTTCTATTCGATTCAATTCAAATTGGTTTTCTATTCGATTCAATTCAAATTGGTTTTCTATTCGATTCAATTCAAATTGGTTTTCTGTTCGATTCAATTCAAATTAGTTTTCTATTCGATTCAATTCAAATTGGTTTTCTATTCAATTCAATTATAAAAACGAATATAATCGATATAAATATTGTATGCGTCACAATAGCGCATCTCTAATCAATACGGCTTTATATATTTCAATAATTCCGTTATTCTATTCAACAAATGAATATTTATTTTATTCAATACATGAATCTATATTTTTGTCAACACATGACTAATCTCAACGGATGAGTACTGTCCACGTGTGACTATTTTTGTTATTTAATATATTTTATAAAAATTATGGTATCTATCGTTTGATTTCAAATCAGACTCCAACCGTAAAGTAGTAAGAGAACGATTCCCTGAATATTAACCCCGAAGGCCGAAACCAACATCAGATCAATATCCAGGAGACCACTCATCTTATCTATTTTCCAGTTAGTTTCTAATTTTATATACGATAAAGATGTAAATTTTATTGTTAAAATATTTCGTTCAACACATGACTAATCTCAATAGATGAGTACGGTCAACACATGAACCTTTATTTTATAATGATAAAGATGTAAATTTTATTGTTAAAATATTTCGTTCAACACATGACTAATCTCAACGAATGAGTACTGTTAACACATGAACCTTTATTTTATAATGATAAAGATGTAAATTTTATTGTTAAAATATTTCGTTCAACACATGACTAATCTCAATAGATGAGTACGGTCAACACATGAACCTTTATTTTATTATATTCTTTATTTTCTAAATTGGAATGAGGCCCAATCAATCACCATATAGCGTTAACTATATGGATTCCATACAACACATGTATATAACAGCAACGATAAATAATCAACCATCATCCAAAGTGCACTACACTGTATAAGCATCAAATATAGATATCTAACGCTTATAACAGCCTGTCAATCAATCAATCGACATACAACTAATTGTTGGGATTAGTGTATGTTATATTTTATCCCAATACCCGTGTGGGGTTTGAACAATCAAACACAGATTTTATTTGTGCAGTTGGGCGATGTTTAAAATTTATCGTCCCAATCAATATCAGTCAAATCAATGTGTATAAACAAATCGGCCGATTTGTTTATAAATATTTATTGATTTATATTCATGTTAGAAATTATATTTTGAACGATAAAATATTTTTAACTATATAAATATTTTATTCTATTCCACATCACACAATCAATTTTCATCTCAACAAACAATCAAACATACAAGCCAACCATGGTCTGTAGATGACGGGTGTCGGGTGCTACTAAACACCGTCTGCATCCTAGTATATATATAACTAGAAAAAGAAATTTAGAGTGAGAAGTTCTCACCGACTAGCTAATCCAATCATCTTGACTCTTCTTATATAGAAGCCTTCGTCGTTCTCGCCTTTCGTCACTTTCGTTGCCCGTAGCCACTACAAAAATAAAAATCACATTTTTATATTGTTACTATGTAGATAAAAATCATATTTTTATACTACTACTATATGAATAAAAATTCCATTTTTACACCGCTACTATATAGATAAAAATTCTATTTTTACAACGGTGCTATATAGATAAAGATTATATTTTTATCACGCTATTCTCAACATAAAGATTTTGCCCTTTCAAATATAAAGATTTCGCCTTTTCAAATATAAAGATTTCGCCTTTTCAAATATAAAGATTTAATTTTTATTCTAGATCTACAACTTAAAAATCTGACCTTTCGATAATTTCAAATCTAATGCTCAATTCTTTTCAAAGCTGATTTCATTTTTATTATTATTTTCAAAACTGATTTTATTATTATTATTTATTTTCTTCAATGGTTTAAAACAAATAATAATAACAAAAATATCAAATCTGAAAAAGAAATTTAAAAATGAAAATAAAAATAAATCAGAAAACTTATGGTTTTTCGGCAGCGAGGGGGGCTAAGGTGATGAACTAGCAGCGCGGGGGGGGTGCTCTCACTCGACTGGACGTGTGGGTGGAGCTCGCGGTCGAAGAGGAGAGGGTTTTCTGCGATTTAAGGAGGAAGAGGGGGTGTCGGTCGCCGCGGTTTCGAGGTGACGCAAGGGATGGGCGCGCAGGCGGAGTGTGGTGGTCGTGGGTGGCTTGGTTGACCGGCGTGGGTCTGTGGAACGGTAGGTGATGGGTTGGGCGCGGCTCCAGGTGATTGGGCATCAGGGTCAGTGGATGGAGAAAGGAACGAGGAGGAGAGAGGGAAGAGTGGCGGTGGGGAAGAAGGAGGAGGGTGAGGTGGGCGGTCGATCGGTAGAGGGGGCGGCGATGGGCTGAGGCGATCGACGGGGGTGTTTAGGGTTTTCATTTTCTTTTTTTTAATTTAATTTCAGTCTGAACTGAGGATAGAAGGGAAAGGAATAGGGGGGTTATGTAAAGTTTTATATTTTATTTATTTTAATTACTAATTTACTGTCCACCAAAGTTGACTTTTTATTTGAACTCGAAACGAGACCCAACGATTGTCGCCCCTGGCTAATTACCCCTGTCCCAAACACAATGGGATATGTATCGTAGGCCAATTCCATCGTTTTGATTGGTTTCCGTTCAAATTAAAATATTATTCTTTATATATTCAATTTGAACGCACATTTCAATTTACCGGGGTCGCATACGAACTCGAAAAATTCCAGAAAAATATTTTCTAGCTTCGTATTGACGATACGGTCCTAACAAAACTAGATTCGTCGAATTCTGAGACCGTTTGAAAAATGGCCATTTTCCAGTCGATTAAAATCAACTGAAACTGGTCAAACGCGTTTTCCTTTGCCACGCTCACATATTGATTCGAAAAATTACGAAATTTGGAATCTAGCAATAACATGACATCCCGGATCCAACAAAAGTGGTTTCATCGAAATCCGAGGTCGTTTGCAAAATTTCCATTTTTAAGGGCCTGAATTCCATAGCTACTATTCAGCATTTTCAACTGGACATATCTTTTGATCCCCGCAATGAAATTTTGATGTTTCGGATTCGTTGGAAAGATATTATCAAATAGATCCTATTATTTTTGGTTTCGTTAAAATCCGTTTTGTTTTGCACCAGGTACATTCAATTGAAGTTTGAAGTCGAATTATCGAACTACCACACCATTTTCAATTCCTTTTATAATTATATATAATTATTTATATTCTAACGACGACGCGAATATAAATATACGTTCGAAATATATTCAAAATAAATTTTCGTCGATATTATTTAAAATAATTCATTTTAAATATTCAAAATTCGCTAAAATTGCCAAAATAAAAATTTTAAACTGGCTCGCATTTCCGGGTTGTTACACCTGCTTACTGTCGATCTTAATGTTTTGAGGCCTTCTGAACGCAATAGGATGGGTCTCGTGGTCCAATTCCAAAATCTATAGAAAATTTATTTAAAACCCCATTAAAAATTAATTAATTTAAATATTGACCGTACATTTAAATATGCCGGGGCCACATATGACCTCAGAAAATTCCAACAAAAAATTATTTTTAGCATTCTTATGACGATACAGATACAATAAAATTATTTTCGTCGAAATCTGAGACTGTTCGAAAAATGGCTATTTTCAAGTCGTTTAAATTTAACTGAAATAGTCAAAACACATTTTCGTTTGTCACCCTTACATATTAATTCGAAAAATTCTGAAAATTGAAACCTAGCAATAATTTAACATTCCGGTTCCAACAAAAGTGGTTTCGTCGAAAACGGAGGCCGTTTGAAAAATGACTATTTTCAAGGCCAATATATTTAATATTAAAAATACATTTTAAAACAAATAAACCCCAAAACTCAAAATATATAAGTGTTTATACTTTTTAAATGCAGAAACATCATTCCAGACTCAATGGAAGTTGTTTCGAGTCCAAATTCCTTCATATGTGAAAAGTAGCCCTTCGGGCGATATATATTATATATATATATTCTACAACGACCTTTCTAAATATTGAATTGGCCATATCTTTTGATTCCCGCTATGAAATTTCAATTTTTCAGATTCGGTAGAAAGATATGATTAAACGGATTTACATATTTCTGGTTTCACTCAATTCTGATTTATTTTGAATCCTGTACATTCAGTTAAAGTTCAAAATTAAAATTTTAAAACTACCGCGCAATTTCTTACTCCTTTTATATTTAAATTAAATTAATCGTTCTAACTTCAATTAAAATAAATTATAGCCATTACTATTTATATAAATTAAATTATAACCTCAAAATTCATTAAAATTTTCTAAGATAAATTTTTTAAATTGGTTCTGAATTTGCGAGTTGTTACAATTTATGTGGTTGAACAATCCGTTTTGTTTTATGGTACTTGTATTTTTGTACATATGGAAACACGAGATCGATTGGTGTATATCATTTAACCAAATCCGTTAAGTAGATTTTAAAATTTAAAATGTGTACAAGCCAAGATGAACACTTGATATTTAAGGGGAGCAGATATTGTGCCTTAAATCATGGGAATACTCGTTCTAGCCACGTCTCTTTTCTTTTATTTATTTAACTATGCACATTCAAACGGCCATAATTCTTCTTCTACGTTGGGATTCTGCTCATTTTTTCCACTTACTACTCATATGCAACATTTTCGGTAATCAATTTCTACTTATAAAAAAATTAGAGAAACAACAATGGCTTCTACCTCATTCAAAACTCAATATCTTATGAACCTCTCATTGAAAAATTCTAAAACTAGTCTCATTCAACTCAGAGAAATATTCTCTTCAATTCTATTCTTTTGTTAGAGGGTGCGGCATGATTTTATTAGGGTTTCAATGTCTACAATAAAGGACATTAAACTAAGGTTGAGATTTGTGTTGATTATAGAGATCTATGCCTGAATTGATGATTGTATTCGGGTTTGTGGCATGGAGGAGCACATTATGACAAAATTTTAGAGGATTCCACGACAAAAAGTGTCGCAACCTGTATTGAAAAAAAACATATGTACATAAGGAAGAGGCATTTTCCTTGGTGAGGTCGAGTTTGGCGAGATGGTGATGGAGAGGAAGAGACCACGAAGATAAACTCGTCGGATCCGTCTGTTTGGGTTTTCATTGAGGGAATTAGGAGATATAGAGGAGAGAAGGAGACATGTTTTAGGACATGGATGATTTTATTTGCTGTACAGAACATGAGGAGGAAGGAGGAATGATGACGTAGCATTGTGGCATTAAGGTGAGAGGGTGTGTTTAATTATCTTGTTTTAATTTATATTCAAATTTGTATAACTTGTAACGTGTATAACTTTTGCATACGACTTCAGAATGACACGCGGTTTGTTGCGTTGGAATCGTATCGACGAGCTCTTCGTGTTGACACTGATTTGGAAAGATTTTGAGAATGTCCAATTTTGGACCTATTTTGGAGTTTTAACGCGTTCGAAACCAAAGGTGAGTGATTAAACTCACTCACGCGTAACTAAAGCATTCTAATATTAGTTAAATTATTATCATGTCATGATATGATTATATGGATTGATGTATGACAGTTTAAATTGCATGTTTATATTTATTTGTATCGATGGTGTAGTTAAATTTGACTGTTAAATATAATTTTTCAATTAAGTAAAAAAAATTACATTTAATTGCTGTTTAAAATTTGACATCGGAAAATTTGTAAATTTATATGATATTGGACTATTTTGTACATATTGACATGATGAATGGCTTGAATTTGATATGTTTTATATATTGATGTTAGTTGTGTGAACTTACCTATTATTCACATTTATTTGTGCTGATTAATCCCAACCATTACCCTAGATGTTACGGGCATCGAATAAACCAGGGATTAATCGTTAAAATGAATTAAGAACGTAGGTTGAAATGATAAATACCTATGACCCTGATTTGGATTGAAATTATATATATCCTTTCCCAAAATACTAAAACTGAAATTTAAGTATCACTTGGCCATAGGATATAAAATTATATGTGAACACCGTTTGGTTAAATAAAAATTTGTTTTAACCATGAATTTAGAAATCTTGTTTAAAGACGATAAGTGTAACAACCCGCAAATTCTGAACCAATTTAAAAAAAATTATTTTAGAACATTTTAATGAATTTTGAGGATATAATGTAATTTATATAAATAATAATGGCTAGATTTATTTTAATTGAAGTTAAAATGAATAACTTTAATTTAAATATAAAAGGAGTTAGAAATGGCGCGGTAGTTTTAAAATTTTAATTTTGAACTTTAACTAAGTGTACAGGACTCAAAATAAATCAGAATTGAGTGAAACCAGAAATATTAAAATCTGTTTAATCATATCTTTCTAATGAATCTGAAAAAAAATGAAATTTCATAGCGGGAATCAAAAGTTATGGCCAATTCAATATTTAGAAAGGTCGCTGTAGAATTTATTTATATATACATATATAATATATATGGCCCGAAAGGCTACTTTTCACATATGAAGGAATTTTGACTCGAAACCCCTTCCATTGAGTCTGGAATGATGTTTCTGCATTTACAAAGTATAAACACTTATAATTTTGAGTTTCGAAATTTATTTGTTTAAAAATGTATTTTTAATATTAAATATATAGCCCTTGAAAATAGTCATTTTTCAAACGACCTCCGTTTTCGACGAAACCACTTTTGTTGGAACCGGAATGTCAAATTATAGCTAGGTTTCAATTTTCAGAATTTTTCAAGTTAATATGCGAGCGTGGCGAAAGAAAATGTGTTTTGACTATTTCAGTTAAATTTAAACGACTTGAAAATAGCCATTTGTCAAACACTCTCAGAATTCGACGAAATTAGTCTTGTTAGAACCGTATCGTCATACGAAAGCTAAAAATATTTTTTTTTTTGGAATTTTTAGAGGTCATATGTGGCCCCGACATATTTAAATGTACGGTCAATATTTAATTAATTAATTTTTAATGGGATTTTAAATAAAATTTCTATAGATTTCGGAATTGGACCCCGAGACCTGTCCCATTGCGTTCAGAAGGCCTAAAAACGTTAAGATCGACAGTAAGCAAGCCCAATTCTGAGACAGTCCAGAAATCAACCTTTATAACACGATTTTCAATGAATTTAATAAAAAAATAATAAAGAAAACCCTAACCCTAATGCGGCCGCCGCATATTCCATTCGAAGGCCAGAATCATCTGAATTTCAAACATTAATTTCTCTTAATCCGCTCTATGAAAATTGACAAACTATATATCAATTCGAAGAGATTTCCGAGAGCTATAAATCCATACGGTCAAGATCTGAAACCAAGCCACGGACTGGCCGAATTCTGGCCACAAAGGCGACGCGGTTGGAGGCGATTTGGTGGCGATGGGGCCCACCGAGTTCGCCCTGGGGCTCAGTGATGGCGTGCGGCGGGCGGGGCTTCGGAGTGGCGGCGTTCGATTGGCGCTTGGGTGGGCAAAGGGGGGTGCGACGTGAGGTTTGGACGGTGGAAATTGGGTTCACCTGTTACGTGATAGACGAAGAAGAAGGGTATTATTTTAATATTATTTTATTTATTTAATATTTAATTTATGCAATCTTTAAAAATCAATATCTCTTTCATACGAGGGTCGTTTGACGAACCGTAAGTTGCGTTGGACTTGTCTTTCCGAGATCTTCGCAATGGCGCAGACTAGAGCTAAAACCGAGACAGTTGAATTTTCAGCCATATCAATGTGAGAACTCTAATTTTTATTGTTTAAATTATTTTTAATTATTTTTCTTGTGTTAATAATAATTTTACTGTGATGTTAAATCAAATTTGAAATGTTCTGTGTTGTACATATTGTTGATTGTTGCTTGTGTTATGTTTGTTGTTCATGATATGCTAGATCCGCGTTGAATTTAATATATTGTTGAATTTTATTTGCAATTAGAGAATTAAATCTAAATTTAGATTTAAATCATATTTTATTCAGATCTAGTTGCTCTAATTTATTTTAAATTATTAAAATGTTATTTTTATTATTTTAAAATGAACAATGAAATTTGAACAACAAATAAAACCTTATTTTTATTTGTTTACTTTGCAATAGGATTTGAATGACAAATAAAATATTATTTTATTTGTTTATTTACAATAGAATATGAACAACAAATAGAACATATTTTTATTTGTTTCCATTACAACAGAATTTGGCTAACAAATAAAATCCTATTTTTATTTGTTACATTTAGAACACGATTTATGAATTACAGTAAAAATTCTTCTTCTTTTTTTACTGTCACGTTAAACATAAGATGTTCTAGGATTAGAATAACAATAAGAAACTAAATTTTATTGTTGACATTAAAACATTTTTATAAAATAAAACTTTGTTTACATTATATTTATAAGTCAAAGGTTATATTTGGAAACCACCTTTTTGTTTACATTTTTTATGTAAATAAAAAAAAATCATGTTTTGGAAATCACAATTTTGTTTACATTTTATATGTAAATAAGAAATTATTTTCAGAAGTTACATCCTAGTTTACAAATATATTTTATAATATAATTCATTCTTTTATTTGAATTCACTGATGCTAATAAATTTTAAAAATAAAATTTATTCTTTTATTTACATTCAGCCATGCAAATATACATATAGTAAATAGAAATTGTTCTTTATTTGCATTTATCAATGCAAATATATATTGAAACAAATCACTCTTTCATTTGCACTCAGCTATGCAACTAAATATATTGAAATAAAGTTTATTTTTTTATTTGCATTTATCAATGCAAATATGCATTGAAATTAAGGTTTATTCTTTTGTTTGCATTTATAAATGCAAATATTCAATTAAACTAAAGTCTATCTTTTTATCTACATTTACTAATACAAATGTACACATTTTTACACATCGAATATAATTTGTTAAAAATATACTTTGAAAATTAATTTTGTTCTCTTATTTACATCCACTAATCTAAATATAATTTGAAAACAAAACTATTCTTTGTTTGCATTCATAAATGCAAATAATCGTTTAAATAAAATTTGTTTCTTTATTTACATTAACTAATGTAAATACACATTTGGAAATGAGTTTCTTTCCACCGTCACTCAAATATACTTTTGAATAAAAATAAAAGTTACATTTGTTATTTGCATTCCTTGTTGCAAATAAAACCTTAAAATAAAGTTCATCTTTCTTTGCAATTCATTAATGCAAACAAACCATCAAAATGAAAGTTGCATTCTTGATTTATAATTTTGATATGAATAAAATATTGTTAGAAAGAATAGTTTTTAGAAATGCATTTTTATTTCAATTCTATATGAAATGAAAAGAGCAAATTTGTCAAATGTCTTATAGGAAATAAAAGGAGTTCTTTTTGTCACTTCAAAAAGAATGAATTGAAAATGTTTATTTAAGAATGAATAACTATACATTCATATTTGTATCATTAAAGTAAAATAGACAAAAACACTTATTTTGTCTAAATTAAGGAATGAAACAAAATATAGCATTGGAATATTTTATTAGAATTGAAACACAAATTAAGTACTTTCGTAAATTTATATTAGTTAAAACCAGTTATTCATTTTTGTTAATTTACATTAGTTAAAAACAATTATTTATTTTAGTCAATTTATACTAGTTAAACCCAAAATAGACACTTTGTAAAAAATATTCATTTTTGTCAAAATGAATTAGTTAAAGCAATTTACATATAGATATATATATATCTTATGTTTGGCAAGATATATACTTGTCAAGATAGGTTAGTTAAATCATAATATTTATCATTGTTGTCTTATTAGAATTGCCAAAACAATATAACCATTTTTGCTTGAGTTTAAACTAGCAAAATAGAAATTGTCAATAGAGACAAAGTTATTATTCTTATTCGTTCATTGCAATAGAATTATGTATAATGTAAAAGAGAAATTTTCTTGTAATGATTATGTATTGTGTATTACACTTCCATTCACAAGTTACCCGAACTGTTTATGTGATTGGGACGATAATTTTCACACATCGCACAAGTGCACAAATTAGTTTATTATTTGTTTGTTGTTTGAAACTCCACACGGGTGTTGGGATGAAAATTAACATACACTAATCCCAATATTCAGTTCTATGTTGATCGTTAGATCGACAGGTTGCGATGAGCGTTATTATTTGATTGTAATGCTTACACAGTGGAAATTACACTTTGGATGTAGATGGATGATTTGATGATTATACTGTTATTATCATATATATGGTGTGTGTGAAATCCGTGTAATCCAAATTATATGGTAAATGCTTGAGTCACATTTCGATTCAGGTGTTCTTTTAAATAAGAATATTTTTACATTAGAAATCCTTTTTATATAAAGTATATAATTCCATAAAAATATATTTTAATCAAGTATATGTTAAAACAAAGAATGTTTGTAAAAGATGAAAATTTGTAATATAAAGAAAACTTCTCATTTAGAATCTTTTATATAAAGAATATTTTTAATGATTATTTTAAAATATGTTTTTAAAGATTATTAGGATTTGCAATTATATTTTGTGATACGAAATAAATTGAGATGTGAAGAGGATTTATCGTGGACGATGTTTTAAACGACATTTGTCCTTTAATCCAATTTACATTGAAATTATTATTTGGAATTTATGAATCTATTTTATAGATTCAATAAAAAAGTGCATTTTCTAAAAAATCAAGTTTTCCAATTTAATATATTAAATAGGAATTAAGTGGAAATTCGATTGGTAATAATCGAAATGGGCTTCTGTTAAAGAAGACCGATATTATATATGGAATTTAAGAGGCTTTGCCGTTATTCCATTTATATTATTAGTCCGATACAGAAATCTATATCTATTATGTATTGATTTGATTTCTTTAGAATTCCATATTTTGGAAATTGATTTATAGGTTTATTGTGAACTGTGTTTTAAAGCACACCAGTTCTTCAACCTGTTTAAGATTTATTCCTTAAAGTAAATGATCTTGTAATAATGATTTTTGATATCAAATCAAAACTGGAGTTTTTAATAAATCTTTTAAGGAAGATTTAAGATTTTATTTTCAGAGTTTATCTTTGATAAAATTAATGAGAACCTTTTAACACGAATATCTTATTAAAAGAATATCCTGAGTTGAAATGTAGCGTAATGTGTGATCTTCCAATATTTTCTTTTTAATCACAAAATACGTGAGTTATTCAGAAAGACCAGGTTCAACCCATTCTGAATAATCATCACGACGATCAAGAGTCGAAGATGAAGACAATGATTGAAGACTGAAGGTTTTCACATCGTTGGGATGATGATGACTGGTATCTTGAATTGGGATTGGCCTTCCAAGGCAAGGTATATAGTAATGATCGTCCAAACGCTTTTGGAGATCGACGGACACGTTGTTTCGCTCAGACCCAGGGCGGACTTGTAAATGGATTGCGTGTCTGACATTGTATTCATTTCTACTATATTTGTTGAACGCTACTGATTATATATTTCTGTTTGGTGGTGAAGAATTTATTCTTTACTTATCACCCTTCTCTAAGACGTATGAGCTTAGAGGTTATATATATTGGTAGATGATCAATGATATGGTAGGGTCTGACAATGTGGCATGCTAAGATGCAAATGATCAAGGCTTTGTTGAAAAGCAGGCCTTGTGGTTGATGATCAAAGCACAGTCTTTTTAGGCATAGATTTGTGTATATCGTGACTTCGCGAGCCTTACACACCGGTTGAGTCTAAAACTGGAGAAGGGAACGCAGGGAGTGCACACGTTTCTTTCTAGCTAGAAGTGGTGTTGGGCTTTAACACGGCCCGACATTTGCTTATGTGGTTGATGGAATTTTTGCGAGGCCTCGGTTTATTCTTATCGGTCGCCCTTGGCTGATTTGTAGATCCAATAGGATCGGGGAGCGTGTGTTCAGGCATAACTAATCCACTAAAGTATTTGTGGACCGGCCCTGCTGTATCCAAGGGTTCGCCAACGTCCGAATCCTGAGACATTGCTAGAGTGTCTCGAATCGGTCAGGAGCTCCTCCCTAGCCTTGACTCATGATGGAAACCCAATTTCCAATACGCCCCTTGCGGTTTTGATTGTATGACTAGTATGGCGACATAGTAGTTGGTATCTATGCCGTCTAGGATTGATATTATATTTGAAATGTTTTAAATATATCTATACACACTAATAATAATATCGTTTTTACGTACCAAGCATCTTTTGACCATTATAAGGTAAAACCCTATCCTCTGGTGTGTGTTGCATTGTGTGATGGGACCTGGGTCTTATAATGGTTTCATTTTTCTAAAAGCATTACGTTATTTGACGATTTACTTTATTTTTGCACTGGCAATCCAATGGAGTAAACCCGTTCCGCGTTAGCGGCGTGGTCCTGTGATCAGCCTACTTATTAGATAAGTTAAGTATAGAATTCTCACACCAGTCCCACGACTGACCTGTAGTTTGTTTCACTTTGCAAACTCGTGTGCCCTCTTTTCACATGGGCAGTCGAGTAGCTTTTTGCAGATATAGTTAAGCAGGATCCTGGATTGAAGCCGAAGCTGGGTCCAGAATATTGATGGCCTTCCGCTGAGATTAGTTCCGCTACAATGTATTTAATTTACTGTAAATGTATCTTCCGCTGTAATTTTATTCCGATGTACTCTGGTATATTCTATACTCTGATGTAACATATATTTTGATGTTATAAAAGTCTGTGTTGTTGTCCTGATGTGTTGTATGCCCAAAGTTAACTTACGCAGAATTTGAACGGTCTTGATCGATCTTGCGATCGATTGGGGTCGGGCAAAATCCGAGTCGTTACAATAAGGATGATGTTTTATAAATTGATTTCTTTTGAACTTGAACTTTGAGTTTTGAAATATAAGCAAAAGATAAATAATTTAGTGTTGTAATTGAAGCTATAAAAATGAAATTTAATGTGAATCGATTTTATTGAAATTGAATTGTTTCACCCACCTTTGAAATTTATTATGAATCAACATTGATTTGAATTATGTATGAATTGTGAACTCGATATTTGTTAAAATTGAAATCATTGAAAATGAGAATCTGATTTGGAAAGTAACTATTTGAATTAATTTGATCGAATTGGAATGAATGTAAAATTGGAAGTTTAATCGATGAATTATTGAATTTGAGTTGGTTGAATTGAAGTTGAAATATGACTTCAAGTTTAATTGAAAATGTTAAAGAAACGATTCCAATTCCAACTATAGTATTTCAAATCATTTTTATAAACTATTTTAACAATAATAGTAATTATTTCTTTCTTTATAAAATATTTTACTTTATTACTATTTTATTTTATAAATTATTTTAAATAAATCATTTTATAATTAACTATTTATTTTATAAATTACTTAATGTTTTAACTATATATTTTAATAAATTTGATAAATTCTATTTTAAATTACGAATTATTTATTTCAAACTATTTCAATTACATATTTAAACTATTTTAAATACTTTTAACTATTTTAATATTCAAATTATTAAAGTTGGAATTGTTTCAAGATTTTAATTGGTTTAAATGGAGAATTTAGTATGAATAATATTCTACCTTAAATATTAATTGATTTTGAAACTCTGATATGAACCTCTTTGAAATGTAAAAGAACTAACCGGTGTGAAATATGTAAATGATTGGTTGTTAAAGAGACCGGGATTAGATATTGTCATACTCTCTGCCAATACCCAAAACCACTTTAACAACTGTGTACGCGATGGAGTTCCAGAAATGGTTTTAGATGGATTTGGAGGCGATTACTGTATTTGAAGAAAGATAACGATGATGGATATCCTTGACCTTCGGGTCATAATTAAAATGACTAAAACAGGGCTATACCGTGACCAAGTGGGGTTAGCTACCTCCGTCGGCAACACTTCTTATTTTATTACTATAGTCCATTAGTTTGATTGATTTGATGTGCATCTGTGATTTCGAAGTGTTGTTCGAGGTAGGCGGTAGTTGCCGCTATGCGTTACCACCGGTCCGGGCATGCAACTAGTATACTCCTACTCTGGGCATTCCTCGTGTGCCTTGTCATATTATTCTGATCGAGCCCCCCTACGACTTTGATTTGTACCATACCTATGGAGTGCCCTCTGATAGCCACTACGTATTGTGGACTTTACGGTATCTGTATAGACTACGGTATTATAAACAGTGTAAGGGTAAAAATGTAATCCCTCTTGCGCTATTTTAATATGTTATATTTAACCATAGACATTATTATAATAGCGTATTATATTATATAATATTAGTTTGACGGATCCTTAGGAGATGGAAATTCCCGTAACATCTCTTAAGTTATTGCATTCATATTATTACATGAAATTTGATTTAACTAATATGAGAATGATTTAGTTCTGATCCGAGTGTTTGTTGTGTTTCTTTTTATGCAATACTCTCGGGTAAGACCAAGTTGCAGTTAGCGAAGATTTTCCTTGCTTGAAGATACATTTAAGAAGATGGAGATGGAGCTCAACAGACGCATTTAAAATTATTATTCCGCTGCAAAATATATTGGTATGTTGTATGTTAATTTACTCTGATAATTGTTGTAAATATAATAAAATGTACTTCATGAAATATTATTTATTTATTATATTTTGTCCTTCCGCTGCAATATTCTGTATTTGTTTCTTCTTTCTTCTTCTTTTTATTTTGATCCCAATAACTATCCGTATTTTTAATTCGTTTAAACCGACAGTTGAGGATCTTTGTCGATTTGGAAGGTTAAAAATCCGCGATGTTACACTAAAAATTTTCGAAAAATATTTTATAGCTTTGTATTGACGATACGGTTCTAACAAAACTAATTTCATCAAATTTGGAGACCGTTTGAAAAATGGCCATTTTCTGGTCGATCCAAATTGACTGAAACTATCAAAACACGTTTTACTTTGCCACGCTCACATATTAATTTAGAAAATTATGAATTCTGGAATCTAGCAATAACTTGACATCCCGGATCCAACAAAAGTGGTTTCGTCGAAAACGGAGGTCGTTTGCAAAATTTTCATTTTTAAGGGCTAAAATTCCATAACGATTATTCTGAATTTTCAATTGGGCATAACTTATTATTCCCGCTATGAAATTTAAATTTTTCGGATTCATTGGAATGATATTTTCAAATAGATTCTAATATTTTTGGTTTTGCGAAAATCCAGTTTATTTTGAATCCTGTACATTCATTTGAAATTTGAAATCGAATTTTCAAACTACTGCGCCATTTTCAATTCCTTTTATAATTAAAAATAAATATTTATATTCTAACATTGATTCAAATAAATATATATGTTCTAATTCTATTCAAAATAAATTTCTCATCGTAATTATTTAAAATAATTCATTTTAAGTATTCAAAATTCATTAAAATTGCCAAAATAAAAATTTTAAATTGGTTCGGATTCTCCGGGTTGTTAATATAAAGGATTAAATAAAAAGATTAAACCTTGACTAGAATATGTTTATGTTAAAAATCACATTTTTAATGTATGGATGGATCATTTAAAAGATTCAAGTTTGACAAAATGTTTTAACCAAATAATAAAATGTTTTAACTGTAGAAATGTACTTTTGTTTATTAATTAACATTAACATGTTATACGAAATGTACTTTTGTTTATCAATTAACATTAATATGTGATATGAAATGTTCATTTGTTTTAATATTAACATTAACATGTTCGAGAGTATAAAATGTTCATTTGTTTAATATTAATATTAATATGTTATAGGAATTGTACATTTGTTAAATATTAACATCTATATGTTAGAGAAGTAGAAAGTGCTTAATTGCTAGATATTAACATTAACATGTTAGTAAAGTTAGAAATATAATCATATGTTTGGTTCATTATCATTAATAAGATTAGCGAAATTAGAATTGGTTAAATTCACTAATTAATGATTTATTTCGATGAACTGTTGTTGATTAAAAAACCCATACGGGTATTGGGATGATATTTGTCATACACTAGTCCTAATATTTAATTAATTGTCAATCGATGGATTGACAGTCTATGATGAGCTTTACGTATTTATTCTAATGCTCGCATAGTTACAAACTTCAATTTGGATGTGAAAACATCAATAATGATTGTTTATCATTATTATTAAATATATGCAATGCATGAAATCCATATAACTGAATTTATATGGTAATTGGTTGAGTCGCATTCAGATTCAGAATAAAGGGAATTTTTAAAAACATATTTTAACATAAAGAATATTTTAAAATAAAGAGTATTTTAAAATAAATTTAGTGAAAATTAAAATTATGATTTTATGTCCATTTTTGGATGGACGCAAAAGTATAAAAATGTGAAGCCGAATTAAGTAGCAACGTTATTTAACCCGAACGGGTTTATCGATCGATTTTATTCATTTTATAATGAATATCAAAAAGTAGTGAATTCAAAATATCATATTTTGAAAAATATTAATATTTTAATATGATATAAATATAGAATATTCAATTTTGATTTAAATTTGAAAAATGAAGTTAAAATCATTTTAAAATGAATTTATAGATATTCTATAAAATATGATTTAAATAGAAACCGACGAAATATACATCATATATATATATATATATCTGTGTGTGTGTGTGATGGTTTGAATAGAACGCGCCGCGCAGTGACCGTTCGCGAATTTCGACCATTAACTTCAAATTGATATAACGGGAGATCCGACCGTCGAATTCTCCTAAAACTAGAACCGTTGGGTTCGTATCGAAAAGAGCTTTCCAATGAATATAAGAGTTTTGGAATTTAATGGTTGGATTTTGAATTATGTCCAAATCAAATTTGAAAAAGGTCGCTATGGATGCAGTTCGGTGGCGTTATTGGAAACCAACTGTACGGGCCTGAATAAAATTATTAAAAATATGGAAAAATTGTGAAAAATCATAATTAATGATTTGGAAATATTTTGGATGAAAATTCCATATTTGAAAAGATAAAAATTTATTTTTATCGAAATGAACTAGTTATTAACTAGAATATAAATTAAGATTTAATGAAGTTTCCAATTAATTAATATTTAATTGGAATTAAATAAATACATTGGATTTTGGGTTGTCGTGAACGGTGCTTTAGATAACACTATTATTAAACATAGTTGAGAGAAGAATAAATCATTAAATTAAGATTTAATGAAGTTTTCCAATCAATTATTGTTTAATTGGAATTAAATAAAAGAATTGAATTTTTGGGTTGTCCTGGATGGTGTCTCCAATAACACTATTTTTAAACCCAGTCGAGAATAAATATTTTAATCAAGAAAATTAGAGTTTCCAATTATATTTAGTAATTGGAATAAAATGAAATGTGAATTGGGTTTGTTGCGAACTGTGTTTTTAACGACATTTGTTCTTTAACCCAATTAACAGTGAAAATATAATTCGGAATTTATAAATATTTATTAAGTTTTAAATGGAAATTTTCAAAAGTAAAGTTTTCCAATTTAATATATTAATTGGAATTGAATGGAATTCGATTAAATAATAATCGAGATGAGCTTCTGCAAAAAAGGCCGTTACTATATATTGAATTTAAAAGGCTTTGCCGTTATTCCATTTATATTATTAATCTGATACGGAAATTTATATCGATTATGTATTGATTGGATTTCTGTGAAATTCTGTATTTCGTGGAAGATGATTTTGGGTTTATCGTGAACGGTGTTTTAAATGACATTGGTTCTTTAACCCAGTTGAAGACAAGATTAATTTCGTAAAGTGGAATAATCATTATTTAATGGTTTTTGATATTAAAACCAAATTGGAGTTTTAATGAATCATTAAAAAGAAGAATAAAGAATAAATTTAAAAGAATTTATCTTTTATAAAATTAATGGGAACCTTTCGCTAATAATGTGAATATATTATTAAAAGAATATTCTGAGTTGGAATGTGGCATATGATGTGTTTTTATAACACTAGATTTTTGAGTTTAAAATACGTGAGTTATTCAGAAAGACTGGGTTTAACCCATTCTTAATAATTACAACGACGATTAAAAGTCGAAGATGAAGACGATGGTTGAAGACAAGCGATCTTCACATCGAATGGACGGCTACTGATGCCTTTGATTGGAGTTGCTACCTTGAAAGGGTTACAGTGGTAGTTGTCCGGACGTACTTGTTGATTGTTCGAATATGCGAGGACCTCTCTCCTGTATTGGACATATGGGACGAGGAATAAGGTGCCTCTGGTTTCGTTCAGACCCAGAATGGACTTGTAAATGGATGGTATGTCTGACGTTATATTCCTTTATGATGTATTCGTTGATCTTCGCTAAATATATATCTGTTTGGTGGCAGAGAATTTATTCTCTTTCATAACACCCTTCGAGCTTAGAGGTCATATTGGCCGAAATCAATTGTATGGTATGGACTGACGATGTGGCATGCTAAGATGCAAATGATTAAGGTTTATTGTTGAAAAGCAGAGCCTTGTGGTTGATGATCAAAGCATATGTAGTGACCCGAAAATCCGGTAGAATTTGAGCTGACCAAAAACACAAGTCCAACCCCAAATATCACGGAAATTCGAACCATTAATAGAAAGAAGTTAGAGGGTAAGGATAGATAAGATAGAAACTTAGAATAGAAGAAGAACAGAAACAACAACACAGAGTCTCACATCGCAGCGGAACAAAATATAATATATCATATCTTTGAAATACAAAATCTTAACTGTATAACATACACTTATCAGAGTACAACACTTACAACATAGCGGAACAACACTATAACTAGATAACGCTGAAGCCTCCTGCTCCAACCTCCTTTAGATAGATCTGTAAAATCCTGAACTACTTGACTGCCCATACAAATTTAGGCACCCAAGAGTTTAGGTAGAACAAAACAAAATAAACTCCGGGTCAGTCATGGGACTGGTACGAGTAAACAGTTTAAAACAGTTTCAGAAAACTAAATGATATCTCATAAGACCACGCCGTATAACACGGAACGGGTTTTTCCCTTATGAGAATCCAAACACTTGATTTATCTTTATATCAAAACTCTTTTGATATTATAATAATGTCTAAATCAAGTAGATAAAAATCTAGTGGAACGCTTGCATCTCACGTTCCACATATATAATATACAATCAAAACCGCAAGCACGTATTGGGTAATGGATGTCCAACTATGACAAGGTATGGAACCACTTTCCGATCAGTGTACTCTAGGAACGATACACTGGAGTTCAACAAGAACATCTTGCAACTCAGCCACACATGACCGACCACTCATTTCGCTTGAGTGTATCGAATGTATATCACCAACGGTTGGGATCAGCAACCGTTCTCGTATATATATATGGGACAACATTGATAGATTAAAGAAGCAAATGAATATTCTCTAGATAAGTGATTATACACCCTACTTCGGAGCGACCGACTTAGCCATGCTGCCTGCCCGATTTTTGTCATTTCCTGGTTGTTGAGGCCAGAGGTTACGCTGTATCATCACATCAGATTCACTTCGAATGCCACATTGTCAGATCCATCAAAAATCACTAATTGACGTCTACAACAGTACATTACGTGTTAGCTAAAGAAGTGCCCTTCTCCGCTTCCACTCTTGGTACGGTTGAAGAAATCAATGTACGTGACCTTTCTGGAAATACTCTGTCAGACATTCATCCATACAAGTCATCCAGGAACAGGATGAACCGAAGGCACTATTTCTATTAATATAAAAAGTCCTTGCACTCTACTCCGTCTTCGATAATCTTTATATAATCTGATTCGCACGCTACTGCCGATATGGAGTGGTTCTTCGGATAATAATCCAACCGGTCTCTCCATATTGACAACGATGGTCAAAACTTCGATAGTCTGTGATTTAACTATCGAATAAAAACAAGTGTTTCGATAGTCGATGATTTAACTATCGAATAAAACAAGTGTTTCGATAGTCGATGATTTAACTATCGAATAAAACAAGTGTTTCGATAGTCGATGATTTAACTATCGAATAAAACAAGTGTTTCGATAGTCGATGATTTAACTATCGAATAAAACAAGTGTTCATCCAAACATCCAACAATCACTGAACCTTTAATTAATATTCCATTAATTAAATCTCTTCTCTATTTCTTATCAATATTTGTTAACCAAATATTTTCAATAACCATATTGGCCTTATATGTTATTTGGAAAACATTTCCATATATCGCCTTCTTTTATTTTCTAAACTTTAGAAAATATATGTTATTTATAATTGGAAAATATTCCAATTACTTATCTCTTTTCCAATTTCGTTTATTTCTATATTTAGGAAACGTTCATTATTCTATTTCCAAGCTTTGCACATATTTGGGTTAAAACAGATGTTGTGTAAAACATCGTTACAACAACCCAAATACAGTATTTAACTAATTCTTATTCCACATTGATCTTCGAGCCTGAATCTTGCTACTTATCGGTATATCATGAAATCAACCAAGTTGGGGTATAATTACCTCTCAGACCTTGACTGAATAACATTTAACGTCAAAACAGACAAGACTACTTACTCGAATAATCAATACCATACAACTGATTATTCACCTTTAAACACATATACATTTTCTCTTTCTATTCCTACGATATTTTTTTCTTCTTATACTTCCCTTTTTAATTATACTATTCTATTTCTAAGTTCGTTTCCTTATCGACTTCTATATAATTTGATATGTTGATTTCTAACTATCAAATTATCTTAAAAATATTCTATCTCCTTAAATTCCCGGAAAAATTCGCCATAACCTCCTTTGTACCGGGAGCATTGGGAAATTTCAAATAGCTTTCCCGGTCCTTCTTATCTCAAAAAGAAAAAGAAAAAGCCAAGCGGCTAGCCGATACAGCGCATAAAATCTCATATGTGAATTAAATACGTACCTTTTTGTCGGGCATTCTATTTATTTCACTTCTATACTTTATTCCATACCTGTCTCCTGTATATTTATGCCAGTCCAATCTATTTTAACTATACCAATCGTTTTAACTCAATTTGTTAATTAAATCGGTTACTTAACTTTTCAGTCTATTTCACCTTCATATTTGAACATGACATGTTCAAATATATTTTAACTGCATATTAACAAATTCTAATTATACTCATACTCTCGTTTCCTTATCAACTTCTCTATTCAAATTCCAATTCAATTCTATTTGAATTCTCTTTATTTAAAACTTCATTTGAATTCTATTTTCAAATTCTATAGTTTAAAGTCCATTTGAATTCTATATTCAAATTCTATAGTTAAAGTCCATTTGAATTCTATATTCAAATTCTATAGTTAAAGTCCATTTGAATTCTATATTCAAATTCTATAGTTAAACTCCATTTGAATTCTATATTCAAATTCTATTTCAATTCCTTATATTCAAAGTCCATTTGAATTCTCTGCATTATTTATAAACAACGTTTATAACTTCAATTCAAATCCCACCTTTCCATTTATAAACAACGTTTATAAATTCGATTCAAATTCCATCCTTTCATTTATAAACAAAGTTTATAAATTCAATTCAAATTCCATCTTTTCATTTATAAACAAAGTTTATAAATTCAATTCAAATTCCATATTTTCATTTATAAACAAAGTTTATGAATTCAATTCAAATTCCATATTTTCATTTATAAACAAAGTTTATAAATTCAATTACTTGTTTATATATATTCAAAACAAGTTAATGTTTCTATACTTCATTTAAAATTCAAATTCTATTTATAAAAATAGAATTCCCCTTTTAAATTTCAAATACCCTTTTTGATATTTTTATAAATCAATATCCCAAGCCCCAGTGATATTTAAACAATCAAATCAACCAATTTTCAATCACTTGATTTTTAACACATCATATAGGAATATATATGAAATCAAACAAACAACAAACAGATAATATATTTTGAGGAATCCAGTTGGATTCCTCCAACCTGTTTTCCTTCATCCACAGACGTTAGTCAACATAGTAATACCCATCCTTCTTCGAGGCAGGATATCGCGGTGTAGAAGGTCATCCAGTAATCATAGCGTGGGGCGTATAGGGTAATCATCCGCTATGAAACTGCGGGCATCCGCTAATGAGACTGCGGGAATCCAACCAATCATCAACCCAATATATATATATAATAGTCAACCAATCCTAAATAACTATATATATTTTAAAACAATCAGACAGCATTCAAACAAGCATAACAATTATTTTTAACTATATAAAAATAATTTCTAAATAAAAGGTGAGTGAGGTTTACTCACCAATGATTTTATTTTCTCGATCTATTCCGATTCTAATTTCAGCTCACGTGATCCGCAACCATGAATTCCTCGACCCACTCCATTTGATACTATCTTGCATATATTTTAAATATAGCATTTGTTACTTAAGTTATCAAATAAATTCTAAATCTAAAAATGTATGAACAAATTAAATGTGGCTAACAACTTTTAATTTACTAGCTAGTTTTTAATTAATTAAATAAATTAAGTATTTTACATTAATTCACTTCTCAAATGCTTTATCCCTGTAAAACCATATTCGGACACATCACCCTTCCATAGCCATGATTTTTCTTTCACTACCAAGCTCCTTGAACTGCTCACCTCTGAAACATTACTACCGAGTCGAATTTCCCCCAAAGTCTCACTATCGATCCTTAACAGTTCAACCCATCTGCTGAACTCTGACATCCCTTAACCCTGCTGCAGTTAAACGCAGCAGCTTCCAATTCAGTGTCGAACTCCGATCCTCACTTTCTCCCAAGTCGTGGCCATCGCGACTTGACAATGTACCCATCACAGCGTCGAGCCCATCCCAGTTCCCAAAATCCATTGTCGAGCTATACTTCAGTTTACCCATCGAAATCGCACCCTCCTTTCCTTGATCGAGCCTTCCCAAGTGTCTCCAGCTATCACCGCAAGCCCTACGCAGTGCCATACGAAGTCGAGATCCATTCTGAAAACCATCGCAGTGAACGTTGTGCTTATGGGGCTGAAACGCGGGTTCTTGTGGGCTAAACGAATCAAATGAACGATTTTATCTTGCTTTTGATTTTTACTTTGATTTTCAGAGGAGTGATTTTATTTTTGAGCAGTGGGATGAAAAGGAACGGGGATTAAATAGGAAAGGGAAGTGGTTTCTGAAATGAACAGCAAGGCCTTTTAGATTAAGCCTTATAGCTTCTTTCCTATCCACCAAATTATAATGTTTTATTTAAATTCAAATTTGTTTTTAACCGTATCCTTTAATTTAAAATACCCATGATGTCGAACTCCTTTCTGAACCCAACAAATGACATTCCTAGGGTAAAACCACTATTCTGAACCCGCTGGGATAAGTATCAAAGTCCAGTTCGATCATCTGTGAAAGATATAAATTTAAATTGATATAATTTAAATTTCAAACTATTTAAATTCTTCGATAATAACTTAATATTATTATCGTTATAAATTCAAATAAAATTTCCCATTAATCATTTGAACTGTATACAATTCAAATTAAATTTGAATTCATCTAAATCCATTTCCGTATTTAGGTAATTTAATGTATTTGATATTAAACCGAAATTGATTATTAATAACATAATATAAAATTCCATTTAATTTACCAATTTAATATTTAAAACCGTATTAAAATATTCAAATTTAACCGCCGGAATATCCGGGTCATTACAGCATAGCTTTATTTAGCATAGCTTTGTGTAGCGATACTTCGCGAGCCTCACACCCCGGTATGATACCACAAACCGGAGAAGGATCCAGGGAGAACATGCGTTTCTTTCTAGCTAGGAGTGGTGTCTGGGTTTTACAGGCCCAGATATTTTTACTTAAGTGGATGATGGATTGCGAGGCACCTTGGCATTTGAGTCCCTAATGGCTCTATTTTACACCCCATAGGGCGGGGAGACGTATTGTGTAACACCCCGCCTCCGCTAGGGTCACTCGCAAAGGAATGCACTAGCTTTAGAGGGGCATTATTGGTAAACATGCACAGAAATATCACAAGACAGAACATATAAAATAGCGGAAGTAAAATCAAACTTTCATAACATGACTAAATAAGGTCTAAAGCCTTTTACATCAGAGTACATCAAAACCTGTCTTGCAATAGTAAAGAAGCATAAAGACATTTTCATAAATTATTCCCCAAGTAAAAATAGTAAAGTAGCCATTAGCCAAGAAAAGTCCAAGCCATCCATGATGACCTTCAAGCAGAAGAAGTCCGAACTAAACAACAGTATTTCCTCCCTGTAACCTGGGGGGGAACGGAAGAAAAGAGGCGAAACAAAACGGGTCAGTCAAAAAGACTGAGTAAGCCCTATCTACTATTAGCATAAAAACTAGTAAAGTTAATTGACATGAGAAACTGAGATGAACATAAGCATGATAACAAGATAGATAAGCTAAATCAAAATAACAGGATGAACTACTGAACTCAGATAAACTAAGGTGTCATGATAAATTACAATGTCAAGATAAAACAAGGTATCACATCGTCAGGTTTCTATCAAGTATAATATCCCCAAGATATCTGTCACGTATAACGCCCCGTGATATCTATCCTGTATTTTAGCTCTGCACCTACCGTACTAGTATCCCCACCGTGTCATGTGTTAACCAAGAATGACCCTCACTCAAAAGTCGTGTAATGGTCCATGTCAACCTAATATATCGCATATATAGGTTACGAAACTTGTATGTTTTATTCAATGTAAATGTTCAGTCCCTTGCCGTAGACCATACGGGCTTTCCCATGAGATTCTATATTACTTTAACATAGTTCCATGATCCTTAAGATCGGTTTGGACTGTTACCCTAAACCTAGCTAGGGTCTTCCAACATGAATTATTGTTTGTACAACTAGGACTTATGCTACCTAGGGCTGCTAGGGATTATGCTTACCTATTGCACGTTTTCGTATCTCGGTTTGGGTTCAACCACCTAGGGCCACTAGGGATTACGCTAACCGCCAACCGCGCCCTTTTTCCCACGCATTCATCGTGAATCGCTTTTCCATGACTGTATACACATGTATCACATCGTGCCATCCGAGTCCTGTCATAAGGCAAATCAAGAAATACAGGACTCGGTCGGGATCTTTCGATTTATCTGTCGATGCAGATGCTAAGGTCTGTTTTTCTTATACGTGGCTATGGTCCCACGAGACCACTCCCTCAACTAGTGAAAGACAAGACAGGATAAATCCTGTATGAGAACACAACACTGGCCAACCCACATCCAAGCCTTACCGCAACCATAATTAGATAGCAATTATGGTCTTTTGGGTGTTCTCTGCCTTTCCGTACGTACACGCTTGACCAAAGATGGTAGGTAGCCTGACGAAATGCTATCTAGGGTACGACCGTGTATCGTCGACTATCCCCTATCCATCCCCGTCTTTAGGTCGCTCGTATAGCAACCAAGCCATACTCTTGGTTCTTCTAACGCAGACCTTAACCTCTCATGAGCCTAGTATAATCACCTGGCAGCTCATAGAGGGATACCAAGAATATCCTCACATTCCCCGAAGCCGCTGCTTCGTTACCCAGTTCGCTGGAGCCTTTATCTAAATCAGATACTTGCTCCTACTCGTATACTTAAACGATGACCTACCGTATCAGGTTACTCATCTATCTATGAACTGGTCTAAATTTACTTGACTAAGAATCATTACTTAGTTATTCTTCAACTAAGGTTTACCACTTAGCATTGTTCCCGTTATCCTTGTTAACTACGTTTATCCACCTAATCCTCAGAACTAGGGTTTACATAATGGATTAAGTGTCACTTAAGTTCATGACTTAACCCGTCTACAAATCCTGTCAAAATTGGCTAAGTATCCAAGTTCAAGGCTTAACCCTACAAACCATGCTCAAGTTGGTTAAGTATATTAAGCAATTCACGACTTAACCTCGTCCAATTATCATTCTAGATTGGTTAAGTATATATTAACTTGACCCTATCAATTTACTTAGTCAAATCGGTCAAGTGTATTCAAGCGATTCGCGACTTAGCCTTATCATGTTTTCACGTTATATTGGTTAAGTATTGGTTAACTTAACCACAATAAATTAACGAGTTAGATTGGATAAGTATAGGTCACTTAACCACATCAATTCATCATGTTTAGATTAGTTAAGTGTTTAACTTAACCCCATTAAACTACCAAGTGGGATTAATTAAGTCTAGGCTAACTTAACCCCATCCGATTTCCATGTTTAGACTAGTTGAGTCTAATCTTAACCCCATTCGTTAACCGTATTTTTCGGTTAAGCGTCATTAAGAAAACTTACTTAACCTTACCAAGTTATCGCGTTGGATTGATTAAGTGTTGGTTAACTTAACCCCACCCACTAGTCATATAAAAATGGTTAAGTGTCATTAGGCAAATCAAGTTACTTAACCTACCCAACCTTGTCATGTTTTGTTAAGTATCATTAGCCTAATCAAATTACTTAACCCATTTGTCCATGTCATATTTGGTTAAGAGTCGTTAATCAAATTAACTTAACCCTATCATGTGGCATTAATTACTTAATGCACCTTCACCTCTCACATTAGACTTTGTTGTGGTTACTAGTTAAGCCGGTCGGTTCCGGGTAGCTTTACACCACAACTTGGTCTAACCTCGGGTTCAAGCACAACATGACCAACTTCTCACATTGGGTCCTATTGTTTGCAACTACTAGTTAGGCCGGTCGGTTCCGGGTAGTTTTACGTTGCAAACTCAACCCAACCTCGAGTTGGCCACACTTATATTATCTAAGTGTCATGTCCATCATGTTTCCCAAAACATGTTACAAGTTTTCAAGCATTTGGGTAGACCTAACTTAATAGGTAAATTCCCAAAGGGTAAACCTAACTTAATAGGTAAATTCCCAAGCTTATGTTTTTATGCATACTTACATGTCAACTTCCATGTTATATTTCAAGTCATGTTTTCAAGTTGTATTTTCATGTCATTAGAAATTACCCATAACTTAACCCAACGCTTTTAAACTCGCATATACGTTCGCGACAACGTAATGGATTAAAAGAAGAGACTTGGCAAAGGCATGACAAAAATGGATATTAGGCCACAAGTTAATCATGGTGGCAAATGAGGCACAAATGTGTTCATTAACTTGCATGTTACATTCTTAAGCCTCAAAACATGCATAAACCCAAACTTGGCACATAAGCGAATCATGGTGACAAAAGATATGGAATGATGACTAGTAACTCGCATATATCATCATATAAGGGTTATGACTTCATATGCAAGTTGACATAAAGGTTATGAGGGTTCTCATGTTGCCTAATGCAACATTTCAACATAAAGGTTGTAGCTTTTAGCTCACAAGATCAAGATAATGACTTCATAAACTTGCATGACATAATAGCATGTATCATACTCAATGATCAAACCCAAACTTGCAACATGAACATTTAACTTCATAGTTAATATCTAAGAGTAGGGAAAGGGCTTACATTGCTATGAAGTCACAAAAGATATGACAAAGCCCTTATGCAATCAAATAGACCCAAAATGCAAGCTCTAACATAAAAACCCTTGAGCCAAAATGATCAAAACCCTTGCTTTATGATGCAAAGATAGAAACTTGACTTGAATGCAAGCTAATGACACTCATACAAGCTTGAAAACACTTGTATGCATGGAAAATCTCTCATAGAAACCATTTAGAAATTTTATGAAGAGAGTGGAGGCCATGAGAGGTAAAATTTTGCCATAGTTTAGTTGCATGAATGAATAATGAGGATTTAGGATAGGTTAGGGTCTTATTTATAGATTAGGCAAGTGTTTTAGGCCATAGGATTAAACCTAGATTCAATCCAAGCCATCAAAGCATGTCTTGGGGAAGAAGTCAAGTGTAGGAACCATCTAGGGCCTTTAGATTAAAGATGAACCATGAGAACCATCCAAATGCAAAATCTGCATTTGAGCGAATCGGCCCACGGGTTGACAGCCAAACACCCTGGATTAACCCCTAGTCGACCCAGCGGGCTTGGGTCGACCTCAAAAATCGGCCGGTTCGGTTATTCCCCTCTCCCAATTCGCTGTTTTGAACATTTTTGCATATTTATTTATTTAATTTTCAATTATATATATATATATATATATATATATATATCAATATATATATATTTCTCTGCGCAACCCATTTCACTTAATTAAGTATACTTTAATTTGGGAAGTTTTCGTGAAACTTCGCGAGGCCATATCTTGGTCATACGGACTCCGATTTTCGAAAACTCGGACTCTATTTCGCGTATTTTTCCGAGACGAACGCAATGGCATAGCCCGTTTCCCTTGATTCAGATTTTACAGTTTAATTCTGCCTCCATTTATGTTATAACACGTTGCTAAAAATTCGGGTTGTTACATCCTCCCCAACTTAAAGGATTTCGTCCCCGAAATCTCCAAGTTAGGAAGAACGTATCCTACCATCCGTCATCCATCTACTCAAAACATCATCCACAAGCAACCATTGTCCTTAGATGATTTCTAATGCTGTATGAATATATGCAAAACGTGTGTGTACATGTTCCTTAGCTAATGCTAATGATCAGGCCTGAATAATCTTTCTAATGCAATAATATGTATAGTGCCATGAATCCAACATGTATGCAAATAGTCCTAGTCATATAGATACTATATGCGTGCACAATCATTCATTCATATGCAAGAACCGCATGATAATACATTCGATTTCATCCATAAACAAGTATAAATACTCGTGCATATGCAATATGAAATGTGACCGAATCGAGCTAGTATCTAATGTGTATTCACGCATCCACGGGCAACCACTTGCAACCATATCAATCATAACATGTTTCAAATACATGTTTACATCCATAGGGTTCTATCTAGAATTCCCTGAAACAGAGTCGAGAAGATAAACAAGACAAACTCCTTACGGGGTTTGTAACAGAAAATAGGACCGAGAGGATGTCCACAAAAGATAGCCTACAAGTAAGCTCTACCGAAAACAGGGATCAAGGATATACTCCCAAAAAGAGATATCATGCGCGTATCTAGTCTTTGACCATCAAAGTCGTATTTCCTCGAGCTTAATTCCATTGTGCCTTGACCGTCGTTTAACTTCGCGATTTCGTAGCTTCTTATTTCCTGTTTCCATAACATGAGCTGGAACTCATTTCTTCGTCGCCTCTCGTTCCACTTGTACTTATCCTTTTTCTAGAATACTTGGCGCAAACATGACTGCGTACTCATGATCTCATGCAAGCTTTCCAAAATTCACTAGTGAATCTTGGATCTCGTTTATATACTATAAGGTATTCCATGTAGAAGAACTTTCTCTTGAAAGTAAACAGATGTCAATCAGGTTATCATGCGCACTTACTAGGGTGATCTCTATAACCCATGCATAACTGAAGTAAACCATCCGTCTTATTGGCGAACACCACTCGATCGGGCTTCAAATTTCCAATAAAGGCATCAAGGGATTCTAAGTAACTAGTCATGACAGAACCTCAAAAAGGTTACCCGATACCTCGAGGGCATTACCAAGGCTAGTCAAAAGGTCTAACTACCCTCCTATCAAAACCGAGAGTGGCACCCCCTACTGGATAACCACTTCATCCCTAGAATCCATCCATAGCTTATAAACATAAGCATTATTTCCAAACTCAATACTTGGCATAGACATTCCCAAATCCAAACAAGTCATGTATAAATGGACTGATTCTCCAATAGGACTTTGAGACAAAAATGGGATTCTCTATTACGCTAGTACTTAAGGTGCAGAGACTCAACTATCGAAGCAGACTTAAATGATACGAACAACGAAGTCCTAACGGGATGATAGAGAAGAAAAGCTAAACCTTTAACAAGATCGTTACCCTCCTTCCGAGGTACTCTAGAAATGAGAGCATACTACTGCCCTCCCGATGATCTTGTCCTTGTCCCATAATACCTAACTATCCGCCCCGTTTTACCATGCCAAAGGTACTCTCTCATCATGGGTTTCATTGTTCATCTTTCTCCCTCCTTTGAGGACTAAGCCATACCAACAAGTTGCTCATCCTTAAGCTCGTATCCTTTATCCTTCTTTCTCACGATCCTTTCTTATAACGCGGCCACTGGTCTCTCGAGAACCACCTCCATCGTATGGAAAGCAATTTCGTAGGTAGAAAAGACTAGTCGCAGTTAAAACTACTGTGACTACAGATGGAGGAAAGAAAGGAAAAGAGATTCAATTAAGGAAACAAGGATAGTGCTAATGGCCTTTGGGGAATAGCCTTTTTCTTTTAAAAGAAAATTTTCTTGAAAAATGCTTCTTTGTAAACGGTTTTTTTTTCAAATAGTTTTCAGAAGGTCTTTAAAAACTTTTGCCCAGTCTGGTAACCTTCTGCTCTGATACCACGTGTAACACCCCGCCTCCGCTAGGGTCACTCGCAAAGGAATGCACTTGCTTTAGAGGGGCATTATTGGTAAACATGCACAGAAATATCACAAGACAGAACATATAAAATAGCGGAAGTAAAATCAAACTTTCATAACATGAATAAATAAGGTCTAAAGCCTTTTACATCAGAGTACATCAAAACCTGTCTTACAATAGTAAAGAAGCATAAAGACATTTTCATAAATTATTCCCCAAGTAAAAATAGTAAAGTAGCCATTAGCCAAGAAAAGTCCAAGCCATCCATGATGACCTTCAAGTAGAAGAAGTCCGAACTAAACAACAGTATTTCCTCCCTGTAACCTGGGGGGAACGGAAGAAAAGAGGCGAAACAAAACGGGTCAGTCAAAAAGACTGGGTAAGCCCTATCTACTATTAGCATAAAAACTAGTAAAGTTAACTGACATGAGAAACTGAGATGAACATAAGCATGATAACAAGATAGATAAGCTAAATCAAAATAACAGGATGAACTACTGAACTCAGATAAACTAAGGTGTCATGATAAATTACGATGTCAAGATAAAACAAGGTATCACATCGTCAGGTTTCTATCAAGTATAATATCCCCAAGATATCTGTCACGTATAACGCCCCGTGATATCTATCCTGTATTTTAGCTCTGCACCTACCGTACTAGTATCCCCACCGTGTCATGTGTTAACCAATAATGACCCTCACTCAAAAGTCGTGTAATGGTCCATGTCAACCTAATATATCGCATATATAGGTTACTCAACTTGTATGTTTTATTCCATGTAAATGTTCAGTCCCTTGCCGTAGACCATACGGGCTTTCCCATGAGATTCTATATTACTTTAACATAGTTCCATGATCCTTAAGATCGGTTTGGACTGTTACCCTAAACCTAGCTAGGGTCTTCCAACATGAATTATTGTTTGTACAACTAGGACTTATGCTACCTAGGGCTGCTAGGGATTATGCTTACCTATTGCACGTTTTCGTATCTCGGTTTGGGTTCAACCACCTAGGGCCACTAGGGATTACGCTAACCGCCAACCGCGCCCTTTTTCCCACACATTCATCGTGAATCGCTTTTCCATGACTGTATGCACATGTATCACGTCGTGCCATCCGAGTCCTGTCACAGGGCAAATCAAGAAATACAGGACTCGGTCGGGAGCTTTCGATTTATCTGCCGATGCAGATACTAAGGTCTGTTTTTCTTATACGTGGCTATGGTCCCACGAGACCACTCCCTCAACTAGTGAAAGACAAGACAGAATAAATCCTGTATGAGAACACAACACTGGCCAACCCACATCCAAGCCTTACCGCAACCATAATTAGATAGCAATTATGGTCTTTTGGGTGTTCTCTGCCTTTCCGTACGTACACGCTTGACCAAAGATGGTAGGTAGCCTGACGAAATGCTATCTAGGGTACGACCGTGTATCGTCGACTATCCCCTATCCATCCCCGTCTTTAGGTCGCTCGTATAGCAACCAAGGCATACTCTTGGTTCTTCTAACGCAGACCTTAACCTCTCATGAGCCTAGTATAATCACCTGGCAGCTCATAGAGGGATACCAAGAATATCCTCACGTTCCCCGAAGCCGCTGCTTCGTTACCTAGTTCGCTGGAGCCTTTATCTAAATCAGATACTTGCTCCTATTCGTATACTTAAACGATGACCTACCGTATCAGGTTACTCATCTATCTATGAACTGGTCTAAATTTACTTGACTAAGAATCATTACTTAGTTATTCTTCAACTAAGGTTTACCACTTAGCATTGTTCCCGTTATCCTTGTTAACTACGTTTATCCACCTAATCCTCAGAACTAGGGTTTACATAATGGATTAAGTGTCACTTAAGTTCATGACTTAACCCGTCTACAAATCCTGTCAAAATTGGCTAAGTATCCAAGTTCAAGGCTTAACCCTACAAACCATGCTCAAGTTGGTTAAGTATATTAAGCAATTCACGACTTAACCTCGTCCAATTATCATTCTAGATTGGTTAAGTATATATTAACTTGACCCTATCAATTTACTTAGTCAAATTGGTCAAGTGTATTCAAGCGATTCGTGACATAGCCTTATCATGTTTTCACATTATACTGGTTAAGTATTGGTTAACTTAACCACAATAAATTAACGAGTTAGATTGGATAAGTATAGGTCACTTAACCACATCAATTCATCATGTTTAGATTAGTTAAGTGTTTAACTTAACCCCATTAAACTACCAAGTGGGATTAATTAAGTCTAGGCTAACTTAACCCCATCCGATTTCCATGTTTAGACTAGTTGAGTCTAATCTTAACCCCATTCGTTAACCGTATTTTTCGGTTAAGCGTCATTAAGAAAACTTACTTAACCTTACCAAGTTATCACGTTGGATTGATTAAGTGTTGGTTAACTTAACCCCACCCACTAGTCATATAAAAATGGTTAAGTGTCATTAGGCAAATCAAGTTACTTAACCTACCCAACCTTGTCATGTTTTGTTAAGTATCATTAGCCTAATCAAATTACTTAACCCATTTGTCCATGTCATATTTGGTTAAGAGTCATTAATCAAATTAACTTAACCCTATCATGTGGCATTAATTACTTAATGCACCTTCACCTCTCACATTAGACTTTGTTGTGGTTACTAGTTAAGCCGGTCGGTTCCGGGTAGCTTTACACCACAACTTGGTCTAACCTCGGGTTCAAGCACAACATGACCAACTTCTCACATTGGGTCCTATTGTTTGCAACTACTAGTTAGGCCGGTCGGTTCCGGGTAGTTTTACGTTGCAAACTCAACCCAACCTCGAGTTGGTCACACTTATATTATCTAAGTGTCATGTCCATCATGTTTCCCAAAACATGTTACAAGTTTTCAAGCATTTGGGTAGACCTAACTTAATAGGTAAATTCCCAAAGGGTAGACCTAACTTAATAGGTAAATTCCCAAGCTTATGTTTTTATGCATACTTACATGTCAACTTCCATGTTATATTTCAAGTCATGTTTTCAAGTTGTATTTTCATGTCATTAGAAATTACCCATAACATAACCCAACGCTTTTAAACTCGCATATACGTTCGCGACAACGTAATGGATTAAAAGAAGAGACTTGGCAAAGGCATGACAAAAATGGATATTAAGCCACAAGTTAATCATGGTGGCAAATGAGGCACAAATGTGTTCATTAACTTGCATGTTACATTCTTAAGCCTCAAAACATGCATAAACCCAAACTTGGCACATAAGCGAATCATGGTGACAAAAGATATGGAATGATGACTAGTAACTCGCATATATCATCATATAAGGGTTATGACTTAATATGCAAGTTGACATAAAGGTTATGAGGGTTCTCATGTTGCCTAATGCAACATTTCAACATAAAGGTTGTAGCTTTTAGCTCACAAGATCAAGATAATGACTTCATAAACTTGCATGACATGATAGCATGTATCATACTCAATGATCAAACCCAAACTTGCAACATGAACATTTAACTTCATAGTTAATATCTAAGAGTAGGGAAAGGGCTTACATTGCTATGAAGGCACAAAAGATATGACAAAGCCCTTATGCAATCAAATAGACCCAAAATGCAAGCTCTAACATAAAAACCCTTGAGCCAAAATGATCAAAACCCTTGCTTTATGATGCAAAGATAGAAACTTGACTTGAATGCAAGCTAATGACACTCATACAAGCTTGAAAACACTTGTATTCATGGAAAATCTCTCATAGAAACCATTTAGAAATTTTATGAAGAGAGTGGAGGCCATGAGAGGTAAAATTTTGCCATAGTTTAGTTGCATGAATGAATAATGAGGATTTAGGATAGGTTAGGGTCTTATTTATAGATTAGGCAAGTGTTTTAGGTCATAGGATTAAACCTAGATTCAATCCAAGCCATCAAAGCATGTCTTGGGGAAGAAGTCAAGTGTAGGAACCATCTAGGGCCTTTAGATTAAAGATGAACCATGAGAACCATCCAAATGCAAAATCTGCATTTGAGCGAATCGGCCCACGGGTTGACAGCCAAACACCCTGGATTAACCCCTAGTCGACCCAGCGGGCTTGGGTCGACCTCAAAAATCGGCCGGTTTGGTTATTCCCCTCTCCCAATTCGCTGTTTTGAACATTTTTGCATATTTATTTATTTAATTTTCAATTATATATATATATATATCAATATATATATATTTCTCTGCGCAACCCATTTCACTTAATTAAGTATACTTTAATTTGGGAATTTTTCGTGAAACTTCGCGAGGCCATATCTTGGTCATACGGACTCCGATTTTCGAAAACTCGGACTCTATTTCGCGTATTTTTCCGAGACGAACGTAATGGCATAGCCCGTTTCCCTTGATTCAGATTTTACAGTTTAATTCTGCCTCCATTTATGTTATAACACGTTGCTAAAAATTCGGGTTGTTACATCTTGTTCGGGAATGTATATATAATCCACCAACGTAAGTTGGGGACCGGCCCTATGTGTAACGACCCAGAAAATCTGAACCAATTTAAATTTTTTTAATTGGCTAAAATAATGGATTTTAAATATTTAAAATAAATATTTTAAATAATAGCGATGAAAAGTGAGTTTGAATCGACAATTGAAAATGAATATAATTAATTCTAATTATAAACAAGGCCTGAAATGGCGCGGTAGTTTCAATATTTGAATTTAAACTTTGTCGGACTGTACCGGGTGCAAAACAAAATGGATTTGAGTGAAACCAAAAATATTTAAATCTGTTAGTGAATACCTTTCTAACGAATCTGAAAAACCGATGTTTCAGAGCGGAAAGCAAAAGTTATGACCAAATGAATTTTCAGAAAGGTCGCTATGGAATTTATATAGCCCGTGAAATTGGCCATTTTGCATATGACCTCGAAATTCGATGAAACCACTTTTGTTGGATCCGGGATGTGAAGTTATTGCTAGGTTTCAAATTTCATAATTTTTGAAGCTAGTATGTGAGCGTAGCAAAGGAAAACGTGTTTTGATCAATTATAGTTAAATTGGATCGACCAGAAATGGGCCTTTTTGCAAACGGTCTCAGAATTCGACGAAACTAGTTTTGTTTGGACCGTACGTCAAAACATAGCTAGATTTATTTTTCTGGAATTTTTCGAATCATTTTGTGGCACTAGCAAATTGAAATGTACGTTCAAATCAAATATTGAATGTTATATATTTTAAATTGAATGGAAACTGACTGAAACAGTCGAATGGGCCTACGAAACATAACCCATTGTGTTCGAAATGGGGGTAAAACGCTAGGGACGACAGTCATTGGGTTTGAATTGGTGTTCGTGGGTGACAAGGGGTATTTTCGGATTTTTAAAATATATAAATAAAAAAAAACTATTGGTCAAACTACTTTCTCTCTCCCCGACTATTCTCTATCGCGCACGGCAGATATTGTTTCCCACCTTCTCTCCTCCGTTCCTCCTCATACAAGCAAAATTACACCTTCCTCCTATTGAGGATTTTGTAGAGCTTGGAGAGATCTTCAAATCCATACAAGGGTCGTATTTCTTCGTTGCCTGAATTGAGAGAATCACCTCTCTGAAGTCGACGACTTCAATTCGCCGTCGCTGCCTATAGGGACCACCGAAGTGGACCCCGCTCCAGGCGCCAGTGCGCCTCACTCCCCTCTACGTCGCTGCGAAGGCCGATTGTCGAACCGCTTCACCGTTTACACGAAAAATCCAAACCTAGTTTGGAACCTTTTGCTGAAAGGTACGGGCCTATTTATTTTTAACTGATTTCGACAAATAAAAGCGTTGCAAACTTCTAAAAATCATATATTTTTCGTTTCTTGACAAAATTCGATGAAACAGGAAACATCGTGACCGTGTGGACGTCTTCTACATTCTAGAAGAGACCGCATATTTTTCTGAGCCTTCTGCTATTTTTGGTGGAGTGGAACCGAATGTGAGATTTCTAATTTATAAACGATGTGGAAAACGACGATGTATAAATTATATAGACGATGTATGAGTTATATAAGCGTTGTACACCTCTTGTATAAGCGTTGTATAAGTTGTACGTTCGATGTATAAGTTGTATATACGTTGTAAAAATTATATATGTGTTGAAATAGAAGTGAATTACTATATATAAATATATATATATATATATGTATACGCCCCTCGTCCACAAACCATAGACGATATTTATTGGTTGTGATTTGTGTGAAAATTGGTTGATAGCGAATGATTGATTGGAATTGTTTGTGGTTGATATTGATTGATTGTGGTTGAAAAATACCCGTTTGTGGTTGAGAAATATTTGGTTAAAACCATATAGGATTAGTTTGTGGAAATGAAATAAATATATACATGCCACCTGCGTGCGAACTAGATGCATGATTCCCCACTGTCAGAAACCGCAAGGTTTTAAGGTAGAGCGAGGAGCCGTACTAGGGACGGTCTCGGTTTTAACTACTCTTCCGTTATGTTGCCGAAATTTTGAATAATATTCATGTGCTTGAATTATTTTCATTTGTTGAAACTATATTTATTCGTTGAATAGAAATCCTTCATGTGTTGAGTCGATATTCATTCGTTGGATAGAAATTCATGTGTTGAATGGTATTCGTGTTTTAAATATAAAAATCACATTTTTATCTATATATTGAAACTATAGTAAACCTTCATGTGTTGAATCGATATTCATTCGTTGAATTGAAATTCATGTGTTGAATGGTATTCGTGTTTTAAATATAAAAATCACCTTTTTATCAATATATATAAACTATAGAAAACCTTCATGTGTTAAATCGAAATTCATTCGTTGAATTGAAATTCATGTGTTGAATGGTATTCATATTTTAAAATAAATTGTTTTATAATAAAAATCATACTTTTATCACCTATATGAACTATAGAAAATAATCGTGTTTTGAAATGAATTGTTTTATAATAAAAATCACAATTTTATTATATAAATGAATTGTTAAAAATAGTGAAGTGTTGAAATAGAAGACCGTTAGATAAAAATATCATTTTTATCAAATGTATGAAAAGAATATAGTTTTGAAATCGAAGAATCGATATATATGTATAAATAGAATTAAAATATATCGAATAACGAAGCTGAAGTTCATATTTTGAAACCGTGATTTCAAACGATTATACTGGGAGATCCGACCATCGGATTTTCTTGAAATCGCAACCGTTGGGTTCGCTTTGGAAATACCTTTCCAACGGCACCAACTTTGTAAAGATCCAACGGTTGGATTGTCTGGAATGTTTAATTCAAATCTGACGAAAAACAGCACCAGAATCGATTATATTTATATATATGTATATAAATATAATTATATTTAATCGAATAACGACGCTGCAGTTCGTATTTTGAAATCGAAACTTCAAACGATTATACCGGGAGATCCGACCGTCGGATTTTCCCGAAACTGGAACCGTTGGATTCGTTTTGGAAATATCTTTCTAATAATGTAAATTTTGTGAAGATCCAATAGTTAGATTTTCAGATATGTGTAAATCAAATCTGAAGAAAAACAGCGCCACGGTCGCGTTATGGCCCGAAGCGTCGTTTTAAATAAATTGGCTATTTTAAAATAAATAAAAATAGCGAGAAATCGTTATAAAATATTATAAACGATATGGATGTGAAATTTAGAAATTAACTGAAGGTTGGCTAAGTCGAATGGTTTCCTGGGTGTTGATCTGATGTTGGTTTCGGCCTTCGGGGTTAATATTTGGGAAATCGTTCTCTTACTGATTGACGGCTAGTGACTAATGAATTGAAATGATGCGTGTGTATGTTAGTGTTGCACTTGTTTATTATATACGCGAGTTGCTCAGAATGACTGGGTTGATCCCATTATGAATAACTGAATCGACGATAAGAAATCGAAGATGAAGACGGTGGTCGAAGACCGGAGATCTTCACCTCGTTTGGATGGTAACCGAGGTCCTGATTGGGAGGCATCCCGAAATATGGATAATGAGTGGTGATCGTCCAGACGTACGTGGTGATCGATTGGTTTGCGAGGTATATAGCGCCTCCGGTTTCATTCAGACCCAGAACGGACTTGTGAATGGACTGTGTGTCTGACATTGGATTTTATTCTGTGTTGAGTGATCTCTATTAAATATACATCTGTTTGGCGGCGGAGAGTTTATTCTTTTGCTTAACGCCCTTCTCTGAAACGCACGAGCTCAGAGGTTGTATATCGATGGACATCAGTCGCATGGCATGAATTGCTAGTGTGGCATGCCTAAGTGGCAAATGATCAGGGCTTCTATTGAAAAGCAAAGTCTTGTGGTGATGATCAAAGCACCGCCTGTCTGGCGTAGCTTTGTGTATAACGCGAAATTGCGAGCCTCACACCTGGTATGAACCAGAAACGGGAGGAAGGACCTCAGGGAGGACATGCGTTTCTTTCTAGCTAGAAGTGGCGTCAGTGGTTTTACACGTCCTGACGAGTTTGACTTATGTGGTTGTTACTGTTGCGAGGCACCTCGGTTTGATCGGACGATCCGGGTCCGATGGAGTCATTCGTTGGCTCACTTACGCCCCATAGGGCGGGGAAACGCATTGTTCAGAAATTTTAATCCACACCGGTGGACCGGCCCTGACGATCCAAGGGCCCACCTGTGTTTGGGTCCTGAGACACGGCCTAGAGCGTCTCGAAGTCGGTAAGGACTATCTTTTTCCTTGGTTCATGACAGAAATCCAATTTCCAAATACGTGACTGTGCGATTTTGATTGTATACCTATATATGGCGACATAGTGGTATGGGGCATTAATGCCGTCTATGATTGATACTTATGATTTGAAAATGCTTTTGAAATATATAAACACTAGTAATAATATCAAATGCTTTTGTTTTATTCGTATCAAGCATATTCTGGCTATTATAAGGTTAAACTCTATCCTCCGGTTTGCATTGCATTGTGTGATGGGAACTGAGTCTTATAATGGCTTCATTTTTATAAAAAGCATTGCAATGTTTAAAAGAATGATTTGTTTTAAACCACTGGCAATCCAATGGATTAAACCCGTTCCACGAAAGTGGCATGGTCCTGTGATTAGCCATATTATAAATGTGTTGAGTAGATTTCTCATACTAGTCCCATGACTGACTCGTAGTTTGTTTCACTTTCAAACTTGGGTGCCCCTTTTTCTACACAGGCAGCCTTGTATTCAGGTTTAGCAGGCTTTATCCGGATAGCTGGAGCTGAAGATGGATTCTATCATTTATCTCTTCTTATGCTGTTCAGCTCCTATTGTACATTATGTTTGTTTTTCCGATGTAGACATATATGTATAGTTGAACTGTAATTGTACTAAGTAAGATCCTGTATACTGTGTAGCTCTGATGATTACGTTTATCCAGTGTATTCTATTGTACATTATCTAGTGTATTTATTTAATTATGTTCTGCTATTATATGTTTCTGTGTTATATTCCAAAGATTACACTTGTCTCCGTCAGTACGGGATTTGGGGTCGTCTCACTATGGCTCCAGGTGCAGTTGCGACTGAGTCCTGAGGCTCGGGCTAGAGCGTCTTGAATTCGGTAGGGACGATCCCTTGCCTTTGTTCATGATGGAAATCCAACTTCCAATACGACCCATGCGGATTTGATTGTATAACTAGTATGACCACATAGTATATCGTAGCTATGTCGCCTATGACTGATACATTATGATTGATATGTTTTTGAAACATATATACACTAATAAAAATATCAAATCCATTTTATCGTATCAAGCATTTTTGACCATTATAAGGTAAAACTCTATCTTCGGTTTGCGTTGCATTGTGTGATGGGACTTGAGTCTTATAATTGTTTCATTTTTCTAAAAAGCATTTCGTTGTTTAACGATTTACTTTATTTCTTGCACTGGCAATCCAATGGAGCAAACCCGTTCCGTGTTAGCGGCGTGGCCCTGTGATTAGCCTTATTATTATTAGATAAGTTAAGTAAGATTTCTCATACCAGTCCCATGAATGACTCGTACTTTGTTTCACTTTACAAACTCGGGTGCCCTCTTTTCCACACAGACATCGAGTGACTTGTTTTGTAGATATTTATTTACACAACACCAAACAGGCCATTTCATAACACTTTTTTTGCTTTAATTTGTCATGGTTATTATGGTTAGAAAATTATCACTGTTTTTATCGTGGTAATAGATTATCATGGTTATTTCCATAATATCATCTCACTTTTTCACGACCGATTCAAAACACACTGGTTAGTATGGTCATTTTAGGTTTATGCTTCTCATTCTTTCAACTTGTTATTTCGTAAGTCAAATTAGATTTTCACTTATCACCGCCTCCACCCTTCTACCTCGAATTTGAGATGCGTTCGTCAATCTCTCCGCTTCTGCCTCGAATTTGAGCTTCCTTCGTCAATCTCTCCACTTCTGCCTCAAATTGCAGTAGCCTTCATTAACCATTCGATTTTGTCTTGCTCCAAAGAAGGTATATTTCATTTTTTTTCATCTCAGATTTGAATTATTATTTTCGTTCTATCATCCCCTTCTTGTTTCTTAGATTATATTATATCAGCACCTCCTTCTTGTTTATAATAACTAATTGTGTGGAAAGATCAAAACCGTCTTATTTTTTTCCCCTATCCAGCCGATTCAGATTAAGCCTGCTAATAATTTTTTGGTAAGCGTTTATTGTAAGTTGTCTGGTTTGTTTCGTATTTGTTTGATTTATTTGATTTTTGGTTAGCATTTACTATAGATTCTAATATTAAATACTATATTTTATCTAAATTTTTACCAAACTTGAAATCCACTAGTAATTCTCTTTTCGAAAATTTTAGCTAAATTCAACAAGTTTAGGAAACTTGCCAATTTAATTGTAAAGTGCAACCATCAGCGCTTTTTTTCCACTACATGTTTATGTTATTTTTCATTAGCTTTCAGTGAATTCTAAGTAGCTTTGTAGTCCTCAAAACATGTTCTATGTATACATATGCATGTTATTCTCATTTATGTGTTTTTAAATGTTTTACAGAATTTAAGTTACAGTAATTTTGTTTCAGGAAGCAAGTTTCATGATACTTGAAGCTATAGTAAGGAAGTTTCAGATAAATACTGTAACGACCCAGATTTTTGATCTATTTATTTTAAATACTTAATATGGTTTTAAATATTGAGTTGATAATATAAATCGATTTTTATATTGGGTTATCTATTTAATAATCGGAATATGATTTATTTCGTATATATATAATTATCGTAATACGAGAATCTGAAATAATTCAGTTCGAACATAAAACTGAATCAATATAATTCAGATTGTCAATATAGTTTTCTATTTAATTATAAACGACAATAATAAAAATTTATTATCGGGAAGTTGATTTTTTTCTGAGTTTAAATCATATTTTTTCTCGATTTAAATTGATATATGAAAAGAATCCATTTTAAACGATCTCGGAATTCGACGGGACCAGTTCCACCGTGTCCGAAATATTCAGTTACCTTAAGAGTACAATTTTTGTCGTGATTGAAACTCGTTTGTGCTTGTTTTAACACGTTACTTAGGGATTATGTAATGACCCGGATTTTCAGCGACTTTGGTTATCGACATAAACACGATGTCGATAACCAAAACATCGAAAAATCCTGGTAATTAGTGAAAGAAATTAGAGGGTGAGAATAGATAAGATAGAAACTTAGAATAAAAGAAGAAGAAGAACACAACATCAGAGTAACACGAATCTCACAGCGGAACGAATAACATATAACTGATAACATATCTTTGAAATAAAAGATTTATATGTATACAATAACATTATCAGAGTACATCACTTACAACACAGCGGAAATAACTATAGCTATATGATCCTGAAGCCTCTTGCTCCAACTCTTCAACTATATCTGTAAATCCCGACTACTTGACTGCCCGTACAAATTTAGGCACCCAAGAGTTTAGGGAAAACAACAAAGTAAACTCCGGGTCAGTCATGGGACTGGTATGAGTAAAACAATTTAAAAACAGTTCGAACAAGTAAATGAAATCTCATAAGACCAGGCCGCATAACGGAACGGGTTTTTCCCTTATGAGAATCCAAATTATCTTTATATCAAAAACCTTTTGATATTATAATAATGTCTATCAACACAAAATGATAATCATCTAGCAGAAACGCTTTCATCTCATGTTCTACATATATAGTATGCAATCAAAACCGCAAGCACGTATTGGGTAATGGGTTTCCAACTATGACAAGGTATGGAACCACCATTCGCTCGTGTACCTCTAGAGAGGAATACACTGGGTTCAACAAGAACATCTTGCAACCCGACCACACATGACCGACCACTCATTTCGCTTGAGTGTATCGAATGTATATCACCAACAGTTGGGATCAGCAACCGTTTCCCGAATGGGACAGCATCAACAATAGATTTTTAGAAGTAAATGAAACCCTAGATCAGGTGATTATACACCCTACATCGGTGCGACCGACTTAGCCATGCTGCCTGCCCGATTTCTGTCATTTACCGGATGATGAGGCTAGAAGCTACGCTTTTTCATCACATCAGATTTACTTCGAATGTCACATCGTCAAATCCATCAAATCACCGATTGACGTCCTCAACCATACATTATGTGTTAGCTAAAAGAAGTTTCCTTCTTTTCTTCCACTCTTGGTACAGTTGGAGAAATCAATATACGTGATCGTCTGGAAATACTCTGTTAGACATCCGTCCATACAAGTCATCCAGGAATAGGATGAACCGAAGGCACTATTCTGTAAACAGGATAGCCCTTGCATAACTCCGTCTTCAATTATCTTTGGCATATATGATTCGCAATGCTTATGCCAATACAGAGTGGTTCTTTGGATAATAATCCAATCGGTCTCTCCATATTAACAACGTTAAAATGGTCAAAAACTTCGACAGTCTGTGATTTAACTATCGAAGAAAAACAGGTGTGCAAACAACGATATCATTTCCGAATGGAAATTATATCGATCAAACATCATTCAACATTCGTCTCCTTAGTTCATTTTTCATCTCATGTTTCCCTATATTCAACATTTCTTATTTTCTAAATTTAGAAAATATACGTTATTAACAATGGAAAACATTTCCATTTCTCGTTTTCTTTATTAGAAAACATTTCTGGTTTCTTCTTTAGCAAACATTTCCAAAGCTTCTTCATTGGACGTAGACAGATGTTTAAACAAACATCTCTATGCCAACTCAAACCATTTCCTTTTCTGCCGAACTTTAATTATTCCTTAGTTAAAAACGAAGCCAATCAAGTTGGGGTAGAACTACCTCTTAGACCTTAACTGAACAACATTTCTAACTTTGAAATAGGCAAAGTTCACTTTATATTTCTTTACTAACTTCCTTACTTAACCCTCTTCGAGTAGCTATATTCGATTGACTCTTTTCACTTAACTCTATTAGATTAACCCTTATCAATTAACTCTATTGGATTAACTCTATTTGACTAACGCTATTGATTTACTCATTTCGCTTAACTCCTTTCGAATAAACTATATTTGATAACTCCTTTTACTTTCTTCGAATAAACTATATTCGATTAACTCATTTGCTTCTATTCGAATAACTATATTCGATTAACTCTTTTCGATTAAACTAACATCGATTAACTCCTTTTACTTCAACTCTAATCGATTAATTAACATCGATTAACTCCTTTTACTTGAACTCTAATCGATTAAACTAACATCGATTAACTCCTTTTACTTCAACTCTAATCAATTAAACTAACATCGATTAACTAACATCGATTAACTTCTTTTACTTTAACTCTAATCAATTAAACTAACATCGATTAACTCCTTTTACTCTAACACTAATCGATTAAACTAACATCGATTAACTCCTTTTACTTTAACTCTAATCGATTAAACTAACATCGATGAACTAACATCGATTAACTCCTTTTACTTCAACTCTAATCGATTAAACTAACATCGATTAACTAACATCGATTAACTTCTTTTACTTCAACTCTAATCGATTAAACTAACATCGATTAACTCCTTTTAATTTAACACTAATCGATTAACTAACATCGATTAACTCCTTTGTTCTATTCGAATAAACAATTCATTTATAAAGATTTACTTTTAGTAACAGTTCTTCACTTTACAAATGATTTCCCTTTTTTATTTACTTTCGAAATATTTCCTTTTATTAAATCTGTTGATTTTATAAACTCCCTTTATTTCAATATACATTGAAATAATCCATTTTACATCCCAGGGTCTTTTATGATATTTAAAATATCGAATAAAATGATCAACATTATTCCAACACCCATAATCCATAACAGATTATATAACATCATATATCACAATATATGAAAACAGTAAAATAAATGTTGAGGAATCCAGTTGGATTCCTCCAACCTGTTTCCCTGCATCACAGATGTTAAACAATACAGATAACATCACTTTTCAGTTCCATATGATATATTCTGTTAAACAGAATCAATATAGAAATTCAACCAACTGACTAGCAGTTCAATCAAATAGTCAACACACAGTCAATCAGACAAATTCTAATAGTTCTAAAAATACAACATGAAATTATAAACTGTTCAGAGTTAGTGAGATTTACTCACATTTGCGCGTTAGCCGTTAAATGACAGTTTGCGTTATTTGATTCAATTGGACAATTTATTTCGCCATAAATTGTAACTGTCTCCGATCCACTCCCGTTCAGTGTCGTTGTGTTGCTCCTGTCCATACGATCCTAACGGATCTTGTTTCGCTGAATTTCGATTATGTATGATAAAGTTATTGAATTTACAACTTCATATATTATTTAAATTAAAACCAACTTTAAATTAATTAATTGTTTTTGGGCTCACCCTCTTCATTTTAGCCCGCTCCAACCAGGCCCATCTCCCTCCCGCATATCCTTCTTCTTGCCAAAGCTTGAACCCGTCGCTCCTACCATTTCCCATTCATACATCCGCACTTTTCTCCATTATTACTTCGTCGTTCCCACTTCTGAAATCACCAGCATTCATCTCTTCAAAGACTCCTTAAACCTAGCACCGTGAATCCCCATTCGCAACCTCCACTCGAAATCCGACGTTCACCATCAACAGCGTACTACTATGCATCCACCGAACTACTTCTGCACCGTATAATCCCAAACATTTCACGCGAGACCCAGATCAGCCCCTCGACTCAAAAACGAACTTAGTTTTCTGAGTAACGGCCTCGATCAAAGGATTTCCCCAACCCTAACCAACTGCTCATACAAACAAGCCTCGACAGAAATGGATCGCACTCTGAAAAGCATATATGGGATCGAAGCCCCTTAAATGCCGAATACATCCATATTCTTATTCTGATTTTAGAGATTTTATATGATTTGTTCTTCATTTTAAAAGTTTGCTGATTTTGGTTTTCTATTTGATTTATGAAGGTCGCAATGTTGCTGTAGAAGAACTTGTGGCGGCTCAATCCCTTTGTTGCGTTTATATACATGATGGTGAGACTGAGAGAGAGTGAACGTGTACTGTTTATATCCAGTTAAGAATGATAGGTCCAGTTCATTACATGTGATTCACAGAAAAAGGATGCAAGGTAAAAGGATGCAAGGTGGAGGATATTTCGAGGATCCGAGGTCTTGGTTTGGTCACAATAATTTGCCAATGTTATGTTATTTTTGATGTAAACTAAGTTTGGATTTTCTCTTTTATGTTTAACGTTATATTTCAGGAAAACTTACTAAGTTAGGCTTCACATGAATGCAAAGGATTGTGAATATAAATTTACTATTTGATTGGTCTCCAGCTATATAGTGTTTGAGTTGTAGGGTACCCTGTTATATAAAATTCTCTTCGCATACAACTGCTATGGACAGAAATAAAAATGTAGTCAAGTTGAGTATTTCACCACGATCCCAAAAATATAAAAATATCGGTAGTTCAACTCTTATTGTGAAACCCCGAAATGTTGATACAGGGTGCCAAATACCCCAAATAAAAAGTTGCTTATTTAATTAAATTAAAAATTACAGTAAAATCCAAAAAATTAAATTATCATTACATCTTAAAAGAATCTTTTCTAAATTCCAATCCGATATTCAAATATATTGAAAACCCTTTTATAACGTAAATAAAGTGTTACAAATTCTAAAGGAATTCCACAGCGACTTTTCTGATTTTTTAATTTGGACATATCTCAAAATCTACCCGACGAAATCCTGATTTTCCTCTTCCACTAGAAAAATATACTCCACCAGCTCCACACGTTTCTTGTTTCACAGAAATCCGGCTTAAAACGAACCCTGTATATTCAATTGAAGTTCAAATCGCCAAATAGCGAACTGCAGCGCCATTTCGAGCTCGATTATAATTATATTATAAAATATACGTTCAACTGTCGACGATTTAATATATTCGTTATTCAAATTCAATTCTAAGCTGAATTAAATATCACAGATGATCCGGTTCACACCATATCGTCATTTCAGCCAATTCTGTTTATTTCAGAATTAAATATATTTATTTAATTATTATTTTAATTAAATATTCACTATTATTTTATTCAACGACCATGTAATTCACTAACCCATCATTTATACAATTAAATAAATTAATCATAATACCCCTGCCAATGCGGGTCATTACAATCTTCCCCACTTAAAATAATTTCGTCCTCGAAATTGCTAAAAGGTAGAGAACGACCCTATCGACTGGTTAGAACATATTTGTTCACTTCTTAACTTTAGTTTCAACTAAACCAATTTAATTACAATTAAATTATTAATTAATTCTTATCAACAAAAAATTTCAAAAATCCTGAAAATTTTCTAACTCCTTAACTCTTCGAAAAATTTCGCCATCACCTCCTTTGTACTGGTCAATCGGTCAAACTCCAACTTGCCTCTCTGGGCCATCTCCAACCCAAAAGAAAATCAAACAGCCAAGCGGCTTGCCAATTCGGCTTATCAACATCTCAAACCCATATGTAATATAAACTGGTACCTTTTTGTCGGGCATATCAATATCCTTTTCACCTGTTATCAATTCAGCGGATACAAGGATTATTGCAATCAAATTCCCATCTGCTTTTATCCACGACACAACCATTCGCTTATATCCTAAGTCGAATTTTATTTCAAATTCGAGTTCCATTCTCGATTTCAAACTCTTAACTTCCCAATCCAATTTTCATTTCAGATTCTTATCTCGACAATCCAATTTTATTCGATTTTAATTCAACTTCAGTTACCACTTAACTGACTTTACTTTAATTCAAATCTGCTTTCACAAATTTCTGTTAAATTTGTTTTTAATTTAAACAGTCTTTCCCTGGGAGTTTTTAAACAGTTTACTCTTTTCAAAAATCAAAATTTCCTTTTTGAAATTCAACTGAGCCCATAATCAATATTCCATTAGTTAAATCACTTCTCTATTTCTTTATCAATATTTGTTAACCAAATATTTTCAATAACCATATTGGCCCTTTTAAGTTATTTGGAAAACTTTTCCGATATCGCCTTCCTCTATTTTCTAAACTTTAGAAAATATATGCTATTTATAATTGGAAAATATCCCAATTACTTACCTCTTTTCCAATCTCGTTTATTTCTATACTTAGGAAATATTTATTATTCCATTTCCAAGTTTACACTTATTTGGGTTAAAACGGATGTTGTGTAAAACATCGTTACGACAGCCCAAATACTATATTCAACTAACTCTTATCCAACATTGATCTTCGAGCCTGAAATCTTGCCATTTATTTGTTAATAATGAAATCAATCAAGTTGGGGTATAACTACCTCTCAGACCTTGACTGAATAACATTTATAACGTCAAAACAGATATGACTACTTACTCGAAAAATCAATACCATACAACTACTTCTTCACTTTTAAACACATGTATGCTTCTCTTTCTATTCTTACAAGATTTTAACCCTAGTCTTCCTTTTTGATTATACTATTCTATTTCTAAGTTCGTTTCCTTATCGACTTCTATATATTTCGATATGTTGATTTATAACTATCAAATTATCTTAAAAATATTCTATCTCCTTAAATTTTTGGAAAAATTCGCCATAACCTCCATTTTACAAGGAGCATCGGGATATTTCAAATAGCCTCCCATGGCCCTCACCAATCCAAAAGAAAAGAAAAGCCAAGCGGCTAGCCGATATGGCGCATAAAATCTCATATATGAATTAGATACATACCTTTCCGTCGAGCATTCTATTTATATACCTTCATACCTTATCCATACATATCTCATGTATATTTATACATTTCTAATTCATTTCAACTTAATCCAATCATTTTAACTTAGTTCGTTAAGTGATTTTCAAATTACTGGTTTGCCCATTTCACCTTTTTATTTGAATATACATGTTCAAATATAGGTTTAACTTGTTTATCAACTAACTGAATTCCATTTCAATTTTATTTGAATTTCCTATATTCAAATTCCATTTCGATTCTCTTATTCAAATTCCATATTTGAATTTCATTTCAATTCACTTATTCAAATTCCATATATGAATTTCATTATTCAAATCTATTTTCAAACTCCATTTGAATTTCTATATTCAGATTATATACCACTTCCATTGAATTTCATATATTCAAACTCCCTTTGAATTTCTATATTCAGATTCTATATCACTTCCACTGAATTTCATATATTCAAACTCCCTTTGAATTTCTATATTCAATTTCTATTTGAATTCTCTTTATTCAAATCCCCTTTAAATAAGTCTCGGTTTCAATTCCTTTTGAAATCGATATTTCTACCTTTGGAAAATAGATTTCCCTTTCAATTTCATACTTGTATATATATATTTTTTTCTGAATTATCCAATGATAATTCTTTTCACTTCATTTTATAAACTTCATTTATAATAGAACTATTTATAAGCTTCGTTTATAAAGGAACTTCTCGTTTTATTTCTTTTAAAACAAGTTAATATTTCAAATCTATTTAAAAGTTCAAATTCTATATTATAAATCCCATTTTGAAATTCAACACAACTTGTCTTTCCCAAAACAAATTCAAAACAGTATTTCTGGTAGTAATTCGTCACTTACAACTCGAAAATGAATACTGATGATGCAGTTGTCATCATCAGAATCTATTTTCCAGCGATCAAAGTGAGTTCAATACTATAAAACCATTTTTAACCTTTTCCACTTTGAAATTCATTTCAAAATATAATTCACACTGCTTGTAAAACAATTTAAAATCTCCCAGGATCTTAAATTTTGGTTATTTTTAATCCAAATCCATTTACAAACACTTATCCAATTTTCCAGCATTTTAACTAAATTTCTAGTTTACATTTCAGATTTAACTCATCTGATTTCACGTATTTCACTTATATGAATTCTGATTGGTTATTTACATAACCATTTAATTTATAATCTTACTCGATTATAATAACAACCAATGTATCCAATATATTATAATTTTGGTATATATATCTTCTCTATATCAAGATATGCCTTGGGTAAACTTATTTTAATTTACCCTCTTTTCGAAACATACCATGACGGTTCATCGTATTCGAGTGTTTAGTAACTCCTACCGATACAGTGGATCAAACTGATCGACCAGAACTCATAAACAACTCAACCAATGAATCTCCACAATATAAAACAAATTTTATATCAATAACAAATACGTCCACTCGTATATATACACTCAATCTCAGTTTAGGGTATTACTAACCCTATCTCTACCGAGTCACGCCACAGAGCCAAGTAATTCTTAACTTAAGCTCTGATACCAACTGTAATGACCCGGATTTTCAGTTAAGTAGGCTTTGCAACCATCCTCTCCCCATCCTCCAAAGTAGCAGGGTAATACCCCACCGTGACTTACATTGGTACCCCAGCACCACATTTTACGGCCAGCCTTTCGACTTCACAACCAACCCTCATTTTCGGGACATGTAGGGGTAAGAGTCTCCCGTTCGCCACCTAACGAAAAGCGAGAACCCCCTATCATGCGACACATGGCCCAAGAACGCAACATGGACTGGTATGAGTAAAACAGTTTAAAAACAGTACGAACAAGTAAACGATATCTCATAAGACCACGCTGCATAACGGAACGGGTTTTTCCCTTATGAGAATCCAAATTATCTTTATATCAAAAACCTTTTGATATTATAATAATGTCTATCAACACAAAATGATAATCATCTAGTAGAAACGCTTTCATCTCACGTTCTACATATATAGTATACAATCAAAACCGCAAGCACGTATTGGGTAATGGGTTTCCAACTATGACAAGGTATGGAACCACCTTTCGCTCGTGTACCTCTAGAGAGGAATACACTGGGTTCAACAAGAACATCTTACAACCCGGCCACACATGACCGACCACTCATTTCGCTTGAGTGTACCGAATGTATATCACCAACAGTTGGGATCAGCAACCGTTTCGCGAATGGGACAGCATCAACAATAGATTTTTAGAAGTAAATGAAACTCTAGATCAGGTGATTATACACCCTACTTCGGTGCGACCGACTTAGCCATGCTGCCTGCCCGATTTCTGTCATTTACCGGATGATGAGGCTAGAAGCTACGCTTTTTCATCACATCGGATTTACTTCGAATGTCACATCGTCAAATCCATCAAATCACCGATTGACGTCCTCAACCATACATTATGTGTTAGCTAAAAGAAGTTTCCTTCTTTGCTTCCACTCTTGGTACAGTTGGAGAAATCAATATACGTGATCGTCTGGAAATACTCTGTCAGACATCCGTCCATACAAGTCATCCAGGAATAGGATGAACCAAAGGCACTATTCTGTAAACAGGATAGCCCTTGCATAACTCCGTCTTAAATTATCTTTGGCATATATGATTCGCAACACTTATGCCAATACAGAGTGGTTCTTTGGATAATAATCCAACCGGTCTCTCCATATTAACAACGTTAAAATGGTCAAAAACTTCGACAGTCTGTGATTTAACTATTGAAGAAAAACAGGTGTCCAAACAACGATATCATTTCCAAATGGAAATTATATCGATCAAACGTCATTCGACATTCATCTCCTTAGTTCATTTTTCATCTCCTGTTTCCCTATATTCAACATTTCTTATTTTCTAAATTTAGAAAATATACGTTATTAGCAATGGAAAACATTTCCATTTCTCATTTTCTTTATTAGAAAACATTTCTGGTTTCTTCTTTGGAAAACAATTCCAAAGCTTCTTTATTGGACTTAGAAAGATGTTTAAACAAACATCGCTATGCCAACTCAAACCATTTCCTTTTCTGCCGAACCTTAACTATTCCTTAGTTAAAAACGAAGCCAATCAAGTTGGGGTAGAACTACCTCTCAGACCTTAACTGAACAACATTTCTTACTTTGAAATAGGCAAAGTTCACTTTATATTTCTTTACTAACTTCCTTACTTAACCCTCTGCGAGTAGCTATATTCGATTGATTCTTTTCACTTAACTCTATTAGATTAACCCTTATCAATTAACTCTATTGGATTAACTCTATTTGACTAACGCTATTGATTTACTCATTTCGCTTAACTCCTTTCGAATAAACTATATTCGATAACTCCTTTTACTTTCTTCGAATAAACTATATTCGATTAACTCATTTGCTTCTATTCGAATAACTATATTCGATTAACTCTTTTCGATTAAACTAACATCGATTAACTCCTTTTACTTCAACTCTAATCGATTAACTAACATCGATTAACTCCTTTTACTTTAACTCTAATCGATTAAACTAACATCGATTAACTAACATCGAATAACTCCTTTTACTTCAACTCTAATCGATTAAACTAACATCGTTTAACTAACATCGATTAACTTCTTTTACTTTAAGTCTAATCGATTAAACTAACATCGATTAACTCCTTTTACTTTAACACTAATCGATTAAACTAACATCGATTAACTCCTTTTACTTTAACTCTAATCGATTAAACTAACATTGATTAACTAAAATCGATTAACTCCTTTTACTTCAACTCTAATCGATTAAACTAACATCGATTAACTAACATCGATTAACTTCTTTTACTTCAACTCTAATCGATTAAACTAACATCGATTAACTCCTTTTACTTTAACACTAATCGATTAACTAACATCGATTAACTCCTTTGTTCTATTCGAATAAACTATTCATTTATAAAGATTTACTTTTAGTAGTAGTTCTTCACTTTACAAATGATTTCCCTTTTTATTTACTTTCGAAATATTTCCTTTTATAAAATCTGTTGATTTTATAAACTCCCTTTATTTCAATATACATTGAAATAATCCATTTTACATCCCAGGGTCTTTTATGATATTTAAAATATCGAATAAAATTATCAACATCATTCCAACACCCATAATCCATAACAGATTATATAACACATCATATATCACAATATATGAAAACAGTAAAATAAATGTTGAGGAATCCAGTTGGATTCCTCCAACCTGTTTCCCTGCATCACAGATGTTAAACAATATAGATAACATCACTTTTCAGTTCCATATGATATATTCTGTTAAACAAAATCAATATAGAAATTCAACTAACTGACTAGCAGTTCAATCAAATAGTCAACACACAGTCAATCAGACAAATTCTAACAGTTCTAAAAATACAACATGAAATTATAAACTGTTCAGAGTTAGTGAGATTTACACACATTTGCGCGTTAGCCGTTAAATAACGATTTGCGTTATTTGATTCAGTCGGACAATTTATTTCGCCATAAATTTTAACTGTCTCTGATCCACTCCCGGTCAGTGTCATTGTGTTGCTCCCGTCCATACGATCCTATCGGATCTTGTTTCGCTGAATTTCGATTATGTATGATAAAGTTATTGAATTTACAACTTCATATATTATTTAAATTAAAACCAACTTTAAATTAATTAATTGTTTTTGGGCTCACCCTGCTCATTTTAGCCCGCTCCAACCAGGCCCATCTCCCTCCCGCATATCCTTCTTCTTGCCAAAGCTTGAACCCGTCGCTCTTACCATTTCCCATTCGTACATCCGCACTTTTCTCCATTATTACTTCGTCGTTCCCACTTCTGGAATCACCAGCATTCATCTCTTCGAAGACTCCTTAAACCTAGCACCCTGAATCGCCATTCGCAACCTCCACTCGAAATCCGACGTTAACCATCAACAGCGTACTACTGTGCATCCACCGAACTACTTCTGCACCGTATAATCCCAAACATTTCACGCGAGACCCAGATCAGCCCCTCGACTAAAAAACGAACTCAGTTTTCTGAATAACGGCCTCGATCAAAGTATTTCCCCAACCCTAACCAACCGCTCATACAAACAAGCCTCGACAGAAATGGATCGCACTCTGAAAAGCATATATGGGATCGAAGCCCCTTAAATGCCGAATACATCCATACTCTTATTCTGATTTTAGAGATTTTATATGATTTGTTCTTCATTTTCAAAGTTTGCTGATTTTGGTTTTCTATTTGATTTATGAAGGTCGCAATGTTGTTGTAGAAGAACTTGTGGCGGCTCATTCCCTTTCTTGCGTTTATATACATGATGGTGAGACTGAGAGAGAGTGAACCTGTACTGTTTATATCCAGTTAAGAATGATAGGTCCCGTTCATTACATGTGATTCACAGAAAAAGGATGCAAGGTAAAAGGATGCAAGGTGGAGGATATTTCGAGGATCCGAGGTCTTGGTTTGGTCACAATAATTTGCCAATGTTACGTTATTTTTGATGTAAACTAAGTTTGGATTTTCTCTTTTATGTTTAACATTATATTTCAGGAAAACTTACTAAGTTAGGCTTCACATGAATGCAAAGGATTGTGAATATAAATTTACTATTTGATTGGTCTCCAGCTATATAGTGTTTGAGTTGTAGGGTACCCCGTTATATAAAATTCTCTTCGCATACAACTGCTATGGACAGAAATAAAAATGTAGTCAAGTTGAGTATTTCACCACGATCCCAAAAATATAAAAATATCGATAGTTCAACTCTTATTGTGAAACCCCGAAATGTTGATATAGGGTGCCAAATACCCCAAATAAAAAGTTGCTTATTTAATTAAACTAAAAATTACAGTAAAATTCTAAAAATTAAATTATCATTACGTCTTAAAAGAATCTTATCTAAATTCCAATCCGATATTCAAATATATTGAAAACCCTTTTATAACGTAAATAAAGCGTTACAAATTCTAAAGGAATTCCACAACGACTTTTCTGAAATTTGATTTGGACATATCTCAAAATCTACCCAACGAAATCCTGATTTTCCTCTTCCACTAGAAAGATATACTCCACCAGCTCCACATGTTTCTTGTTTCACAGAAATCCGGCTTAAAACGAACCCTGTATATTCAGTTGAAGTTCAAATCGCCAAATAGCGAACTGCAGCGCCATTTAGAGCTCGATTATAATTATATTATAAACTATACGTTCAACTGTCGACGATTTAATATATTCGTTATTCAAATTCAATTCTAAGATGAATTAAATATCACAGATGATCCGGTTCACACCATATCGTCATTTCAGCCAATTCTTTTTATTTCAGAATTAAATATATTTATTTAATTATTATTTAATTAAATATTCACTATTATTTTATTCAACGACCATGTAATTCACTAACCCATCATTTATACAATTAAATAAATTAATCATAATACCCCTGCCAATGCGGGTCATTACAGATTAAGTTTCACGATAATATTTTATTTATATTTTTCTTTATAAATACACCCTTGCCCTCTTTCCTTTGTCTTTTCCATTCTTCATTCCTCATTCTATTTTCCACGAACAAAATAGGTTCCTCTTTTTAATTGTCAAAATCGAAATTCCCTTTTTCCTCCTTCAAATCATTTGCGAAGCCGATGCTCTCCACCCTTTCTGTTAATTTCCGTTCCTCAGCTCAACAAACAAAATCGAAAATTCCCATTTCTCTTCTACAAATCGATTTCCGCCCTGTTTTGAATTTCCTCAATAAAACAAAATTCAATGGTCTCCAGTAGGAATAGGGTGCGATGCAAGCTTTTAATGTTCGAATTCGAACCAAATCGCGGATTCGTGATTTGCGGAGGTCTACCTGAAACCACGATGGAGGATTTTTGGAAGGTTCTCGCCTGGAAGATTACTGCTTGTTTGCGTCGTGGTTTTGGTGGATTGTGATATCGGATGAAGTTCGATGGGTGCGACATTGTTTCCGTGAGGATGGGGTGTGATGGTTGGGTATTGAGGTGGAACATGGTTTTCTGGTGGTGGCAGCAAAAGTGCGGTGAAGTTTGGGGCATTCTAGGGTGCGATTATAAGAGCCACTGAAGCTCGAACTTGGTAAATAGGGTGATCGACAGTAGTTACTTCAGTGTTTCTTGGGAATGGGATGCTCAATAGTGTCAAAGTGGATAGTCAAGAGGGATAAAGGAGACACAGGCAGGTTCGAATAGGAATTTGGGGCTGTTTCAGTTTGGAATTTGTTGAGAGATATACTTCATCAATTGATCGAGTTTCTACAAGGTGATAAGGTATATATTAAATTTAAAATACTTAGGAATATTTATTTATTTTTGTTAGTAGTTAATCTGTTTAACAATCGTTTAATCACTTAATAAATAAATGTTAAATCGATAAATAATCATAGGTAAATATTTTAATTGAGATTCATTCGCGTAGATTGGAAGGAGAGACGATTCGCTAGCTGCATGAGTCTGAATTTAAATGGATATTCAACAAATGAAAATCAAGTTAGTAAATCTCACTCAAAGTTTTATTTTTAAATTTATTTTTAGTCGTTAAAAATAAATTGTTGTTGCTTGGGTGCATGAATGAATTGTTGAATTATTATGATTATTATATATAATATATATTAGTTATTTAGGCTTGGTGGTTGTCGCTATTATTATATATATATTGGAATTCCCTCAATACTATTAGCGAATGCCCGCAGTATCATTAGCGGATGACCCTACGCCCACGATTTATAAGTGGATCCCCTTTTATACTGCGATATCCTGCCTCGAAGCAGGATTGGTATTATTAATGTGACTAACATCTGTGGATGCAGGAAAACAGGTTAGAGGGATCCCACTAGATTTCTCAAATTTATTTATTACTGTTTACATACCTATATGTGTGTGATGTGGTGAATTGGACTGATGGTTTGTGTATTGAGATATTTAAATATCACTGTCCCTAGATATTTATAATATAAGAAAAAGTGAATCTTAGATTCGAAAAGGAAATTTTATTTTTTTAATAAAATTTGAATTTCGAATAAGCTAAGAAAATAATAACTTGTTTTAATAATAAAACAAGTATTGAATGTATAGATAATTTGTTTGAAAATGTAAGAAAATTATCATTTGTTAATATTTAATTTTAAATTCAAGTTTGAATTTAAAAAGGAAAATTTATTTTCTAGAATGAGAATTAGATTTCAAATAAAATTTGAAAAAAGGACTTGTTTTAAATAATTTAAAACAAGAAGGGAAAGGTATAAACGATGTTTATAAATAAATAAAAAAAATATTATCGTTGGATATTCTAGAAATATAAATTCAAGCATGATTTTAAAAAGGAAAAATTCAATTTTTCAAACTGGGTTTCCAAACGGAATTTGAAGAGAAACTTGTTTTAATATTTAAATAAGAAGCGTTATTTATAAACGATGTTTATAAATGGAAAGAAATATTATCATTTGATAATATTAAACTTTAATTTGAAATAAGGGATTTAAAGAAGGAAATTTATCCTTCGAAGAGGAAATTTGATTTCAAATGGAATATGAAACATAAGCTTGTTTTAAATATTTAAAACAAGAAGTAAAATTTATAAACGATGATTATAAATAGAAGGGGATAATTATCATGGGATGATTTGGGTATTTAAATTCAAATATGAATTTAAAAGGGATTTATAATTGGAAATCGTTTCGGGTAAAGGAAACAATGAAGTTTATTCCAATATTCGGAATATAAAATGAATTTAAATAAATCCATATAGATTTATGGTTAGAATTTAACCATAACGGATTTATAAATAAATTATTTATTCCAGAAAAGATATTAGGTTTATATTGAATAAGACTTAAAATTTAAAAATGTAATAGATTCCATGTTTATATATATATATATAAGTTGTAAAATAAAATATTCCAAAATGGTAATCGTGTTTTAAATAGATTATTAAAATAGAAGTTGTTTAATACGGAAGTTGATTATCAACAACGCTTATAAATGTGATAAAGAAATTTTGATCGAATAATTTGGAAATAAATTTCCAGATGTAAGAAATGAAATGGAAGGTGAGGTTTTAAATCTAGTTTTTTTTTGTATTACAAGCTTTTATCTATTTCAAGATAAGAACGTTGTCGGTCAAGGTCTGAGAGGTAAATAAAATACCCCAACTTGAACGACTTCACTATTATCAAGGAATGATATTAGTTTGTAATGGTAGAGGATGTTGGATTAATGGATTATTTCCAAAAAAGGGAATTTAGTATTTGAATTCGATTATATCAAATATTTATAAAATAACTTATGTCCAAGAAAGTTGGAAATTTATATTGAAATTGAGTTGTGTATAATTTATAACTGAGTTATGAAACTTTGAAGGAAATAATCAACGCTTTGAATAATTGAAATGTTTTAAGTTAGATTTGGGAAACTGGTTTGATTTATATTAAATATGGAAGATTGGAGTTGAAATTTTATGTAACAACCCGTATTTTTGAATAACATGTTATAACATAAATGGAGGCAGAATTAAATAGTAAAATCTGAATCAAGGAAAACGGGCTATGCCATTGCATTCGTCTCGGAAAAATACACGAAATAGAGTCCGATTTTTCGAAAATCGGAGTCCGTATGACCAAGATATGGCCTCGCGAAGTTTCACGAAAAATTCCCAAATTAAAGTATACTTAATTAAGTGAAATGGGTTGCGCAGAGAAATATATATATTGATATATATATATATATAATTGAAAATTAAATAAATAAATATGCAAAAATGTTCAAAACAACGAATTGGGAGAGGGGAATAACCGAACCGGCCGATTTTTGAGGTCGACCCGAGCTCGCTGGGTCGACTAGGGGTTAATCCAGGGTGTTTGGCTGTCAACCCGTGGGCCGATTCGCTCAAATGCAGATTTTGCATTTGAATGGTTCTCATGGTCCATCTTTAATCTAAAGGCCCTAGATGGTTCCTACACTTGACTTCTTCCCCAAGACATGCTTTGATGGCTTGGATTGAATCTAGGGTTAATCCTATGGCCTAAAACACTTGCCTAATCTATAAATAAGACCCTAACCTACCCTAAATCATCATTATTCATTCATACAACTAAACTATGGCAAAATCAATCCTCTCATGGCCTCCACTCTCTTCATAAAATTCCTAAATAAATTTCTAAGTGATTTTCCATGCATACAAGTGTATTTAGACTTGTATGATCTTTATTAGCTTGCATTTAAGTCAAGTTCTTCTATTTGCACCACAAAGAAAGAGTTTTGATCAAGTTTGCTTGCATTTTTTGGGTTTTTGGTTGCATAAGGGTTTTCTTACATTTGCTATACTCATTTGAGTTTGCATAAGCATTGTAAGCCCTATTCCTTTCATACTTGAACTTTAAAGTTAAATGTATGATATGCAAGTTGTCATATGTTATGCAAGTTTGTTTATGCAAGTATGATATGCAAGTTGTCATATGTTATGCAAGTTTGTTTATGCAAGTATGATATGCAAGTTGTCATATGTTATGCAAGTTTGTTTATGCAAGTATGATATGCAAGTTTGGGATGGTCATATGGTTCATGTTATCATGTTATGCAAGCTTATCTTAAGTATGTGAACATAAAGCTTTAAGCTTTATGCCAAAGGTTGCATTTTGGCAACATGTAAGTTATCATATCACATATGATAACTTGCATGTGAGGCTAAATGAGAACTTGTGGCCATTTTTACATGTCATTTAGCACCATGTATCATGAAAATGCCAAGTTTGATTTTATGCATGCTTTTGGGCCTAAAAATGTAATATGCAAGTGTATGAACACATGAACCTTTCATATGCCACCATGTTGAACTTGTGGCTTTAACACTTTTATGTCACGATTATGCCAAGTTCCCTCTTTCTGTCCTTTATGCGCTATTGCGATATGTAAGCGATGGGATTGCGTTTGGGGTTGGGTAAACTTAAAAGACATAAAAACATGAGCTTGGGAATTTACCTATTAAGTTAGGTCTACCCATTGGGAATTTACCTATTAAGTTAGGTCTACCCAATTGCTTGAAAATTTGTAACATGTTTTGGAAACATGATGGACATGACACTTAGAAAAGATAAGTGTGGCCAACTCGAGGTTGGGTTGAGTTTGTAGCGTAAACTTACCCGGAACCGACCGGCCTAACTAGTTGCTACAAACAATAGAACCCAATGTGAGAAGTTGGTCATGTTGTACCTTGGACCCGAGGTTAGACCAAGTTGTGGTGTAAAGCTACCCGGACCCGCCCGGCTTAACTAGTAACCACAACAAAGTCTAATGTGAGAGGTTAAGGCGCATTAATTAGTTAATGCCTCATGATTAGGGTTAAGTCATGGACCATTTAATACTTAACCAATTTGGGCTCGGTAGATTAATCGGGGTTAAATCGTGAACTCATCGTTACACTTAACCAAGTTAATCCATGATTAGTGAAGGGGTTAAACCGTACTTAACCCACTAGACAAATCCTAGTAATGGGGGTCCACTCCGCAGTAATCCCAAGTTTGTATCATTAAGGCCCTAGAGACTAGGCTAGGGAGGGGGCACGATTACTGGGCTGGAGGTAAGCGACCAAAAGCGACGGCAGGGTGGTACGCCGGTGTAGTTCCTGGCGGACTCTAGTAGTGCACATAGTCCGTAGCCGGAGAAAACAAGCACGGGTACCGTTAGATCGAGACTGTGCACTCATGTTTATGGTGTCCAGGGGTTGACACCCTAGGGCTTGATAAACCCGACGGGTGGACCCAGCACAGTTCGACTACATTCATGTTTGGGCCGTATTGACACCAACACGTGACGAGTTAGGCTAAGGGAGCCGATCGACTAGACCGTTGGGTTGGACCTCGTGGTAGGGTCACTTCATGTTATTGGACCTCGTATGAGGGTCACTTCATGTTATTGGGCCAAAGCTTGGGCTAGGGGATCAATACTTGCGTATTCAAGTCATGTTAGTTTGCTAGTACACCTGTGGTGCAAAACCTTAATCCTGATTATGCGATGACACCTTTATCTACATTGTTAGTATATCATCATGCTAGTATCCTTATGTTCATACCTGCTGCTCATGCCAGTTAACTTTATCAGTTTACATTGATTGTAGTAGGGCTTACTCAGTCTTTTTGACTGACCTGTTTTCTTTCGCCTCTTTTCTTCCGTTTCTCCCCCCCCCCCCCCAGGTTCTCAGGGAGGGAATACTGGAGCCTAGCTTGGATCTTAGCTGCTTTCTTGGATAGATCACGTATGCTTTGGACTTGAGCTCGCTATGGTTTTTCCACTTTGGGGATAGCTACATTATGTTTTCCTTTTCAGTTTCAGATGATGTTATTTTATGTACTAGACTTGCTTATTTGGAAAATTGACATTATGTTGTACCAGACTTGTTTTGAAATGGTTTAAAATCTTCCACTGTTTTATCTATGTTATTTACTCTGTTTACATATATACATATGTTCTTGTTCTGCCTTGATATATCATTATGCATGTTTACCTGATTCAAACGCCCCTCCAAAGTCAGAGTGCTTGCAAGAGCCACCCTGGAGGAGGCGGGGTGTTACAATTTGGTATCAGAGCATATGGTTTACGAGAAGGAACAAAAAGGTTTTTAAAACTTTTGAAAACTATTTTCAAAACCAAGTATAAAGTATTTTCCAAAGAAAAGTCTAGTTTATTTTAAAGGCTATTCCCCAAAAAGCCATTAGCAAAATCCCTTCGTTTTTTCTCCATTCTGAATCTGTCTTTTTCTTTTTCAGTATGGCTGATAACTTTGCTATTCCGGAGGGAGTGCACGTACCTGTTTGGTATAGGAGACTTTTGGAGGCTAGGGCGACCGAAGCCGGCCCCGCAGATGTCCCTCCCCCTCCTCCAGTAGTTAATATTCCTCCTCCCATTGCTAATGTTCCTCCTCCTCCTGTCGCTGAGGTTCCTCTTCCTCCTCCCCCTCAGCATCCTCAAGTTGACTTCGCAAAGATTTGCAAGGATTTCAAAGCAATGGGTGGCAAGAATTTTCAGGGCACTGAGACTTTTGTAGAGGCCAGAAATTGGTTGAAAGAGACCGAGGATTTGTTTGCTATCTTTGGGATAGATGATCAGAGGAAGATCTTGTTGGTGGTTTGGCTTATGAAGGATGAAGCCGCTTATTGGTGGGAAGTCACCAATGGTACTAGGCCTGTTGAGAATTGGGCCGATTTCAGGGCAAGGTTTATGCTTAAGTTCCTATCTTTTGCTGAGGAGAATCTGCAGATGGAGAGATTCATAACTTTGAAGCAAGGAGATATGTCTGTCAAGGAATATGTGAACAAGTTCAATTAGTTAGCTCGTTTTGGCTTGGATATGGTGAATACTCCTCAGAAGAAGGCTCTTCGTTTTGCTAGAGGGTTGAATGAGCCGTTGCAGGGATTGGCTATGTCACATATTCCTCATGGGGCCACGTTTGAGAGCTTGGTTGATATGGCGTTACTTCAGGGAGATGTCAAGAAGAATGACACTCAAGCCAAGAAGACTGATTCCCAGGGAAAAGGAAATCAGGGCAATTCAGGTGGTCAAAGCAGTCAAGGCAATCAGAACAAGAACAAGGGTCAAGGCAACAAGGGGAACAACAACAAGGGAAAGAACAACAAGGGGAAGTGCCATTATTACGGTTCAGTTGGGCATCTTATCAAGGATTGTAAGAAGAGGAAAAGGAATAATGGTGAATGCTTTTTATGTGGTAAGACTGGACATTTCAGCAAGGATTGCCCGAAGAAACAGGGGCAAGGCCAGGGTCAGACTCAGCGTGCTGGACCCTCAGGAGGGCAAGTTCATGCTCTCACCACCGCTCCAGTTCCCGATCGAGGTAGTATTTCTGTTGAGAGCCTTGTATATATTTCTGATTTTCCAGTTCGTACTTTGTTTGATTCTGGTGCATCGCATAGTTTTATGTTATCTGATCTTGTTGATAGTTTGCACCTTAGTACTAGCTTGGTAGATGATCCCGTCTGTGTCTCAAATCCTATTGGGGGTTCCGCCCATTTGTCTATGATATGTGGGGATTTGAGGATCTCTATACTGAGTGTAGAGTTCTTGTGCAGTGCTTATGTTCTTGGTTTCAGGGGATACGGATTGATATTGGGTATGGATTGGCTGTCCAGATATGGAGCCATCCTTGATTGTGAGCATAGGGTTGTGAGGCTCGTGACTCGCCTCGGGAACACCCTAGAAATTTCTTGTGATCCGAGAGGTCCCGTCATGTTGTGCTATCTTGAATCACTCGACTTGTCAGTGGAGACTCTTCAGTCTGTGAGAGTGGTTCGAGAGTATCCCGATGTTTTCGATGAAGTTAGGGGTTTGCCTCCTAAGCGAGAGATTGATTTCCGCATTTATCTGGTGGATAATGCAAAGCCGGTTTCTTTGCCCGTTCGGCACATGGCTCCGCGTGAAAGGCGGGAGCTAAGCAAGCAAGTGAAAGAGTTGCTTGAGAAGAACTTCATTAGACGAAGTATATCTAAGTGGGGAGCGCCTGTGGTATTTGCTACCAAGGCAAATGGGTCTCTCCGACTTTGTGTTGACTATCGTGAGTTGAATAAGCTGACTAAGAAGAACAGACACCCGTTACCGAGGATTGATGATCTCTTTGACCAGCTTGTCGGTGCTTCTATTTTCTCTCAGCTTGATCTTGCTACAGGGTTCCATCAGCTCAGGGTAGCTGAGGATAGTATAGACAAGACTGCGTTCAGAACTCCAGATGGATTCTTTGAATGGCTTGTCATGCCATTCGGCTTGACTAATGCACCCGCATATTTCGTGGACTTGATGAGTAGGGTGTTCAAGGAGTTCTTGAACAAGTTTGTCGTGGTCTTCGTAGATGATATTTTGGTCTTCTCTAAGGATGAGGAAGAGCACGCAAGGCACCTCGGGGAGGTGATAGATACGCTTAGAGCGCATCAGTTGAAGGCCAAGTTCTCCAAGTGTCACTTTTGGAGAAGGGAAGTCAGATTCCTTGGGCATATAGTGTCTAAGCAAGGCTTAGCGGTGGATCCCGCTAAGGTGGTTGCAGTTCAGGATTGGAAGACTCCAAGGAATGCAACTGAAGTCAGAAGTTTTCTAGGTCTTGCGGGTTTTTACCGGAAGTTCATCAAGGACTTCGCGAAGATTTCTGCTCCTCTCACTAAATTGACGAAGAAGAATTTAGTTTTTGTTTGGAGCATAGAGTGCGAGCTTGCTTTTCAGAAGCTCAAGAGAGCTCTTACATCAGCACCTGTTCTAGCTTTGCCCGATGGAGGGAAGTTATTTACAGTATACACCGATGCATGTGGCACGGGGTTGGGAGCAGTTCTGATGCAAGAGGGAAGAGTGATATGCTTTGGCGGTAGACAACTCAAAGTGCATGAGAAGAATTATCCCACTCATGACTTAGAGTTGGCAGCAATAGTATATGCACTCAAGGCTTGGCGCCATTATCTTCTGGGAGAAAGATTTGAGCTTTATACCGATCACAAGTCTTTGAAGTATCTCTTTTCTCAGAAGGATCTGAATCTGAGGCAGCAAAGATGGATGGAATTCTTGGCGTCCTATGATTTTGAGATAGCTTATACCCCTGGCAAGGGGAATGTGGTAGCAGATGCATTGAGTAGAAGAAGGTTGACCCTAAGTCCTCTATTCGTTGAGATGAAGAATTTAGAGTATGTAGCAACCTTTGATTTCTCTTTGGCGATTGAGTCGATGACCGGTTCTTTAGCATCTCTGGAACTCAGACCTACCCTTCTTGATCAAGTTGGGGCTTCACAGAAAGAAGACCCTCAGATAGTTAAGATTATGGATAAGCTGATTCGAGGAGAGGCGTCTAGTCATCTCGCTCGATATTCTATTGATGACAAGGGTTGGCTGAGAAGAGACGGAAGGCTATGTGCTCCCATGGTAGAAGATTTAGTAAGAAAAGTTCTGGAGGAAGCGCATCGCTCTAAGTTGACTATACATCCAGGCGGAGATAAGATGTATAAAGATATGAAGCGCATTTTCTTTTGGCCTGGGATGAAGAAGGATGTGGCAGAGTTTGTCTCTAGATGTATCATTTGCCAGCAAGTTAAGGCCGAGTCGAAGAAGCCCGGTGGGCTATTGCATCCTCTAGACGTTCCACTTTGGAAGTGGGAGAGTATTTCCATGGATTTTATCGATGGGCTACCAAGGTCAAGAAAGGGAATACGAGCATCTGGGTTATTGTGGACCGACTTACGAAGAGTGCTCATTTCATTCCAGTGAAGAGCAAGAGGACCGCATCTTGGCTAGCATCTGTATATCTTCGTGAGATTGTGAGACTACATGGAGTCCCTTCTAGTATAGTCAGTGACCGTGACCCAATCTTTACAAGTCAATTCTGGAATAGCTTGCAAGAAGCCATGGGCACGAGGTTGAATCTAAGTACTGCTTATCACCCACAGACGGACGGTCAAGCCGAAAGGGTGAATAGGGTACTCGAGGATCTGTTGAGGCTTTGTATTCTGGATTTTGGTGGTACTTGGGAAGACCATCTTCCTCTTGTTGAGTTTGCATATAATAACAGTTATCAGGCAAGCATAGGGATGGCACCATTTGAAGCTTTATATGGGAGGCTGTGCAAGTCGCCTACATGTTGGTAGGAGACTACAGATGAGCTTATACTTGGGCCTGATATGATCGGAGATACATCCGAGAAGATCAAGTTGATTCGGAGACGGATGAAAGCGGCCCAAGACCGACAGAAATCCTATGCTGATAAGCGAAGAACTGATTTGGAGTTTGATGTTGGGGATATGGTTTTCGTGAAGGTTTCTCCTTTGCGGAATGTGGTCCGATTTGGAGCTGTTGGGAAGTTGGCACCGAGGTTTGTTGGACCATTCCCTATTATAGAGAGGATCGGGCAGATGGCTTATAGAGTGAAGTTGCCCGAGAAGCTTGCTGGAGTACACGATGTTTTTCATGTTTCGCATCTCCGGAAGTGTTTACATGAATCAGCAGAGGTTGTTGAGCCAAGTGTTCTAGAAGATGTGGAAGTGGAGAAAGAAGCTACCTTGATGAGAGCTCCGATTCGTATCTTGGGGACGGAGACCAAGAAGCTATGGAATCGAGAGGTCAGATTGGTAAAGGTTCAATGGGGTGAAGCCGAAGAAGACGCAACTTGGGAAACCGAGGAGAAGATGCGTGGGCTTTATCCATTCCTTTTTGAGGGTACACTCTCAATCTCTTTTCTTTGATTAGCATATCTTTCTCTTTGCTATCCATGTTTATCTAGTTTATCGCGTTAATCTTGTCATGAGAACCTTAGGCAGAAACCCTTTGGATGAAACATGTGTTTGAAACATGTTATGCTTGATGGTTGCAAGTGGTTGCAAGTGTTTGCAAGTGGTTACTCGTGGATGCATTATACACGTTAGGCACTAGATCGGCTCACACACTCCTCATATTGCATATGCATGAGTGTTTATGCTTATTCATGGATGAAAATTTTTGTGTTATCACATGGATGTCGCATATGGGTGTATGTTATGTGCACACATGTAGATGTTATACATTATGTTAGGAATTGCATACATATGGATTCATTTCACTAACATATTTTGCATTGATGCTATTTGCATTAGATAAGTACATATACACACACCTTTGCATATGTTCATACAACATTTAGAATCTTGTAAGGACAATGATTGCTCGTGGATGATGTTTTGAGTAGATGGATGATGGATGGTAGGATACATTCTTCCTAACTTGGATATTTCGGGGACGAAATCCTTTAAGGAGGAAAGAATGTAACAACCCGTATTTTTGAATAACATGTTATAACATAAATGGAGGCATAATTAAACTGTAAAATCTGAATCAAGGGAAACGGGCTATGCCATTGCATTCGTCTCGGAAAAATACGCGAAATAGAGTCCGAGTTTTCGAAAATCGGAGTCCGTATGACCAAGATATGGCCTCGCGAAGTTTCACGAAAAATTCCCAAATTAAAGTATACTTAATTAAGTGAAATGGGTTGCGCAGAGAAATATATATATATTGATATATATATATATATATATATATATATATATATATATATAATTGAAAATTAAATAAATAAATATGCAAAAATGTTCAAAACAACGAATTGGGAGAGGGGAATAACCGAACCGGCCGATTTTTGAGGTTGACCCGAGCCCGCTGGGTCGACTAGGGGTTAATCCAGGGTGTTTGGCTGTCAACCCGTGGGCCGATTCGCTCAAATGCAGATTTTGCATTTGAATGGTTCTCATGGTCCATCTTTAATCTAAAGGCCCTAGATGGTTCCTACACTTGACTTCTTCCCCAAGACATGCTTTGATGGCTTGGATTGAATCAAGGGTTAATCCTATGGCCTAAAACACTTGCCTAATCTATAAATAAGACCCTAACCTACCCTAAATCATCATTATTCATTCATACAACTAAACTATGGCAAAATCAATCCTCTCATGGCCTCCACTCTCTTCATAAAATTCCTAAATAAATTTCTAAGTGATTTTCCATGCATACAAGTGTATTTAGACTTGTATGATCTTTATTAGCTTGCATTTAAGTCAAGTTCTTCTATTTGCACCACAAAGAAAGAGTTTTGATCAAGTTTGCTTGCATTTTTTGGGTTTTTGGTTGCATAAGGGTTTTCTTACATTTGCTATACTCATTTGAGTTTGCATAAGCATTGTAAGCCCTATTCCTTTCATACTTGAACTTTAAAGTTAAATGTATGATATGCAAGTTGTCATATGTTATGCAAGTTTGTTTATGCAAGTATGATATGCAAGTTGTCATATGTTATGCAAGTTTGTTTATGCAAGTATGATATGCAAGTTGTCATATGTTATGCAAGTTTGTTTATGCAAGTATGATATGCAAGTTTGGGATGGTCATATGGTTCATGTTATCATGTTATGCAAGCTTATCTTAAGTATGTGAACATAAAGCTTTAAGCTTTATGCCAAAGGTTGCATTTTGGCAACATGTAAGTTATCATATCACATATGATAACTTGCATGTGAGGCTAAATGCGAACTTGTGGCCATTTTTACATGTCATTTAGCACCATGTATCATGAAAATGCCAAGTTTGATTTTATGCATGCTTTTGGGCCTAAAAATGTAGTATGCAAGTGTATGAACACATGAACCTTTCATATGCCACCGTGTTGAACTTGTGGCTTTAACACTTTTATGTCACGATTATGCCAAGTTCCCTCTTTCTATCCTTTATGCGCTATTGCGATATGTAAGCGATGTGATTGCGTTTGGGGTTGGGTAAACTTAAAAGACATAAAAACATGAGCTTGGGAATTTACCTATTAAGTTAGGTCTACCCATTGGGAATTTACCTATTAAGTTAGGTCTACCCAATTGCTTGAAAATTTGTAACATGTTTTGGAAACATGATGGACATGACACTTAGAAAAGATAAGTGTGGCTAACTCGAGGTTGGGTTGAGTTTGTAGCGTAAACCTACCCGGAACCGACCGGCCTAACTAGTTGCTACAAACAATAGAACCCAATGTGAGAAGTTGGTCATGTTGTACCTTGGACCCGAGGTTAGACCAAGTTGTGGTGTAAAGCTACCCGGACCCGCCCGGCTTAACTAGTAACCACAACAAAGTCTAATGTGAGAGGTTAAGGCGCATTAATTAGTTAATGCCTCATGATTAGGGTTAAGTCATGGACCATTTAATACTTAACCAATTTGGGCTCGGTAGATTAATCGGGGTTAAGTCGTGAACTCATCGTTACACTTAACCAAGTTAATCCATGATTAGTGAAGGGGTTAAACCGTACTTAACCCACTAGACAAATCCTAGTAATGGGGGTCCACTCCGTAGTAATCCCAAGTTTGTATCATTAAGGCCCTAGAGACTAGGCTAGGGAGGGGGCACGATTACTGGGCTGGAGGTAAGCGACCAAAAGCGACGGCAGGGTGGTACGCCGGTGTAGTTCCGGGCGGACTCTGGTCGTGCACATAGTCCGTAGCCGGAGAAAACAAGCACGGGTACCGGTAGATCGAGACTGTGCACTCATGTTTATGGTGTCCAGGGGTTGACACCCTAGGGCTTGATACACCCGACGGGTGGACCCAGCACAGTTCGACTACATTCATGTTTGGGCCGTATTGACACCAACACGTGACGAGTTAGGCTAAGGGAGCCGATCGACTAGACCGTTGGGTTGGACCTCGTGGTAGGGTCACTTCATGTTACTGGACCTCGTATGAGGGTCACTTCATGTTATTGGGCCAAAGCTTGGGCCAGGGGATCAATACTTGCGTATTCAAGTCATGTTAGTTTGCTAGTACACCTGTGGTGCAAAACCTTAATCCTGATTATGCGATGACACCTTTATCTACTTTGTTAGTATATCATCATGCTAGTATCCTTATGTTCATACCTGCTGCTCATGCCAGTTAACTTTATCAGTTTACATTGATTGTAGTAGGGCTTACTCAGTCTTTATGACTGACCTGTTTTCTTTCGCTTCTTTTCTTCCGTTTCCCCCCCAGGTTCTCAGGGAGGGAATACTGGAGCCTAGCTTGGATCTTAGCTGCTTTCTTGGATAGCTCACGTATGCTTTGGACTTGAGCTCGCTATGGTTTTTCCACTTTGGGGATAGCTACTTTATGTTTTCCTTTTTAGTTTCAGATGATGTTATTTTATGTACTAGACTTGCTTATTTGGAAAATTGACATTATGTTGTACCAGACTTGTTTTGAAATGGTTTAAAATCTTCCGCTGTTTTATCTATGTTATTTACTCTGTTTACATATATACATATGTTCTTGTTCTGCCTTGATATATCATTGTGCATGTTTACCTGATTCAAACGCCCCTCCAAAGTTAGAGTGCTTGCAAGAGCCACCCTGGCGGAGGCGGGGTGTTACATTTTATTTAAATAACGAAGTATAAAGTTTATATTTAAATTAATTAAAACGAACTCGCCGCAGCGCGGTAGTTCGTAATTTGATGATTCGAACTTTAATTGAGTATACAAAACTCAATATAAGTCGGATTTCAATGAAACAAGAAACACCTGGACCTATTGAATGGTTGTTTTCTAATGGAAGAGAAAAATCTAAATTTCGTATTATAGATTTTGAGTTATATCAAAATCAAATTTTCAGGAAAACAGCGCCATAATCGTTTTTAAACCATAACTTTTTTTTTGAATAAATTTAAAGGATTTTAAGTGAATAAAATCCGAATCTTTTTAGGAAAAATCCGGGTTTGAGTTATCAAATAAATATGAACTCAAGTAGAGTGAACGAAGTGATTTCTATTATAAAAACCATATTTTTGGATTGTGGTAAAGTATTAACTAATTTGAAAAGAAATATGTTAATGGGATTTCGAACCCAACTTAACCTTGTTAAGTAAAAATCGGATTTGTGAATTCAAATTGGAAATCGAATCTGAAACTCAAGTTAGAAATGGAATTCGATTTGTGTATTAGCGAATTTAAAATATATTTGGATATTATATGTTCAAATCAAAGGTACATTATGCAAAAGAGCGAATTAAAGAAGCGGTTAGCAGATTTGTTAAAAAGGGAATGGATTGATTGAAATGATTTAAAAATGGATATATAAATGTAAACAGGAATGGAATGAAGAGTATGAAGAGAGTGAAGATTCATAATTTAAGTGCCCGACAAAAAGGTACATGTTTAAATTTGCATATGAGGTTTTGTGCACTGAATCGGCAAGCCACTTGGCTTTTTAATTTTCTTTTTGAATGGAAAGGGCCTAGAGAAGCGAGTTGAGGTTTGAACTATTGGCCGGTAAAAAGGAGGTTATGGAAAAATTTTCTGAAAATTTAAGGAATTAGACTATTTTTAAGAAATTTTGATAATAGAAATCGATATAACAATATATATAGAATTTGATAAGAAAATGAATTAAAAATTAAATATTAGAAAGGGACAGTGATTGTGAGTTGTTTGATGGATGTTTATTTTTCCTTTGATAGTAAAAAAAACTGGCTATCAAAGATTTTTACCATCATTGTCGGTACGGAGAGACCGGTTGGATTTAATATCCGAAAACCACTCTTTATAGGCATAAGCGTGGCGAATTAGATTATGCTGAAATAATCGAAGACGGAGTGAAATTCAATGAGCTGTTATGTTTGTCCAGTCCCAGGACAACTTGTATGGACGAATGTTTGACAGAGTATTCCTAACGGTCGCATAAGACGATCATTTGAAGGTATTACGTCTGGTGGCAGAGAATTCATTTCTCTTAGCTTTTATACCCGTAATATCTTTGAAAAGATTAACTAGTGATTTGACGGGTTTGACGATGTGACATTCAAAGTGTATGGTGGCCAGATGTTCTAAAAGATAGACGTAGCCTCAAGCCTCACAACTGGGAAATGAAAAAAATCATGCAGGCATTATGGCTATGTGGTTCGCTCCCATTAGGGTGTATAATGACCTATCTAGAGAAATTCCTTTTACTTCTTTAATCTATTTCGATGCTGCCCTTTTTGGGAAACGGTGGTTTGAGCCCAACCGTTGGTGATATACATTCGATACACTCAAGCGAAATGAGTGGTCGGTCATGTGTGGGCCGGGTTGCAAGACGTTCTTGTTGAACCCGGTGTATTCCCCTCTAGAGATACACTAGCGGCAGGTGGTCCCATACCTTGTCATAGTTGGAATCTAATCTCCAATAAGTGCCTTGTGGTTTTTGATTTTATACTATGTATGTAGAGCGTGAGATGCAAGAGTTCTACTATTTGGTTATTTATTTGATTGGACATTATTATAATATCACTGAAATTTGATATAAAAAAATGGTTTGGGTTACAAAAAGGTAAAAACCGTCTGTGTTTATGTGTGGACTAGTCTTACGATTATCCTTTTCTTTCAAAAGGTTTATTCAAAGTTAAACAATATGGTTGGACTTTACTCACACCAGTCCCATGACTGACCCAAAGATTATTTTGTTTTGTTTTGTTTTGTTTTCCTAAACTCTTGGGTGCCCAAATTTGTACAGGCAGTCAAGTGTTTCAGGCTTTTACAGATACACTTGGTGGAGCTAGAAGCAGGAGGCTTCACCATTAGTTATCTAGAGTTATTTCCGCTATATCAAATGTTATGTTGTACTCTGATGATGGTATGTATATATGTACAAAACAGTTTTGTATTCCAAAGTTACGTTATATAATGTATTTTATTCGTTCCGCTGTTAGGTTCTGTATTGTTATTTCTGTTCTTCTTCTACCTTTTCTATTTTCTTTAAACCTAATGACTCGTATTTCTATATTATTTGAGTTAGACGTGTGTTGTATTAGTCAGCTCAGAAAGTATGGATTTGCGAGCTCTTACAGTTGGTATCAGAGCTTAGTTTGAGCGAACACCTAAGCTTGTGTGGCATGCGCTCGTTAGAGATAGGTCAGTAGTACCCTAGAATGAGTTGAGTTTATATATACGAGAGCGTGTATTTGTTAATTTATATAAAAGTTGTTTTATATTGTGTTGGCTAGTCTGGTTAGTGGTTTATGAATTCTGATCGAATCGTGGGATGCTACGAAGTCGATAGGAATTTCTAAACACTTGAACAGAGAAATTCAACATAATAATGTTTTGAAGTGAGTAAATGAAATAATTTTACTCAAAATTGTATTTTTGATACAGAAGGAATAATTTTCTGAAATTATTATATTACATGGATGTGTTGATTTGTTATTTTTATAATCAAATGAGATTATAAAAATTTAAATGGTTATCTATAACCAAATATAATTTGTATATGAATGAAATATGCAAATGAGATAAATAAAAAAATTAATTCAAACTAGAATTTGGAATTTAAATCCTAGGAAGTTTGAAAATATTTTCTAAAGTATATTAAAATAATATAGCTTTGTTTTGCAAGGGTTTTGAATCAAAATCATATTTGAGTGGATTTTGAAAGTGATAAAGCACTGAACTCACTTCAGTGGCTGGAAAATAATTCTGATGATGATCGCGACATCATCAGTGTTCATTTTCGAGTTTCTAAGTGATGGATTGCTACCTTAGAAAAGTTTTTGATGGAAATTTGTTTGACAGAAAACAAATTTGGTTTAAAAATTCAAATATTTTGGATTTGAAATGGTTATAAATATATGTATATATTTATGGGATTTCAAAAAGATTTGAAATAAAAACCGAGTATTTGAATTCTAGAATTAAAATTTAACTTAAAGCAATTCAAACGAATCAAAGTGGATAAATTGATTTAGAATCGATTTAAATGCATATGAATGAAAGCCAAAAGTTTGGTTAGAATTAAAGTTGTAGAAATATGAAATGTTGAGTTTCAACATAAGTGAATTTTGAAAAGTTAATGGGTTTGTAACACTTTTCCTACCTTAGTAATTTCGGGGACGAAATTCTTTTAAGTGGGGAAGAATGTAACGACCCAGATTTTTGATCAATTTATTTTAAATATTTAATATGGTTTTGAATATTGAGTGGATAATATAAATCGATTTTTATACTGGGTTATCGATTTAATAATCGGAATACGATTTATTTCGTATATATATAATTATCGTAATACGAGAATCTGAAATAATTCAGTTTGAACATAAAACCGAATCAAAATATTTCAGATGGTCAATATAGTTTTCTATTTAAATATAAACGATGATAATAATAATTTATTATCGGGAAGTTGATTTTTTCCCGAGTTTAAATCATAATTTTTCTCGATTTAAATTGATATATGAAAAAAATCCATTTCAAACGATCTCGGAATTTGACGAAACCAGTTCCACCATGTCAGAAATATTCAGTTACCTTAAGAGTACAATTTTCATCGTGATTGAAGCTCGTTTGTGCTTGTTTTAATGCGTTACTTAGGGCTTAAGTTTCACGATAATATTTTATTTATATTTTTCTATATAAATACACCCTTGCCCCTCTTTCCTTTGTCTTCTCCATTCTTCATTCCTCGTTCTATTTTCCACGAACAAAAAAGGTTCCTCTTTTTAATTGTTAAAATCGAAATTCCCTTTTTCCTCCTTCAAATCATTTGCGAAGCCGATGCTCTCCAACATTTATGTCCATTTCCGTTCCTCAGCTCAACAAACGAAATCGAAAATTCCCATTTCTCTTCTACAAATAGATTTCCGCCCTGTTTCAAATTTCCTCAATAAAACAAAAATCAATTGTTTCTAGTAGGAAGAGGGTGCGACGCAAGCTTTTAATGTTCGAATTCGAACCAAATCGCGGATTCATGATTTGCTGAGGTCTACCTGAAACCGCGATGGAGGATTTTGGGATGGTTCTCGCCTAGAAGATTGCTGCTTGTTTGTGACGTGGTTCTGGTGGAGTGTTATATCGTATGAAGTTCGATGGGTGCGACGTTGTTTCCGTGAGGATGGGGTGCGATGGTTGGGAATTGAGGTGAACTCGGTTTTCTGGTGGTGGCAGCAAAAGTGCGGTGAAGTTTGGGGCATTCTAGGGTGCGATTTCAAGAGCCAGTGAAGCTCGAACTTGGTAAATGGGGCGATCGACAGTAGTTACTTCAGTGGTTTTGGGAATGGGATGCTCATTAGTGTCAAAGTGGATAGTCAAGAGGGATAAAAGAGACACAGGTAAGTTCAAATAGGAATTTGGGGCAGTTTCAGTTTGGAATTTGTTCAGAGATATACTTCATCAATTGATCGAGTTTTTGCAAGGTGATAAGGTATATATTAAATTTAAAATACTTAAGAATATTTAGTTATTTTTGTTAGTAGTTAATCTATTTAAAAATCGTTTTATCACTTAATAAATAAATGTTAAATCGATAAATAATCATAGGTAAATATTTTAATTGAGATTCATTCGCGTAAATTGGAAGGCAAGACGATTCGCTAGCTGCATGAGTCTTAATTTAAATGGATATTCAACAAATGAAAATCAGGTGAGTAAATCTCACTCAAAGTTTTATTTTTAAATTTATTTTTAATCATTAAAATTAAATTGTTGTTGCTTGGGTGCATGGATGAATTGTTGAATTATTGTGATTATTATATATAATATATATTAGTTATTTAGGCTTGGTGGTTGTCGCTATTATTATATATATATATATTGGATTTCCCGCAATACTATTAGCGGATGCCCGCAATATCATTAGCGAATGACCCTACTCCCACGATATATAAGTGGATCCCCTTTTATACCGCGATATCCTGCCTTGAAGCAGGATTGGTATTATTAATGTGACTAACATCCGTGGATGCAGAAAAACAGGTTGGAGGGATCCCATTGGATTTCTCAAATTTATTTGTTGTTGTTTACATACCTATATGTGTGTGATGTGGTGAATTGGACTGATGGTTTGTGTATTGGGATATTTCAATATCACTGGCCCTAGATATTTATAATATCATAAAAAGTGAATTTTAGACTCGAAAATAAATTTTAATTTTTTAATAAAATTTGAATTTCGAATAAGCTAAGAAAATAATAACTTGTTTTATCTATAATATCATAAAAAGTGAATTTTAGACTCGAAAAGGAAATTTTATTTTTTTAATAAAATTTGAATTTCGAATAAGCTAAGAAAATAATAACTTGTTTTAATAATAAAACAAGTATTGAATGTATAAATGATTTGTTTGAAAATGTAAGAAAATTATCATTTGGTAATATTTAATTTTAAATTCAAGTTTGAATTTAAAAAGGAAAATTTATTTTCTAGAATGAGAATTAGATTTCAAATAAGATTTGAAATAAGGACTTGTTTTAAATAATTTAAAACAAGAAGGGAAAGGTATAAACGATGTTTGTAAATGAATAGAAATTATATTATCGTTGGATATTCTAGAAATGTAAATTCAAGCATGATTTTAAAAAGGAAAAATTCATTTTTTCAAAGTGGGTTTTCAAATGGAATTTGAAGAGAAACTTGTTTTAATATTTAAACAAGAAGCGTTATTTATAAACGATGTTTATCAATGGAAAGAAATATTGTCATTTGATTATATTAAACTTTAATTTCAAGTAAGGGATTTAAAGAAGGAAATTTATCTTTCGAAGTGGAAATTTGATTTCAAATGGAAAATGAAATACAAGCTTGTTTTATATATTTAAAACAAGAAGTAAAATTTATAAACGATGTTTATAAATAGAAGGGGATAAGTATCATGGGATGATTTGGGTATTTAAATTCAAACATGAATTTAAAAGGGATTTATAATTGGAAATCGTTCCGGGTAAAGAAAACGATGAAGTTTATTCCGATATTCGGAATATAAAATGAATTTAAATAAATCCATACAGATTTATGGTTAGAATTTAATCACAACGGATTTATAAAAAAATTATTTATTCTAGACAATATATTAGGATTATATTGAATAAGACTTAAAATTTAAAAATGTAATAGATTCCATGTTTATATATGTATAAGTTGTAAAATAAAATATTCCAAAATGAGAATCGAGTTTTAAATAGATTATTAAAATAGAAGTTGTTTAATACGGAAGTTGATTATCAACAACGCATATAAATGAGATAAAGAAATTTTGATCGAATAATTTGGAAATAAATTTCCAAATGTAAGAAATGAAATGGAAGGTGAGGTTTTAAATCTAGTTTTTTTGTATTACAAGCTTTTATCTATTTCATGATAAGAACGTTGTCGGTCAAGGTTTGAGAGGTAAATAAAATACCCCAACTTGAACGACTTCACTATTATCAAGGAATGATATTAGTTTGTAATGGTAGAGGATGTTGGATTAATGGATTATTTCCAAAAAAGGGAATTTAGTATTTGAATTCGATTATATCAAATATTTATAAAATAACTTATGTCCAAGAAAGTTGGAAATTTATATTGAAATTGAGTTGTGTATAGTTTATAACTGAGTTATGAAACTTTGAAGGAAATAATAAACGCTTTGAATAATCGAAATGTTTTAAGTTAGATTTGGGAAACTAGTTTGATTTATATTAAATATGGAAGATTGGAGTTGAAATTTTATTTAAATAACGAAGTTTAAAGTTTATATTTAAATTAATTAAAACGAACTTGCCGCAGTGCGGTAGTTCGTAATTTGATGATTCGAACTTTAATTGAGTATATAGAACTTTGTATAAGTCGGATTTCGATGAAACAAGAAACGTGTGGACCTATTGAATGATAGTTTTCTAATAAAAGAGAAAAATCTAAATTTCGTATTATAGATTTTTAGTTATATCAAAATCAAATTTTCAGAAAAACAGTGCCATAATCGTTTTTAAACCATAACTTTTTTTTGAATAAATTTAAAAGATTTTAAGTGAATAAAATCCAAATCTTTTTAGGAAAAATCTGGGTTTGAGTTATCTAATAAATATGAACTCAAGCAGAGTGAATAAAGTGATTTCTGTTATAAAAACCAGATTTTTGGATTGTGGTATAGTATTAACTAATTTGAAAAGAAATCTGTTAATGGGATTTTGAACCAAACTTAATCTTTGTTAAGTAAAAATCGGATTTGTGAATTCAAAATGGAAATCGAATCTGAAACTCGAGTTAGAAATGGAATTCGATTTTTATATTAGCGAGTTAAAAATATATTCAAATATGATATGTTCAAATCGAAGGTACATTATGCAAAAGAGCGAATTAAGGAAGCGGTTAGCAGATTTGTTAAAAAGGGAATGGATTGATTGAAATGAGTTAAAAATGGACATATAAATGTATACAGGAATGGATTGAAGAGTATGAAGAGAGTGAAGAATCATAATTTAAGTGCCCGACAAAAAGGTACATGTTTTAATTTCCATATGAGGTTTTGTGCACCGAATCGGCAAGCCACTTGGCTTTTTGATCTTCTTTTTGAATGGAAAGGGCCTAGAGAGGCGAGTCGAGGTTTGAACGATTGGTCGATACAAAGGAGGTTATGGCGAAATTTTCTGAAATTTTAAGGAGTTGGAATATTTTTAAGAAATTTTGATAATAGAAATCGATATAACAATATATATAGAATTCGCTAAGAAAATGAATTAAAAATGAAATATTAGAAAGGGCTAGTGATTGTGAGATTGTTTGATGAATGTTTATTTTTCCTTTGATAGTAAAAAAAACTGGCTATCAAAGATTTTTACCATCATTGTCGATACGGAGAGACCGGTTGGATATAATATCCGAAAACCACTACGTGTAGGTATAGGCGTGGCAAATTAGATTATGCTAAAGATAATCGAAGACGGAGTGAAATTCAAAGAGCTGTTATGTTTGTCCAGTCCCAGGACAACTTGTATGGACGATTGTTTGACAGAGTATTCCTAACGGTCACATAAGACGATCATTTGAAGGTATTACGTCTGGTGGCGGAGAATTCGTTTCTCTTAGCTTTTATACCCGTAATATCTTTGAAAAGATTAACTAGTGATTTGACGGGTTTTACGATGTGACATTCAAAGTGTATGGTGGCCAGATGTTCTAAAAGATAGACGTAGCCTCAAGCCTCACAACTGGGAATTGACAAAAATCGGGCAGGCAGCATGGCTATGTGGGTCGCTCCCATTAGGGTGTATAATCACCTATCTAGAGAAATTCCTTTTACTTCTTTAATCTATTTCGATGCTGCCCTTTTTGGGAAACGGTGGTTTGAGCCCAACCGTTGGAGATATACATTCGATACACTCAAGCGAAATGAGTGGTCGGTCATGTGTTGGCCGGGTTGTAAGACGTTCTTATTGAACCCAGTGTATTCCCCTCTAAAGATACACTAGCGGTAGGTGGTCCCATACCTTGTCATAGTTGGAATCCAATCTCCAATAAGCGCCCTACGGTTTTTGATTTTATACTATATATGTAGAGCATGAGATGCAAGATTCTACAATTTGGTTATTTATTTGATTAGACATTATTATATTATCACTGGAATTTGATATATAAAAAATGGTTTGGGTTGTAGTAATGTAAAAACCGTCTGTGTTTATGTGTGGACTGGTCTTACTATTATCCTTTTCTTTCAAAAGGTTTTATTCAAAGTTAAACAATATGGTTGGAGTTTATTCACACCTGTCCCATGATTGACCCAGAGTTTTTTTTCTAAACTCTTGGGTGCACAAAATTTGTACGGGCAGTCAAGTGTTTCAGGCTTTTACAGATACACTTGAAGGAGCTTGAAGCAGGAGGCTTCACCTTTAGTTATCTAGAGTTATTTCTGTTGTATCAAATGTTATGTTGTACTCTGATGATGGTATGTATATATGTACAAAACAGATTTGTATTCCAAAGTTATGTTATATAATATATTTTATTTGTTCCGCTGTGAGGTTCTGTATTGTTATTTCTATTCTTCTTCTATCTTTTCTATTTTCTTTAACCCTAATGACTCGTATTTCTGTATTATTTGAGTTGGACATGTGTTGTATTAGTCAGCTCAGATAGTATGGATTTGCAGGCTGTTACAAATACAAACTCTAATTTGAAATGATTTAAATTAGCATATGTTTTGTGTTACGAGACATGGGATAAATGCGATCTTTGAAGTGACATGATTTAGTATCTAACATTTTTTAGTTTTAAACCTTTAAAGCTCTTATATATGAAAATATATTCATTTAGCAAACATCATATACTTTAAACTGAAGCCCACACATATACTGAGAGTATGGTTAATTTTAATATGTTAGTTTTAAAAATGTATGAAGTTTTTTTTTTTTACATAAGTTCAAAAATTTTAAAAAAATAATACAGTTATTCAAAACATCATGATGTATGCTGTGATTTGATTTCCGAGAACATGAGGTTTTAGATGATATGCATATTCAAATTTTGGGAAAGGTCAAAATTGGCGAAAGCCCTTTCATATGTACATAAGTTTTTAAATGTTTCATTTCTGTTTAATTTTTGAATGCATCCGTAGAGTTGAACACATGCTCTATTTTTAACATGCATGTGTAGGCAAAGTTTGGAGTGTCTGATTATGTTTTGTGCTAAGATTTATCAAGCTTGAACGTATATGGTTTTCAAAAAAGTTAGTCTTTATATATATATATATATATATATATATATATATATATATATATATATATATATATATATATATACACACACAACTTCCAATATATAGATGCAAGTATCAAGTACCTAAGCTCTGAAAATTTTGCATAAATTTGTTTGTAAAATAAATGGAAATGAATCATGTTTTCACCGATGCTCAACTGTGTAGATAACTAAAATTTTCAAATGTATGCTTTTGGATAAAATGTTTCCTATAAACAATCAATATTTAGATATCTATATCCTTAAGTAAATAGTTTTCCTTTCGACCTTTTAAATTTTAAGTTTTCACATGCCTTGCCTTGGGAAACTTAGGCGGTTGCACTGGCCTTGTGCACAGCCGGCTTCGAGGGTGCATAGCTTCAGGTTACAAAGTTTTATACGTATACGCATTGATTTTGAACACGTGAAACTTTGTGGCATGTTTCAAAAACAAGTTTTGAATAGATACGTGTTGGTTTCTAAGATGTACAGTTTTTTGTGTGTCAAATGTATGTCAGCTTTGTATAAAGTAAGTTTTGAGTATATGTAATTTTATATATATATATATATATATATATATATATATATATATATATATATATATATATATAATATTTCAATCTAATAAGTTAAATATATGCACGAGTTGTTAAATATGTTGTTTCCATATGAATAAGGTGTTGTTGGCAGTGTTATGCTTTTACAAGTTTAGACACATAAGTTTTTGAAATGTGCAGTTTATTTCAACTATACCAATTACTTATATCCATATATCTTTTACCATATATATGGATTTGAAGGTATATATTTTCAAATATACAAAGTCTACAAGAACAAGTTTTCAAAAAATAAAGGCTGGGATCGTATAAAATTGAAAGAAAAAAATAGGTATAAAATAAGTCAGTCTTAATTAAATGCATGTAATTTTGCGTTATGTGCATGGTCTCGGTTCTCTCAATTATATAATATATCAAAGCATGAGTCAGGCTTTCAAAAATACAAGGCTATGTTTATCATATTATCATATGCTGTGTATACATATAAATATGTGATGTGTGTACATATATGCATATAAATACTTTTGGGCATTTATTAAAGTTATAGTAAGCAAGTTTCAGCAGTTTTCATTTGCTAATATCTTTATTTATATAATAGCAGGCTAACGCATGCTGTAGTTGTTCATGTTTGTTAACGAACTACACCTATCTTTGATTTTAATTTAATTTATATCTAAATATACTAGCATGATCTTGGGCATCTTCTTTGGTTCTATGCAACTCCACTTATTTATTGGCAAGGAGAAGTGAAATACGTTTAGTTTTAGAGATTAAATTCTGATGTTATTGTGTTTGTCACTACTCTATACCTTATTTTCTCTATTAATTAACCTAAGTTGGCTTCTATCTTTTTTATTTTTGGGTTGTAACATCTTTTACATAATCTAAGGGACTCTGCAGTTTAAGAAGATCAATGATCCATGTTCTCTTGTTTTTTTAAATATATGAATTCCAAGTTTGTAGATCTAATTATTTTGAAGTGTATGTGTAAGTTCAAATAGGATGATATCAAGCTACCTTCACTGAAAATTATCACTGGAATTGAGGTTCTAAATATAGTGGTGTCTGTAAACTAAGATACTGATTTTAGCTTAAAAAATCATGATGAATTTTCTAATGTTGACACTACTACAAGTATGGAGTAATGGAGAAAATGTAGATATCAAAAGTTTATACAAATTACTTTATTTGGGATAAGGAGATGAAATACAATAAATGCATTAAGACTGATGGAATAATAGGAGTTAACAATATTGGACTTGTGTCATTGTTGTGCTTGGATTTTGGGGTAAGAAGACCAGAACATGCTTGTCACGGTTGTTTGAAATATAATATGGGTAGAAAAAAGATGAAAGGTATCAAAATGTTTAATTAAATAGTCATAACATCACATGAAAATATCAACAAAGAACAAAATTAAGGGAAGTCTAAAGACAAAAAAAAACATTACTACAAGAAGCAAAGGATGATATATAAATAGATGAAGTTTGCTGCTGTCATTTGCATCATTATTACTGTCGTGTTCACTTGATGTTGTTTCTTCCCAGAAAGTACTTCAAAATTTCATAGATGAAATGAAGATAGTATTTTTTTAGTTTAATAAAATAATGCAAGTTAAGAATGAGAGTAAAATAGCAGATGTAAGTTGAGATGAATTCTTCTGTACCCAACTCCGGTGTTCTCATGTGCCGGATCAATCTTATCCATTGATTTGTACAAAATATAATGGTTTTGAGTGGATTGTAGGACCCGTTCATTAGATTATTAATAATATGCGTGGTTGATGTGTGGTGGTGATTTGTCGGGCACACCGGAACACCGGAGTTGGGTACAGAAGAATTAATCCCATGTAAGTTTGAACAGTTGTTATAAAAAAGCTACAAAGGGACATAAAGCGCTAGGAATCATGAGACAAAAAAAGCTATATGGGTTTTAAACTTGAAGTAGCATTTCAATAATTTGAACTTTAACCCAAACCCATTGTATAAAATGTGATGTTAACATTACAACGTTACATACTATACCTCCCGTTCACTTTACAATTGGGCCTTGCCCATGCTAGGTATTATAAATACTTGTACATTCTCTAAATAATCATCGAAAGTATAATACAAAACCGTTCAGTTTTATTTCTTATATGGTATCAGAGATATATCAGTGCAACAACATCAGTTTCGATCCAAGAAACTTCTTCTCAACAAATCTATCAAAAGATAGATCATCCATCAGAAAGTTTTCATCACTTGGATGCCTCTTATCCAAGATTTTTCGTCTCTTCATCTAAGAGTTGAGGCTGCGATTCTATAAACTGTGCCACGCCTACAGTTAGTGGCTGCACCAGATTTCAAAACCACAGCTTGGTGGCAAATGCTCTCAAGAACTCATTTCCGATCATAAAATCCTGAAGAAATCTAAGATCTGGAATCAAAAACCGTCCAAGATTTGCTAATCAGACATTTAATATTCTGTCATTCCTTCTGAAAATCATCATGTTAGCAACTCTGGTTGCTTTTGAATCCAAATTCAAAGAAATCTTCAGATGATTTCCATCCAAGAAAAGAATTCAGGAGAAGTTTTACCTATCTTTTGTTTTTCTGAGCAGTTCATCCAGCATTTGATTCTTCTAATCACTTCATAGAATCATGGTTGAAACAAATCCACCCAATTCTCCAAGATCATCAGCAAGATCAAATCAAACCAGTGCTGAAAGCATAGAAGATCTCATTAAGTCCATCATCAAGCCGCAGAGTAACATCATATCAATCCTACTGGATGAATCCAATTATCTTTTATGGAAACTGCAAGTCGAAACAGCAGCAAAAGGTTATGGGTTAGAAGACTATCTTTACGGATCTCAGGCAGTTCCACCAAAGTACAACAGAGGTGCTGACAACATTCTAATTCTTAATCAAGAACATGCATCATATCAAAGACAAGACAATCTTGTTAGTGCATGGTTAATGTCAACTGTAAGTTCATTTATCATGCCACAATTAATTGGTATTAAAACATCTCATGATTTATGGACAGCCTTAGAAAGATCATTCACAAGTCAGTCATCAGCAAGAGTGTTGCATTACAAAAAGCAATTGCAGTCAATAAAGAAAGAAAACTCCATTATGAATGAATATCTTATGAAGGTGAAGAACTTATGTGATCAACTTGCATGCACTGGAAATAGAATAGAAGAAAAGGAGCAAGTGTTGTACATTGTTGGAGGTCTAGAAGAAGAATATGAAGCTGTGGTTGCATTTATAACATCTATTGAACCTACCCCTACTCTTCAAAATGTTTAATCTATGCTACTTGCACATGAAGGAAGATTAATGCAAAGAAAAGATCAGGTTATTGACCCCTCTGTCAATTATACTACCACTGGAAAAAGCAAGAACCAACAAACTGCAAGAAATCAAAATACTTACCAAAGAGGAGGCCAGTCTAATAGAGGAAGAGCAGGGAGATGGAACTCCAATAAAAGACCAAAGTGCCAGATTTGCGAAAAGATTGGACACACAGCAAACAGATGTTACTTCAGATTTGATAACAGTGTCAACATGAATCAGCAAGGAAATAACAGCAGCAAAAACAGCAACCCTAATGCTAATATGGTCAATACTCAAGTGGATGCTAAAAACATTCAAGAATCTACTTCAAACTTTGCCACTACTGATGACATTCAAGATGAGTCATGGTATCCAGATTCAGGGGCTACACATCATGTCACCAACAACATAAATAATCTGAACCTTGGGAATCGCGAATACAAAGGTAAGCAATCTCTAATTATGGGTAATGGCAACTCTATAGTTATTTCTCACACTGGTCATGCTAGAATTAAGGTGCTAAGCAGATTTATCAAAATAAATTGCTATGTGCACCACACATAAGAAAAAATCTGATCAGTGTGTCACAGTGTGCCAAAGATAACAAAGTGTCATTTGAATTTTACCCAAATCACTGTGTTGTTAGGGACATGCTGACTAGGAACATTTTATTGCAGGGTAGGGAACAAAACGGCCTATACAAGTTTGACTCTAGAAATCCCAAACATACTGGGTTTAAAAGCAATTACTGTAATATGACTGAACTAGAAAGTAGAAATGTATGCATGATGTTTGACTTGTGACACTTTAAACTTGGACACCCAAGTTCAAGAATTATGAAAGAAGTTTTACGTAACAACAATATCAATGTCAATATTCCTAATGACTATGTGTGTACTTATTGCCAAATGGGAAAGAGTCATAAATTACCTTTCCCAAACTCTGAAACTGTTTATACTAACCCATTAGAACTTATTGTTGTTGATCTTTGGGGACCAGCACCAATTAATACTGACTATGGGTATAATTACTACATCTCTTTTATTGATGCTCATTCTAGATATGTCTGGATTTATTTCATGAAATCAAAATCTGACACTAGTAATATAGTAATGCAGTTTATATCAAATGTTGAAAATCAGCTAAGTCATAAGGTTAAAGCTGTGCAAAGTGACGGTGGCAAGGAATTTTTACCACTAAAAAGTTACTTTTGCAAGAAAGGTATAACACATAGATTGACATGTCCTCATACTTCTGAACAAAATGGGTTAATTCAGAGAAAACACAGGCATATAGTTGAAACAAGTCTTACACTTCTAGCACATGCATCAATGCCACTAAAATTCTGGCCTAATGCATTTGCAACAGCTGTACATCTTATTAATAGATTGCCTACAAAGGTGCTTGATTTAAAATGTCCAATTGAGATTTTAAATCAAACTAAACCTAATTACAATGATCTAAAGGTGTTTGGATATTTGTGTTTTCCTCATATTAGACCATTTAATAAGCATAAACTTGATTATAGATCTATTCCATGCACTTTCCTTGGTAATACCACAAATCAAAAAGGTTACAAGTGTCTGAGCAACAATGGAAAAATTTATATATCCAGACATGTCATCTTTAATGAGAAAGTGTTTCCATTTAAAAGTGACACATGCAAAACTACAAGTAAAATTTATAATCCAAAAATATCAATGCCAGATTTTCCTGAACAAATTAGTGATATTGTGTATGTGCAGCACTTTAATAATGGCATAACACACACACAAAATACACACACTACCAGCACATCACAGCATTCAAGCTCCAGAACAGAGACTATGCATGAAGATGAAGGGAGTGCTAATGAAAACAGCAATGACTCTTCACACAACAGTGCACTACAGGATGACAACAATGATCAAGATAACATACGGTCTGAAGATAACATGGAAGAACCTCAAACTCCAAATCAACATCATATGATGGCAAGGGAAAAAAGTGGTATTTTCTAACCAAAAATCTTTTGCACTGAATCTAATGAGACTGAACCATCCACTTATCAACAAGCCAAGTTGAGTGATAAGTGGATATCAACCATGAATGAAGAGTTAAATGCCTTAAATAAAAAACAAACTTGGTGTGTTGTTCAACCACCCAAAAACAAAAATATTATTGGGTGTAGATGGACATATAGAATTAAGAGGTAGGCTTATGGTACAATTTCTAAATACAAGGCTAGGCTGGTGGCAAAAGGATATTCACAACAGTGGGGAATTGATTTTAGTGAAACATTCTCACAAGTTGTGAAACCTACAACAATCAGAATTATACTAACAATAGCCTTACATAGAAATTGGACCAGCAAGCAACTTGATGTTAATAATGCTTTTTTAAATGGTAAATTGCAGGAGGAAGTCTACATGGAGCTACCACCAGGACTTAAAGAAAAGACAAATGGAAAGATGGTATGCAAACTAGACAAGGCTATTTATGGTCTAAAGCAAGCCCCACGTGTCTGGTTCAATAAGCTAAAATCAACACTGTCAAAATTTGGATACATTCCTACAAAATCTGACAATTCCCTATTTACAAAATTCACTGATGATACAATCACCTATGTGTTGATCTATGTTGATGATTTCATAATCACAGGGAACAGTGAATCTGAAATTCAGTCTATCACAGATCAATTAAACAATGAGTTTACTATCAAAGACCTGGGTGATCTATCCTATTTTCTAGGAATTGAAGTCAACAGGAAAAATAGCAATGAACTTCACTTGAGCCAAAAGAAATACATTACAGAAATCTTAACCAGGTCTAGCATGCACAAGGCTAATCCTCTACCCACACCTATGATAACCAGTTCACATTTAAGCAAAGAAATAGGTGAACCTACATGCAATGAAAGGCTGTACAGAAGCATTATTGGAGCTCTACAATATGTAACTATAACTAGGCCTGACATAGCATATAGTGTTAATAAGGCTAGCCAATTCATGCAAAAAACCCTCAGTGATCACTGGAAGGCTGTTAAGAGAATTTTGAGGTACTTAAGAGGAACAATCAATCATGGACTAATTTTGAAGGCAGACAACAATCTAAGTATCAATTCCTATGCAGATGTGGATTGGGCCAATGACTATGATGACAGAAAATCTACTAGTGGTTATTATATATTTTTCGGTATGAATCCTATATCTTGGTGTGCAAAGAAACAAAACACTGTCTCAAGGTCAAGTATAGAAGCCGAGTATCGCAGTATTGCTGGTGCTACAGCCGAAATCATGTGGATTCAATCACTATTAAGTGAATTAAAAATTAACCTGAGTACTAATGTAACAGTATGGTGTGATAACATGAGTGCCATAGCATTAACAGCTAATCCTGTTTTACACTCCAGAACTAAGCACATACAGCTCGACATTTACTTCGTAAGAGAGTTAGTGCAAAAAGGGAAGCTACAGGTTAATCACATACCTTCAACTTACCAAACTGCGGATATTCTGACCAAACCATTGTCGAGACTGAGATTTGAGACTCTGAGAGACAAGCTATGCATTGCAGAGATCACAAAACCTAAAACTCGAAGCAGTAAAAGCGAAGACCAAACCCTAGCTCACAAATCTGGGAGTTCCAAAAGCTCTAACCTAAATACTGCCACAAAGTCTCAAAATCCAACCAAATCTCGAAACAACTTTGACCAGTTTTCAAACAAGTTCAGATCTCGAAACAACTTTGAAGCCGAGCAAAGAACATCCGCTGTTAATAATGAAACAGATGAAGTCATGAAGAAGACATGGAAGATAAGACATAAAGAAGAAAAATATGAAGTCGGAAGCAAAGAGAATCGTTGAAGAAGATGATGGAATTATCTCGGCCGCCGCCATTATTTTTCTCTGATGCAAACCCTAGATAGAGCTATCGGGTTTGAGGGGGAGGGGGGTATAAAATGTGATGTTAACATTATAACGTTACATACTATACCTCCCGTTCACTTTACAATTGGGCCTAGCCCATGCTTTCTGTTGCGTTTGTAAAGCCCATGCTGGGTATTATAAATACTTATACATTATTCTCTAAATAATCATCGAAAGTATAATACAAAACAGTTCAGTTTTATTTCTTATACATTGTTTAGATAAATATACTATTTTTTTGTCAGGTGATTAAATACTTTGTAATGTTTATGTTTGTAAGAACTATAGGAAAATAGAAAATATAATTGTTTAAAGTTGTAGAGTCTGGACTACCGCAAAATTTTGCTACCCATTTTGATACAGACAGTCTATATATGCCTGACATGGTCGCTTATCAGCTTCATGCCTTATTTGGCCCAGTTGTATAATGATTATTTCCGTCAATGTATTGAGTATTTTATGCTCATCTATCCTCTCAGTAGCTATATTACTTTTTTTAAATTAGGCTTAAGGCATCCAGAATAAGGTGTACAATACAATACCCATTTCGTCGAGGCTGCCTGCTTTGATATGGAATTTGCTGCTATTGAAGAAACATGTCTCTAATCTATATATTTTTTTAACTTTTTCTAAAACAAATGTTTTTGATCGATTTTTCAATATATTTTGTTACTGCCAAATTAACTTGATCCATGTTCACTGTCAAGCTATCATTTTATCATGGTTTAAGATTTCGGCCGGAACCCCGAGATTCCGACCATCTCGTCTCGGTTCCGGCCAGTAGCAAGCCGAGATTATGGTTAAAACCCGTTTCGCTAGCTAACCGTAAAAAAAATACGAAGAAGAACAAACGGTGAAGAAGAAAAATAGCAAAGAAGAAGAAAAATAGAGAAGAAGAAGAACAATCAACGAAGAAGAAGAAAATTCAGCGAATTAAACTACAAACCCTAGATTTCAGATTCGAGATGCAGTCTTCACTGGTCTCACGCAACTGCTGATGTCATCGATTTCATGTCGAATGGCTATTGAGATCCAGATTGAGATCGAAAACCGTTGCTTTCTTGTCGTCGCTTCCATCGGTGTCTTCTCGTGTAGCGTTGAGGATGCGATTTTCTTGAAAAGGGTCAAAGGTAATAGGCTGATTAAAATAGATTTGGGCTGGGCCCTGAAGTAAAATTAATATTATTTATTCTGTTAGAAGACAAAACGTAAAGGGTTAAATAGCCTGGGAAAGCTTATTTCACTTAATGTGGTATAATTCTAAGTCTGAATTAAATTTACTTAATTTTGTAGAAAAATATTAGATTATATTATATTTTATATTTTAGCTAGATGGGTCAGTATTACATTTTCTTCAGCAAACCACTATAAACAACAAACATGACCGAAACTGAAACCGAAACCACCGAAACCGCCGAAATCGTCCAAAATCAGTAAAATTTCAAATGACCGAAACCGAAACCGAGTTTTCGAACCATGCATTTTATCACCTACGAATATCTTGAATTATGCTTATTCAAGCTCTATTAGCAAACGTAAATTACTGCATTAGTTTCTTTTCGGCACATGCCATTTAGGGGTTCGTCAGCTGCTTCTTGACTTTCCATTTGATATGTTAAACAAAGATTTTTTTTGCATCTTTTAGCAGTAAAAAAATAAGTAAAAAAAAGTAAAGACATACAAGCATAAATATGCTCATACTATATTACTGCAGTAGGTTGTTACTTGCTAAATATACTTGTTATTACTTCGGTGCAGCTTGATATTAAAGGACCATATCCCTGAATGAGAAGGGCATGCAGCTGTTAACATTGGAAACAAGGTAAGCACCTTGAGCTTCGAATAAAATATTAGAAATTTCAGGACTTGCTTGTAAACCAATTATATTTTGTGATACATAAGTCTAGGTTATTGGTGGAGTATGTGATAACGTATTACATTGATGTATGGGTCCTTGATATTTGTAACACCTCGTGTATTCTATAACAGTGAAATTCACAAATTAAAGTATAATTAATTACAAATCAAAGAATTAAGGGAAACGGGCAGTGCCATTGTGTTCGTCTCGGAAAAATACGTGAAATAGAGTCCGAGTTTTCCAAAATCGGAGTCCGTATGACCAAGTTATGGCCCGTCAAAGTTTTCAGAAAATTTCAAATTCAGAAAATAGCTCGAAGATTCGAATTTCAAACACGCAGGGAGGCAGGGCGGGAAAGTTCCCGCCCAGGACAAGTCGACAGGGGTGTCGACTTGCCAGTCGACACCAAACCCCCCGTGTCGACTGCCCAGTCGACACGGGTGTCGACTTGCAGGTCGACCTGCTTGGTCGGCCTGGCTGGCCTGGTCTGTGCTGGGTCCGAATTTCTGAGGCTTGCTTTGTCATGAGGGCTAGGTGTCAGCTCCTGATTGGTCTCTCTTTCGAATGAATGGCTACGATTAACCCAAGCTACATCGACGGTCCTAATCAATTCATAAACTCTATAAAAATCACCCTAGACTCTACCTAATATATTCATTCAAAAATAAGAATGAGGCCATCATGCTGCTGAGGAACGACTAGGAGTAGCCACCAATTTGAGAGACAATTAGGAGACAAACTCTAAAGCATAAAGCAACTACAAGTGAAACTTAAACAAATCAAATCAACGCCTACATCAAAGGAATAGCATCTCCAAATCCAGAATTCAGATTCCTGAATTGAAGAATTCGTCACACGATTGTAAGTAGAGTACTATTCCGATGAGAATAAATAACTGTGTTTGATTTGTGTAAAATGAGAATTACACTTGATTTGTGGTGATAGTAATTCATATTTGTGCGTTGCTATGATTCTAATCGATTTGGAATGTTCTGATATAACGATTGGATATTCGCAAGTATGTAATTCATGATAAAAACTACATGTTTGCTGTAGTTTATTTGAGATTCATGCAAGTATACGATTGGATATTCGCAAGTATGTAATTCATGTTGAAGCTACATGTTTGTGGTTGTTTAATTGAGATTCATGCAAGTATGTGGTTTTGCTACTATGCCAACATAATGTATATTTTTGTACAAAATCACTTTGTGTGTAATTGGATCAAATTTGGGGTATTATGATTCATATGAAATTATGTTGGAATTGGCATCATGATCTATGTATAAAACCACACTTTTGTATTAGAAACAAAAGTAAGCCTCTTTGTGAACTTATGTTGATTTTATGAATATGACTAGGCTATGTTTGGTATTATGCCTAATTGAAAAACATGTTAGGCCTATATTGTTAACAAGAATTATATGATAATATATGTGACACATAGCTAAGTTAGATTTACATTCCAATTGCAAGTTTGCATGAATAAAGTAAAAACCATGATTTCATGTTTAGGAATATTTATGCCATGATTACATGAATAGATCAAAAACCATGATTTCATGTTTAGGAATATTTATGCCATGATTACACGAATAGATCAAAAACCATGATTTCATGTTTGGGTATATTTGTGCCATGATTATGTGAATAGATTAAAAATCATGATTAAGTTGGAATAATTCTAGTTGAACTATACTTTTGTATTAGTAACAAAAGTAAGCACCTTTGTAAACATATAGTAATTTTATAAACATGATTTGCTTATGTTTGACATTATGCCTAAGTAAAAATATAGGTTTATGTTTTAGTTAAGACTATGTGTCAATAATGATATCTAATTTAGTTAGATTCTTAACTTAACTACAAGTTTACATGGTTTGATTCATGTCACTTATGCTTTATGACCAAAGTATATGTTACCACAATGCAAGTACACCAGTTTCTATTTTGTAGTTCCAACGTTATGTTGCAAGTTCATGCATTCACATTCCCCTTTTTGTGTATATAATCACGTTTTAAGCCTCCCCTTCTTTCACGTGGCTAAGTTGGGCTTAAAAGGCTAAGCCCAACATATATTATAATAAACGAACGTATTAAACGGGGGAAATAGCGTTGGGCCAGATTAATTAATAAATGAAAATATAAAAGTAGATGGGCCCAAATTCAAGAATGGGTTGGGCCCATGATTGGTGTAAACCTTTACACCATTAGCTTAAATTGATTTTGAATAATGGGCCGCAAATATTTACATATAAGAAAATAAAGAAAAGAGACAAAATATGTAAATGTAGAAAATACGATGTGTTTAACCCAAGATTGGATTGAGTTGTGATGTAAACCTGCCCGGAACCGCCCGGCTGTCCAGTAGTCACAACAATACCTATCCAATGTGGGTGTTTAAACGTGGAGCCCAATAAGGACCCGAGGTTAGACTGAGTTGTGGCGTAAGACTGCCCGGACCCAACCGGCAACAGGCAGCCACAACAATACCTGTCTAATGTGAGAGGTCAAGGCTTTAATAAGACAATTAAGGCTGAGTCGGGATTGATAGGATTAAGTAAATTATATTAATACTTAATCAAAATGGAACATGCTAAACTAAACAGACTGATTGGGGGTTAGGTTTATAAAACACTTAACCAACTTAGCATGTTGGCTAGAAATAGAAAAACCTAGTAGCGGGGGACCCTTTTCAGCAGTAACCCTATAAGGTATCATGATACCCTGAAACTAGGCAGGGTGGGGCACGATTACTGGGCTGACTGTAAGAGGTCAAATCGACGGTGGTGGTGCAGCAGTGTAGGTTCTAACGGCGTACGGGCATGCACACACTCCGGCATAGAAAAATAAGGCACTGGGCACCAGTAGCATACCTGTGCATTCTAGGATTGTGTCGGGCCGCCACCATGGGACTTGATACACCCCATGGTGGGACCAGCATAAGTAACTACAACATCGGGGGCCGTAAGACACATGTAACTATGCGAGTTGGAGCCGATCACCATAAAATGGATCACTTCACCCTGATTATGGGGTGCCTGTTGGGAACTAGTTTATATGGGTACAGAGATTAATATGGGGTACAATAGTATATTCGACCCTAGACAACTTAACTAAGTTTATGGTGCTTTCCCATTTCTAGTTTATACTTATCATACCCAGTTCTTTATTCATAGACTGAATAGTCCTAGACTTACTCAGGCTTTATGTCTGACTCTACTTTTCTTTCGTCTTCTTTCCTTCTGTCCCCCCCCCCCCCCCAAGGTCCACAGGGAGGGAATACCGCAGCTTGACCAGCCTTCATATCCAGCTTGAAGAGAAAGAATGTATTGCTTGGATCTTTTCGTTTGGGACTATGGCTTTGGACAGCAATTATGGGACTTTTGCAGTTTATTTATGTTTTCTTTATGCTTCTTTAAATAATGTAATCAAGACAGTTATGAAGATGTTATGTTTTTTGGAAGTATTGTAAAACAAATTATGGCATGGATTGTGTAACACATATGTTAATGAAATAAAAGTTGTTGTTTTCCGCTGTTCAAAAATATGTGTTCTTATATCTGTCTTGTATATCTGTGACTTATACTTATAAACCTCCACCAAAATTAGGGCATTCCCTTTGAGAGTGACCCTAACGGAGGTGGGATGTTTCACTTGGTATCAGAGCCAGGTTCACCAGATAAGATAAAAAGTTTTGAAAAATTATTTTTCAAAAAGAAATTTAAAGAAGCATTTTTAAAAGATAAAATATTATTTTATTTTAAAAGGCAAAGTCCCCCCCAAAGCCATAGGTACTATCTCTTATCCTTCGTTTTGAATCTATCATTTTTGTTTCAGCATGTCCGAAGAACTTAACTTGCCAGAGGGTGTACCAATACCTGGTTGGTTTAGACGGTTCTTAGAAGCAAGGGCCACTCAGCCAGGTCCTACCGTTCCTCCTCCCCCAGCTGCAGGAAATCATCCAGCTGCAGCAGCACCTCTTCCTCCACCTCTTCCACGGGGAAACACGTTTGCTAAGATATGTAAAGATTTTAAAGCTATGGGAGGAAAGGATTTTCATGGAACTGAGTCCTTCATGGCAGCTAGAAATTGGCTGAAAGAAACCGAGGACTTATTCATCATCTTTGAGGTAGAAGATAGACAGAAAGTACAACTGGCAGTATGGCTACTAAAGGGTGAGGCTTCCTACTGGTGGGAAGTTACCAATGCAGAAAGACCAGTGGAGACATCGGAGGACTTTAGGGCAAGGTTTGAGGCTAAATTTCTCTTAGATGCGGAAAGGAGTTTGCAGTTGGAAAAATTCTTATTTCTTAAGCAAGGGAACAAGACAGTCAAAGATTATGTTAATCAGTTCGATGAGCTGGCTAGGTTTGGGCTGGACCTAGTCAACACCCCGCACAAGAAGGCTCTCCGTTTCGTCAAAGGGTTGAATGAGCCATTACACAGTTTGGCCATGACCCATATACCCATGGGAGCAACATATGAAAGGTTGGTACAAATGGCATTGCTAAACGAAGAGGATAAGGGCAAGAAGGAGACAAAGGCAGAAAGCTCTCAAGGGAAGAAAGAGGGTTTGCAGCCTAAGAAGACAGACTTTAAGAAAGGCGGGAAAGGCAACAAAGAGAAGAGGAAGTGTAATTTCTATGGCAAAGTGGGGCACTTAGTGAAAGATTGCCGGAAAAAGAAGGCCAAGGAGAATGGTGGGTGCTTTTCTTGCGGTGAGACAGGCCACAGGGCTAAGGACTGCCCAAAGAAACGAGGACAGGGGCAGAGGGCTGGATCCACCTCGGGGCGCAGGTTCATGTGCTAGAAGCGCCACCTCTGCAACAGCGAGGTATAAATACTTCTGTAGAAAGTGTAGTTTATCTTTATGATCACCCCGTTCGCACTTTATTTGATTCTGGCGCATCACACTCCTTTATCTCGTCTGCTTTAGTAGAATCTCTGCACCTAAAAACTAGTATGGTAGAGGACCCCTTAATTGTTTCAAACCCAATTGGGGGCCCAGCTCATTTGTCTATGATCTGTTTGGGATTGAAAATTTCTATTCTAAGTTTAGAATTTCAATGTAGTGCCTTTGTTTTGGGCTTTTCGGGATATGGTTTGATTTTGGGCATGGATTGGCTATCCAGTAATGGGGCCATCCTTGATTGTGAGAAAAGGGTTGTTAGGCTCCTAACCCAGCTCAGTAATACTTTGGAAATTTCTTGTAATCCCTCGTATGCGGTTATGCTTAGTTACCTTGAATCGCTAGATGCCTCTGTTGAAAATTTGCAATCAGTTAGAGTAGTCCGGGAATATCCGGATGTCTTCGAAGAGGTGAAGGGCTTGCCTCCGAAGAGGGAGATAGACTTCCGCATATACCTTGTAGATAATGCAAAGCCCGTTGCGTTGCCCGTTAGACACATGGCTCCGCGAGAAAGGAAAGAGCTCAGTAAACAGATTAAAGAGCTTCTAGAAAAGGGGTTCATTAGGAGGAGCATTTCAGAATGGGGCGCTCCAGTGGTGTTCGCTACAAAGGCGGATGGTTCACTCCGTCTATGTGTTGACTATAGGGAGCTCAACAAGCTAACGAAAAAGAATAGGCACCCTCTCCCCAGAATTGACGATTTGTTTGATCAGCTAGTAGGAGCATCTGTTTTCTCCGAACTCGATTTAGCAACCGGTTTTCATCAGCTAAGGGTGGCTGAAGATAGTATCGATAAAACGACATTCAGAACCCCAGACGGCTTCTTTGAATGGCTTGTCATGCCTTTCGGCTTGACAAATGCACCTGCTTACTTCGTGGACCTGATGAGTAGGGTATTCAGAGATTTCCTCAATAAGTTCGTAGTGGTCTTCGTAGACGATATCCTTATCTTCTCAAAGAGTGAAGAGGAACATGCTCAGCACTTAAGGGCAATCATGGAAACTCTGCGAGTCCATCAACTAAAAGCCAAATTCTCCAAATGCCACTTTTGGAGAGAAGAAGTGAGGTTCCTTGGGCACATAGTATCCAAACAAGGGTTAGCAGTGGACCCTGCTAAGGTAGTGGCGGTACAGGATTGGAAGACACCAAGGAATGCAACTGAGGTCCGAAGTTTTCTAGGACTAGCAGGTTTCTATCGAAAGTTCATAAGGGATTTTGCGAAAATCTCAGCTCCGCTCACGAAATTGACCAAGAAGAATCTAGTGTTCAATTGGGACTTGGATTGCGAGTTTGCTTTCCAGCGACTGAAAAGGGCTCTTACAACAGCCCCAGTTTTGACGTTGCCAGATGGAAGCAAGATGTTCACCATTTATACAGATGCATGTGGGACAGGGCTAGGCGCCGTCTTAATGCAAGAAGGAAGGGTAGTAGCTTATGGCGGGAGGCAGTTGAAAGTGCACGAAAGGAACTACCCGACCCACGATCTTAGCTTCCATCGTCTTTGCATACAAGTCTTGGCGACACTATCTCCTAGGTGAGAAGTTCGAACTTTAAACTGACCATAAATCATTGAAATATCTTTTCTCGCAGAAAGATCTTAACTTGAGGCAACAAAGATGGATGGAGTTTCTTGCCTCGTACGATTTCGAGATCTCCTACACTCCGGGCAAAGGCAACGTAGTGGCAGACGCGTTAAGCCAAAAGAAACTGACCTTGAGCCCGTTGTTTGTTGAAAGACAAAGCCTAGAGTTTATAGCGAGCTTCGACTTTAGGCCTTCCTCCGATTTTGTACCAGGCTTGCTAGCATCTCTCGAAGTGCGCCCGACTTTAGTGGACTCAATAGGGACAACACAACGCGAAGACCCCCAGCTCATGGAAACGATTGATAAGCTAATTAGGGGTGAGACTTCGAGTCACCTCAACAGATACTCCATCGATGATAACGGTTTGCTAAGGCGAGACGGAAGAATATCCGTCCCACGGACAAGGGATTTAGTAAAGAAGGTTCTCGAGGAAGCACATCACTCCAAGATTACGATACACCCAGGCGGAGATAAAATGTACAAGGACATAAAAAGAACTTTCTTCTGGAACGGGATGAAAAAGGACGTGGCAGAATTCGTTTCTAAGTGTATGGTGTGCCAACAGGTTAAGGCGGAACAGAAAAAGCCTGGCGGACTGCTACATCCTCTAGAGGTCCCGTAGTGGAAATGGGATAGCATCTCAATGGACTTCATCGATGGGCTGCCTAGGTCTAGGAGAGGCAACACTAGCATTTGGGTAATAGTGGATAGGCTTACTAAAAGCGCCCACTTCTTACCTGTCAAAATTAAAAGAACTGCCTCATCTCTAGCATCTCTTTACCTCAAGGAAATTGTCCGACTCCACGGAATACCATCCAACATTGTGAGTGACCGAGACCCTATCTTCACAAGTGATTTTTGGAGGAGTCTGCAAGAAGCAGTAGGAACACAGTTATGCTTGAGCACAGCGTATCATCCCCAAACTGACGGCCAAACAGAAAGAGTGAACAGAGTTTTGGAGGACCTTCTTAAACTGTGCGTCCTTGACTTCGGAGGGACATGGGAAGACCATCTTCCTTTGGTGGAATTTGCCTACAACAACAGCTATCAAGCAACCATCGGAATGGCGCCCTTCGAAGCTTTATATGGAAGACCGTGCCGATCGCCCACTTGTTGGTGGGAGTCTACTGATAAGCTCATACTTGGACCAGATATGATCCGAGAGACTTCAGAGAAAGTAGACTTAATACGAAGAAGGATGAAGACGGCCCAAGACAGACAAAAGTCCTACGCCGACAAGAGGAGGACCGACCTTGAATTTGAGGTTGGGGACAGAGTTTTTCTTAAGGTATCTCCGCTAAGGAACGTTGTTCGAAAGCTAGCACCAAGGTTCGTAGGGCCATTCCCTATCATCGAGAAAATTGGGAAAATGGCCTATAGATTAGAGCTACCCGAAAAGCTGGCCGGAGTTCACAACGTTTTTCATGTTTCACATCTCCGAAAATGTCTACATGAGTCTGCTGAAGTGGTAGAGCCAAATATCCTAGAAGAAGCTGAAGTGGAGCGCGAAGCAACCGTGAGGAAAGTTCCAACCCGCATATTAGGAATGGAAGTGAAGAAGCTACGCAACCGCGAAGTCAAGCTCGTCAAAGTTCAGTGGAGCGACGCCGAGGGAGACGCGACTCGGGAAACTGAAGCTAGAATACGCACTGCCTACCCTTTTCTTTTCGAGGGTACATCCTTGATCTTTCTTTTTCCTTAAGTTGCGCTTTTATCTATCTTTTTAGGTATATTTCCTCGACCTTATCTTTTAGGTAGAAGCCCTTTGGATGAAAACATGTAATTGAAACATGTTATGGATGATGGTTGCAAGTGGTTGCAAGTGATTGCTAGTGGTTGCTCGTGGTTGCATATACACACACAATCTAGGTTTTAGATCGGCTCAGTCACTTCATATTGCATATGCATATATGTTTGCATTTGTATATGGTTGAACTTTAATGTGTTGTCATATGGATGTTGCATTTGTATGAATGATTGTGCACTCATGTAGAATCATGAATAGGAAAATTTGCATACATAATGGATTCATGGCACCTACATAATTCGCATTAAGGAGGTCAACTGAATCAGTAGACCGCCTGATTTTGCATTAGATAAGTACATGTACACACACACTTCGCATATGATCATGAAGCATTAGAAGTCTTTTAAGGACAATGGATACTCGTGTTTGATGGATGAGTAGATGGATGTTTGGATGTTAGGATATATATTTTTTTTCCTAAACTTGAAGATTTCGGGGACGAAATCCTTTTAAGTGGGGGAGAATGTAACACCCCGTGTATTCTATAACAGTGAAATTCACAAATTAAAGTATAATTAATTACAAATCAAAGAATTAAGGGAAACGGTCTGTGCCACTGTGTTCGTCTCGGAAAAATACGTGAAATAGAGTCCGAGTTTTCCAAAATCGGAGTCCGTATGACCAAGTTATGGCCCGTCAAAGTTTTCAGAAAATTTCAAATTCAGAAAATAGCTCGAAGATTCGAATTTCAAACACGCAGGGAGGCAGGGCGGGAAAGTTCCCGCCCAGGACAAGTCGACAGGGGTGTCGACTTGCCAGTCGACACCAAACCCCCCGTGTCGACTGCCCAGTCGACACGGGTGTCGACTTGCAGGTCGACCTGCTTGGTCGGCCTGGCTGGCCTGGTCTGTGCTGGGTCCGAATTTCTGAGGCTTGCTTTGTCACGAGGGCTAGGTGTCAGCTCCTGATTGGTCTCTCTTTCGAATGAATGGCTACGATTAACCCAAGCTACATCGACGGTCCTAATCAATTCATAAACTCTATAAAAATGACCCTAGACTCTACCTAATCTATTCATTCAAAAATAAGAATGAGGCTTTCATGCTGCTGAGGAACGACTAGGAGTAGCCACCAATTTGAGAGACAATTAGGAGACAAACTCTAAAGCATAAAGCAACTACAAGTTAAACTTAAACAAATCAAATCAACGCCTACATCAAAGGAATAGCATCTCCAAATCCAGAATTCAGATTCCTGAATTGAAGAATTCGTCACACGATTGTAAGTAGAGTACTATTCCGATGAGAATAAATAACTGTGTTTGATTTGTGTAAAATGAGAATTACACTTGATTTGTGGTGATAGTAATTCATATTTGTGCGTTGCTATGATTCTAATCGATTTGGAATGTTCTGATATAACGATTGGATATTCGCAAGTATGTAATTCATGATAAAAACTACATGTTTGCGGTAGTTTATTTGAGATTCATGCAAGTATACGATTGGATATTCGCAAGTATGTAATTCATGTTGAAGCTACATGTTTGTGGTTGTTTAATTGAGATTCATGCAAGTATGTGGTTTTGCTACTATGCCAACGTAATGTATATTTTTGTACAAAATCACTTTGTGTGTAATTGGATCAAATTTGGGGTATTATGATTCATATGAAATTATGTTGGAATTGGCATCATGATCTGTGTATAAAACCATACTTTTGTATTAGAAACAAAAGTAAGCCTCTTTGTGAACTTATGTTGATTTTATGAATATGACTAGGCTATGTTTGGTATTATGCCTAATTGAAAAACATGTTAGGCCTATATTGTTAACAAGAATTATATGATAATATATGTGATACATAGCTAAGTTAGATTTACATTCCAATTGCAAGTTTGCATGAATAAAGTAAAAACCATGATTTCATGTTTAGGAATATTTATGCCATGATTACATGAATAGATCAAAAACCATGATTTCATGTTTAGGAATATTTATGCCATGATTACATGAATAGATCAAAAACCATGATTTCATGTTTGGGTATATTTGTGCCATGATTATGTGAATAGATTAAAAATCATGATTAAGTTGGAATAATTCTAGTTGAACTATACTTTTGTATTAGTAACAAAAGTAAGCACCTTTGTAAACATATAGTAATTTTATAAACATGATTTGCTTATGTTTGACATTATGCCTAAGTAAAAATATAGGTTTATGTTGTAGTTAAGACTATGTGTCAATAATGATATCTAATTTAGTTAGATTCTTAACTTAACTACAAGTTTACATGGTTTGATTAATGTTACTTATGCTTTATGACCAAAGTATATGTTACCACAATGCAAGTACACCAGTTTCTATTTTGTAGTTCCAACGTTATGTTGCAAGTTCATGCGTTCACATTCCCCTTTTTGTGTATATAATCACGTTTTAAGCCTCCCCTTCTTTCACGTGGCTAAGTTGGGCTTAAAAGGCTAAGCCCAACATATATTATAATAAACGAACGTATTAAACGGGGGAAATAGCGTTGGGCCAAATTAATTAATAAATGAAAATATAAAAGTAGATGGGCCCAAATTCAAGAATGGGTTGGGCCCATGATTGGTGTAAACCTTTACACCATTAGCTTAAATTGATTTTGAATAATGGGCCGCAAATATTTACATATAAGAAAATAAAGGAAAGAGACAAAATATGTAAATGTAGAAAATACGATGTGTTTAACCCGAGATTGGATTGAGTTGTGATGTAAACCTGCCCGGAACTGCCCGGCTGTCCAGTTGTCACAACATTACCTATCCAATGTGGGTGGTTAAACATGGAGCCCAATAAGGACCCGAGGTTAGACTGAGTTGTGGCGTAAGACTGCCTGGACCCAACCGGCAACAGGCAGCCACAACAATACCTGTCTAATGTGAGAGGTCAAGGCTTTAATAAGACAATTAAGGCTGAGTCAGGATTGATAGGATTAAGTAAATTATATTAATACTTAATCAAAATGGAACATGCTAAACTAAACAGACTGATTGGGGGTTAGGTTTATAAAACACTTAACCAACTTAGCATGTTGGCTAGAAATAGAAAAACCTAGTAGCGGGGGACCCTTTTCAGCAGTAACCATATAAGGTATCATGATACCCTGAAACTAGGCAGTGTGGGGCACGATTACTTGGCTGACTGTAAGAGGTCAAATCGACGGCGGTGGTCCAGCAGTGTAGGTTCTAACGGGGTGCGGGCGTTCACACACTCCGGCGCAGAAAAATAAGGCACTGGGCACCAGTAGCATACCTGTGCATTCTAGGATTGTGTCGGGCCGCCACCATGGGACTTGATACACCCCATGGTGGGACCAGCATAGGTAACTACAACATCGGGGGCCGTAAGACACATGTAACTATGCAAGTAGGAGCCGATCACCATAAAATGGATCACTTCACCCTGATTATGGGGTGCCTGTTGGGAACTAGTTTATATGGGTACAGAGATTAATATGGGGTACGATAGTATATTCGACCCTAGACAACTTAACTAAGTTTATGGTGCTTTCCCATTTCTAGTTTATACTTATCATACCCAGTTCTTTATTCATAGACTGAATAGTCCTAGACTTACTCAGGCTTTATGTCTGACTCTACTTTTCTTTCGTCTTCTTTCCTTCCATTCCCCCCCCCCCAAGGTCCACAGGGAGGGAATACCGCAGCTTGACCAGCCTTCATATCCAGCTTGAAGAGAAAGAATGTATTGCTTGGATCTTTTCGTTTTGGACTATGGCTTTGGACAGCAATTATGGGACTTTTGCAGTTTATTTATGTTTTCTTTATGCTTCTTTAAATAATGTAATCAAGACAGTTATGAAGATGTTATGTTTTTTGGAAGTATTGTAAAAAAAAATTATGGCATGGATTGTGTAACACATATGTTAATGAAATAAATTTGTTGTTTTCCGCTGTTCAAAAATATGTGTTCTTATATCTGTCTTGTATATCTGTGACTTATACTTATAAACCTCCACCAAAATTAGGGCATTCCCTTTGAGAGTGACCTTAATGGAGGTGGGGTGTTTCACTTGGTATCAGAGCGAGGTTCACCAGATAAGATAAAAAGTTTTGAAAATTTATTTTTCAAAAAGAAATTTAAAGAAGCATTTTTAAAAGATAAAATATTATTTTATTTTAAAAGGCAAAGTCCCCCCCCCCAAAGCCATAGGTACTATCTCTTATCCTTCGTTTTGAATCTATCCTTTTTGTTTCAGCATGTCCGAAGAACTTAACTTGCCAGAGGGTGTACCAATACCTGGTTGGTTTAGACGGTTCTTAGAAGCAAGGGCCACTCAGCCAGGTCCTACCATTCCTCCTCCCCCAGCTGCAGGAAATCATCCAGCTGCAGCAGCACCTCTTCCTCCACTTCTTCCACGGGGAAACACGTTTGCTAAGATATGTAAAGATTTTAAAGCTATGGGAGGAAAGGATTTTCATGGAACTGAGTCCTTCGTGGCAGCTAGAAATTGGCTGAAAGAAACCGAGGACTTATTCATCATCTTTGAGGTAGAAGATAGACAGAAAGTACAACTGGCAGTATGGCTACTAAATGGTGAGGCTTCCTACTAGTGGGAAGTCACTAATGCAGATAGACCAGTGGAGACATGGGAGGACTTTAGGGCAAGGTTTGAGGCTAAATTTCTCTCAGATGCGGAAAGGAGTTTACAGTTGGAAAAATTCTTATTTCTTAAGCAAGGGAACAAGACAGTCAAAGAGTATGTTAATCAGTTCAATGAGCTGGCTAGGTTTGGGCTGGACCTAGTCAACACCCCGCACAAGAAGGCTCTCCGTTTCGTCAAAGGGTTGAATAAGCCATTACACAGTTTGGCCACGACCCATATACCCATGGGAGCTACATATGAAAGGTTGGTACAAATGGCATTGCTAAACGAAGAGGATAAGGGCAAGAAGGAGACAAAGGCAGAAAGCTCTCAAGGGAAGAAAGAGGGTTTGCAGCCTAAGAAGACAGACTTTAAGAAAGGCGGGAAAGGCAACAAAGAGAAGAGGAAGTGTAATTTCTGTGGCAAAGTGGGGCACTTAGAGAAATATTGCCGGAAAAAGAAGGCCAAGGAGAATGGTCGGTGCTTTTCTTGCGGTGAGACAGGCCACAGGACTAAGGACTGCCCAAAGAAACGAGGACAGGGGCAGAGGGCTGGATCCACCTCGGGGGCGCAGGTTCATGTGCTAGAAGCGCCACCTCTGCAACAGCGAGGTATAAATACTTCTGTAGAAAGTGTAGTTTATCTTTATGATCACCCCGTTCGCACTTTATTTGATTCTGGCGCATCACACTCCTTTATCTCGTCGGCTTTAGTAGAATCTCTGCACCTAAAAACTAGTATGGTAGAGGACCCCTTAATTGTTTCAAACCCAATTGGGGGCCCAGCTCATTTGTCTATGATCTGTTTGGGATTGAAAATTTCTATTCTAAGTGTAGAATTTCAATGTAGTGCCTTTGTTTTGGGCTTTTCGGGATATGGTTTGATTTTGGGCATGGATTGGCTATCCAGTAATGGGGCCATCCTTGATTGTGAGAAAAGGGTTGTTAGGCTCCTAACCTAGCTCGGTAATACTTTGGAAATTTCTTGTAATCCCTCATATGCGGTTATGCTTAGTTACCTTGAATCGCTAGATGCCTCTGTTGAAAATTTGCAATCAGTTAGAGTAGTCCGGGAATATCCGGATGTCTTCGAAGAGGTGAAGGGCTTGCCTCCGAAGCGGGAGATAGACTTCCGCATATACCTTGTAGATAATGCAAAGCCCGTTGCGTTGCCCGTTAGACACATGGCTCCGCGAGAAAGGAAAGAGCTCAGTAAACAGATTAAAGAGCTTCTAGAAAAGGGGTTCATTAGGAGGAGCATTTCAGAATGGGGCGCTCCAGTGGTGTTCGCTACAAAGGCGGATGGTTCACTCCGTCTATGTGTTGACTATAAGGAGCTCAACAAGCTAACGAAAAAGAATAGGCACCCTCTCCCCAGAATTGACGATTTGTTTGATCAGCTAGTAGGAGCGTCTGTTTTGGTTTTCATCAGCTAAGGGTGGCTGAAGATAGTATCGATAAAACGGCATTCAGAACCCCAGACGGCTTCTTTGAATGGCTTGTCATGCCTTTCGGCTTGACTAATGCACCTGCTTACTTCGTGGACCTGATGAGTAGGGTATTCAGAGATTTCCTCAATAAGTTCGTAGTGGTCTTCGTAGACGATATCCTTATCTTCTCAAAGAGTGAAGAGGAACATGCTCAGCACTTAAGGGCAATCATGGAAACTCTGCGAGTCCATCAACTAAAAGCCAAATTCTCCAAATGCCACTTTTGGAGAGAAGAAGTGAGGTTCCTTGGACACATAGTATCCAAACAAGGGTTAGCAGTGGACCCTGCTAAGGTAGTGGCGGTACAGGATTGGAAGACACCAAGGAATGCAACTGAGGTCCGAAGTTTTCTAGGACTAGTAGGTTTCTATCGAAAGTTCATAAGGGATTTTGCGAAAATCTCAGCTCCGCTCACGAAATTGACCAAGAAGAATCTAGTGTTCAATTGGGATTTGGATTGCGAGTTTGCTTTCCAGCGACTGAAAAGGGCTCTTACAACAGCCCCAGTTTTTACGTTGCCAGATGGAAGCAAGATGTTCACCATTTATACAGATGCATGTGGGACAGGGCTAGGCGCTGTCTTAATGCAAGAAGGAAGGCTAGTAGCTTATGGCGGGAGGCAGTTGAAAGTGCACGAAAGGAACTACCCGACCCACGATCTTGAGTTAGCTGCCATCGTCTTTGCACTCAAGTCTTGGCGACACTATCTCCTAGGTGAGAAGTTCGAACTTTACACTGACCATAAATCATTGAAATATCTTTTCTCGTAGAAAGATCTTAACTTGAGGCAACAAAGATGGATGGAGTTTCTTGCCTCGTACGATTTTGAGATCTCCTACACTCCGGGCAAAGGCAACGTAGTGGCAGACGCGTTAAGCCAAAAGAAACTGACCTTGAGCCCGCTGTTTGTTGAAAGACAAAGCCTAGAGTTTATAGCCAGCTTCGACTTTAGGCCTTCCTCCGATTTTGTACCAGGCTTGCTAGCATCTCTCGTAGTGCGCCCGACTTTAGTGGACTCAATAGGGACAGCACAACGCGAAGACCCCCAGCTCATGGAAACGATTGATAAGCTAATTAGGGGTGAGACTTCGAGTCACCTCAACAGATACTCCATCGACGATAAGGGTTAGCTAAGGCGAGACGGAAGACTATGCGTCCCACAGACAAGGGATTTATTAAAGAAGGTTCTCGAGGAAGTACATCACTCCAAGATGACGATACACCCAGGCGGAGATAAAATGTACAAGGACACAAAAAGAACTTTCTTCTGGAACGGCATGAAAAAGGACGTGGCAGAATTCGTTTCTAAGTGCATGGTGTGCCAACAGGTTAAGGCGGAACAGAAAAAGCCTGGCGGACTCCTACATCCTCTAGAGGTCCCGCAGTGGAAATGGGATAGCATCTCAATGGACTTCATCGATGGGCTGCCTAGGTCTAGGAGAGGCAACACTAGCATTTGGGTAATAGTGGATAGGCTTACTAAAAGCGCCCACTTCTTACCTGTCAAAAGTAAAAGAACTGCCTCATCTCTAGCATCTCTTTACCTCAAGGAAATTGTCCGACTCCACGGAATACCATCCAGCATTGTTAGTGACCGAGACCCTATCTTCACAAGTGAGTTTTGGAGGAGTCTGCAAGAAGCAGTAGGAACACAGTTATGCTTGAGCACAGCGTATCATCCCCAAACTAACGGCCAAACAGAAAGAGCGAACAGAGTTTTGGAGGACCTTCTAAGACTGTGCGTCCTTGACTTCGGAGGGACATGGGAAGACCATCTTCCTTTGGTGGAATTTGCCTACAACAACAGCTATCAAGCAACCATCGGAATGGCGCCCTTCGAAGCTTTATATGGAAGACCGTGCCGATCGCCCACTTGTTGGTGGGAGTCTACTGATAAGCTCATACTTGGACCGGATATGATCCAAGAGACTTCAGAGAAAGTAGACTTAATACGAAGAAGGATGAAGACGGCCTAAGACAGACAAAAGTCCTACGCCGACAAGAGGAGGACCGACCTTGAATTTGAGGTTGGGGACAAAGTTTTTCTTAAGGAATCTCCGATAAGGAACGTTGTTCGAAAGCTAGCACCAAGGTTCGTAGGGCCATTCCCTATCATCGAGAAAATTGGGAAAATGGCCTATAGATTAGAGCTACCCGAAAAGCTGGCCGGAGTTCACAACGTTTTTCATGTTTCACAACTCCGAAAATGTCTACATGAGTCTGCTGAAGTGGTAGAGCCAAATATCCTAGAAGAAGCTGAAGTGGAGCGCGAAGCAACCGTGAGGAAAGTTCCAACCCGCATATTAGGAACGGAAGTGAAGAAGCTACGCAACCGCGAAGTCAAGCTCGTCAAAGTTCAGTGGAGCGACGCCGAGGGAGACGCGACTTGGGAAACTGAAGCTAGAATACGCACTGCCTACCCTTTTCTTTTAGAGGGTACATCCTTGATCTTTCTTTTTCCTTAAGTTGCGCTTTTATCTATCTTTTTAGGTATATTTCCTCGACCTTATCTTTTAGGTAGAAGCCCTTTGGATGAAAACATGTAATTGAAACATGTTATGGATGATGGTTGCAAGTGATTGCTAGTGGTTGCTCGTGGTTGCATATACACACACAATCTAGGTTTTAGATCGGCTCAGTCACTTCATATTGCATATGCATATATGTTTGCATTCGTATATGGTTGAACTTTAATGTGTTGTCATATAGATGTTGCATTTGTATGAATGATTGTGCACTCATGTAGAATCATGAATAGGAAAATTTGCATACATAATGGATTCATGGCACCTACATAATTCGCATTAAGGAGGTCAACTGAATCAGTAGACCGCCTGATTTTGCATTAGATAAGTACATGTACACACTTCGCATATGATCATGAAGCATTAGAAGTATTTTAAGGACAATGGATACTCGTGTTTGATGGATGAGTAGATGGATGTTTGGATGTTAGGATATATATTTTTTTCCCTAAACTTGAAGATTTCGGGGACGAAATCCTTTTAAGTGGGGGAGAATGTAACACCCCGTGTATTCTATAACAGTGAAATTCACAAATTAAAGTATAATTAATTACAAATCAAAGAATTAAGGGAAATGGGCTGTGCCATTGTGTTCGTCTCGGAAAAATACGTGAAATAGAGTCCGAGATTTCCAAAATCGGAGTCCGTATGACCAAGTTATGGCCCGTCAAAGTTTTCAGAAAATTTCAAATTCAGAAAATAGCTCGAAGATTCGAATTTCAAACACGCAGGGAGGCAGGGCGGGAAAGTTCCCGCCCAGGACAAGTCGACAGGGGTGTCGACTTGCCAGTCGACACCAAACCCCCCGTGTCGACTACCCAGTCGACACGGGTGTCGACTTGCAGGTCGACCTGCTTGGTCGGCCTAGCTGGCCTGGTCTGTGCTGGGTCCGAATTTCTGAGGCTTGCTTTGTCATGAGGGCTAGGTGTCAGCTCCTGATTGGTCTCTCTTTCGAATGAATGGCTACGATTAACCCAAGCTACACCGACGGTCCTAATCAATTCATAAACTCTATAAAAATGACCCTAGACTCTACCTAATCTATTCATTCAAAAATAAGAATGAGGCCATCATGCTGCTAAGGAACGACTCGGAGTAGCCACCAATTTGAGAGACAATTAGGAGACAAACTCTAAAGCATAAAGTAACTACAAGTTAAACTTAAACAAATCAAATCAACGCCTACATCAAAGGAATAGCATCTCCAAACCCAGAATTCAGATTCATGAATTGAAGAATTCGTCACACGATTGTAAGTAGAGTACTATTCCGATGAGAATAAATACCTGTGTTTGATTTGTGTAAAATGAGAATTACACTTGATTTGTGGTGATAGTAATTCATATTTGTGCGTTGCTATGATTCTAATCGATTTGGAATGTTGTGATATAACGATTGGATATTCGCAAGTATGTAATTCATGATAAAAACTACATGTTTGCGGTAGTTTATTTGAGATTCATGCAAGTATACAATTGGATATTCGCAAGTATGTAATTCATGTTGAAGCTACATGTTTGTGGTTGTGTAATTGTGATTCATGCAAGTATGTGGTTTTGCTACTATGCTAACATAATGTATATTTTTGTACAAAATCACTTTGTGTGTAATTGGATCAAATTTGGGGTATTATGATTCATATGAAATTATGTTGCAATTGGCATCATGATCTATGTATAAAACCATACTTTTGTATTAGAAACAAAAGTAAGCCTCTTTGTGAACTTATGTTGATTTTATGAATATGACTAGGCTATGTTTGGTATTATGCCTAATTGAAAAACATGTTAGGCCTATATTGTTAACAAGAATTATATGATAATATATGTGACACATAGCTAAGTTAGATTTACATTCCAATTGCAAGTTTGCATGAATAAAGTAAAAACCATGATTTCATGTTTAGGAATATTTATGCCATGATTACATGAATAGATCAAAAACCATGATTTCATGTTTAGGAATATTTATGCCATGATTACACGAATAGATCAAAAACCATGATTTCATGTTTGGGTATATTTGTGCCATGATTATGTGAATAGATTAAAAATCATGATTAAGTTGGAATAATTCTAGTTGAACTATACTTTTGTATTAGTAACAAAAGTAAGCACCTTTGTAAACATATAGTAATTTTATAAACATGATTTGCTTATGTTTGACATTATGCCTAAGTAAAAATATAGGTTTATGTTGTAGTTAAGACTATGTGTCAATAATGATATCTAATTTAGTTAGATTCTTAATTTAACTACAAGTTTACATGGTTTGATTCATGTCACTTATGCTTTATGACCAAAGTATATGTTACCACAATGCAAGTACACCAATTTCTATTTTGTAGTTCCAACGTTATGTTGCAAGTTCATGCGTTCACATTCCCCTTTTTTTGTATATAATCACGTTTTAAGCCTCCCCTTCTTTCACGTGGCTAAGTTGGGCTTAAAAGGCTAAGCCCAACATATATTATAATAAACGAACGTATAAAACGGGGGAAATAGCGTTGGGCCAAATTAATTAATAAATGAAAATATAAAAGTAGATGGGCCCAAATTCAAGAATGGGTTGGGCCCATGATTGGTGTAAACCTTTACACCATTAGCTTAAATTGATTTTGAATAATGGGCCGCAAATATTTACATATAAGAAAATAAAGAAAAGAGACAAAATATGTAAATGTAGAAAATACGATGTGTTTAACCCGAGGTTGGATTGAGTTGTGATGTAAACCTGCCCGGAACCGCCCGGTTGTCCAGTAGTCACAACAATACCTATCCAATATGGGTGGTTAAACATGGAGCCCAATAAGGACCCGAGGTTAGACTGAGTTGTGGTGTAAGACTGCCCGGACCCAACCGGCAACAGGCAGCCACAACAATACCTGTCTAATGTGAGATGTCAAGGCTTTAATAAGACAATTAAGGCTGAGTCGGGATTGATAGGATTAAGTAAATTATATTAATACTTAATCAAAATGGAACATGCTAAACTAAACAGACTGATTGGGGGTTAGGTTTATAAAACACTTAACCAACTTAGCATGTTGGCTAGAAATAGAAAAACCTAGTAGTGGGGGACCGTTTTCAGCAGTAACCCTATAAGGTATCATGATACCCTGAAACTAGGCAGAGTGGGGCACGATTACTGGGCTGACTGTAAGAGGTCAAATCGACGGCGGTGGTGCAGCATTGTAGGTTCTAACGGGGTGCAGGCGTGCACACACTCCGGCGCAGAAAAATAAGGCACTGGGCACCAGTAGCATACCTGTGCATTCTAGGATTGTGTCGGGCCGCCACCATGGGACTTGATACACCCCATGGTGGGACCAACATAGGTAACTACAACATCGGGGGTCGTAAGACACATGTAACTATGCGAGTAGGAGCCGATCACCATAAAATGGATCACTTCACCCTGATTATGGGGTGCCTGTTGGGAACTAGTTTATATGGGTACAGAGATTAATATGGGGTACGATAGTATATTCGACCCTAGACAACTTAACTAAGTTTATGGTGCTTTCCCATTTCTAGTTTATACTTATCATACCCAGTTCTTTATTCATAGACTGAATAGACCTAGACTTACTCAGGCTTTATGTCTGACTCTACTTTTCTTTCGTCTTTCCTTCCGTTCCCCCCCCCCAAGGTCCACAGGGAGGGAATACCGCAGCTTGACCAGCCTTCATATCCAGCTTGAAGAGAAAGAATGTATTGCTTGGATCTTTTCGTTTTGGACTATGGCTTTAGACAGCAATTATGGGACTTTTGCAGTTTATTTATGTTTTCTTTATGCTTCTTTAAATAATGTAATCAAGACAGTTATGAAGATGTTATGTTTTTTGGAAGTATTGTAAAAAAAATTATGGCATGGATTTTGTAACACATATGTTAATGAAATAAAAGTTGTTGTTTTCCGCTGTTCAAAAATATGTGTTCTTATATCTGTCTTGTATATCTGTGACTTATACTTATAAACCTCCACCAAAATTAGGGCATTCCCTTTGAGAGTGACCCTAACGGAGGTGGGGTGTTTCAATATTTATACATGTTCATGGACCTTGCTTGAAATAAAAGGTCAACACCACAATTTATGTATGGGTTCTCGATATTAACAAGAATGAAGTTGACAGAAAAATCAATATTAATGTATGTATAAAAGGGAATCAATTTGTTTAAGTTTTCATACTAATTTTAATCTGGTTTCATTGCCACTGATTTTTTGCGTAATATACATACTAGGTGTGTGCAATGCTTTTTTGCATCAATTAAGATAGAGAACTAAAATAAACAGGATCCTTTTTAACCCAAACTAAGCATATGATTCTGGAACGTGCCACGAATGACCCGGCCATACCTCAGACTAATTTAATATTGACCAATAGTGTAAGAAACCGTAACTTCCCCGTGAAGGAAAGCACGAATACTTTGAGAACAACACACAAAAGGACGCAGACGGAAGAACATTTCATTGTTATTACAACAATTCCATCAGATACAAGAATATACAGATTATAAATGATTAAATTACATTCGATAAATATCAGAGATTACAATAAATTACATAGCAGCGGAAGATAATACAAATTCACAACTAGAAGTGATACACGGATACAGAGCTTTCCGAGCATCGTTCCAGCTGTAAATCAGGACCCTGTGAATATAAATCTGCAAAACCAAAACTACTAGCTGCCAGTGCGGAAAATAGGGGCACCCAGAGTTTAGGTTAAAACAATAAACTCCAGGTCAGTCATGTGACTGGTGTGAGAACTAAAACAGTTATAATTCTTTATTTTAGAGTTCGGTAAATCAAGGGACCAAGCCGTATAACACGGAACGGGTTTCCTCCCAAGAATACCAGTGCATAAAATAAATAGTGCAATGCTAAATAAAGAAAAATGAAGCTGTTATAAGACCCAGGTCCCATCACACAATGCAACGCAAGCCGGAGGATAGGGTTTTTACCTTATAACAGCCAAAGCATGCTTGATACGTTTAAAACACATTATTTGATACTATAATAAGTGTATAGTGTCAAAACATTTCAATCATAAATATAAATCATAGACGGCATGAGTGCCCCATCCCACTATGTCGCCATACTAGGCTCTACAAATAAAGCCGAAATACACGTATTGGAAATTGGATTCCGTCATGAGCCGAGGCAAGGGGCAAGCTCCTCTCCGCGTTCGAGACACTCTAGCAAATGCCTCAGGACCCCACTATGATCCTTTGGAACCTCCAAGGCCGGTCCTCTCTTACTTTTGAGGATTAGTTATTCCTGAACACACGTTTCCCGGTCCTTACAGACCTATATCCGAGGCGCCTCATATCCAACAACCACACAGGTGAAAAGTATATAAATGTCAGGGCTGGTAGGTCACTGACACCACCCTAGCTAGAAAGAAACGTCGTGCACTCCTTGGGTCCGTATCCCGTTTTTGACTCATACCGAGGTGTGAGGCTCGCGAATTCACGTTATACACAAAGCTATGCCACACAGGCCGTGCTTTGATCATCAACCACAAGACTTTGCTTTTCAACAGAAGCCTTGATCAATTGCCACTTACGCATGCCACATTGGCAATTCACTCCATGCGACTGATGTCCATCGATATACAACCTCTGAGCTCGTATGTCTCAGAGAAGGGCGTTAAGCAAGAGAATAAATTCTCCGCTGCCAAACAGATGTATATTTAATAGAGATCAATCAACACAGAATAAAATCCAGTGTCAGACACACAATACATTTACAAGTTCGTTCTGGGTCTGAACGAAACCGGAGGCACTTTCCTCGCATATCCATCCATCTCCAAGTACGTCTGGACGATCACCAACTGATTCCCTCATCCTGGGTGTACAGCCCAATCAAGATCATCAGTAATCACCCAAACGATGTGAAGACTTCCGGTCTTCAACCACCGTCTTCATCTTCGACATCTCGTCGAATCGGTTATTCAGAATGGGTATAACCCGGCCTTTCTGAATAACCCACGTATATAATTAACAAATGTTACACAAACACAATGAACGCCTCATTCCAATTCAGAATATTCTTTTATTCACAAAATCACATTCTTAGGGAAAGGTTCCCATTAATTTTATCAAAGATAAATTCTTCTAAATTTATTCTTTAATCTTCCTTTGGATATCTTTTCAAACTAGTCGGGATTAACGAACCACACCGAAGTAATTATTTAGTTTATTTCCCAATCCCAACCTATATATCCCATGGAGAAAACTGGTGATACTCCATATCTAACACCACGGTGTTATCGGTAAAATTAATTACCTTCTCACGTTCAAATCTAATTAAAGATTTAACTATCGCTTTGGAGCAAAACTGGTGGTACTCCATTCTCGATCACCTTTCAAATTTGATAATTTAAATTATCAATTCACATTTTAATCTAATTAAAGATTTCTTAAAACTCCACTTAGTTTTAATTTTCTCAAAAATCAATATTCTGTCTTAACTGGGTTAAAGAACCAATGTCTTCTAAAACACGATTCACGACAAACCCAAATCACATTTGATATTAAATACAAGGCTTTGAATAGAAAATATATCGGCTTATATTCAATATCAAATTCTGAAACCAACATATATCGTATTGGAAATAACGATATGAAATATATCTTTCAAATTCCCATAACAATATCTGTATAGTCACGAAATCCAACATCGAAATATCCTGAAGATAATTTCGATTCAACTCCAGTCCAATCCACGTATTGGAAATTATCGATTATTTTCAAAATCACTTTCAAATTCAATTTATTTATTTCAAAAATAAATTGATTTTAATTCTAGTTCAAAACTAGTTCATTTCGACAAAAACCTATTTTTATCTTCTAATGTGGAATTTTCCAGCCCAATTCTTTCCAATTCACATATTAAATTTTACACAAATTATAGATATTTTTGATAATTTTATCAAGGCCCGTACAGTCGATTCCCAACAACGGCCATCGAACTGCACTTACAGCGACCTTTTTCAAATTTGATTTGGACATAATTCCAAATCCAACCGTTAGATTTCAAATTTCTAACATTTATTGGAAAGCTCTTTTCGATACGAACCCAACGGTTCCGGTTTTAGGAGAATCCGACGGTCGGATCTCCCGCAATGTCCGTTTGAAATAAATGGTCGAAATTCACGAACTGCCGCGGCACGGCGTGTTCTATTCAGGCCATTATATTATATATATAATATATATATAATATATATTTCGTTGATTTCTATTTAAAACGAATTTTATAAATCGTTTTAAAATCGTTTCAAAAGCAATTTCAACTTTCTTTTCAATTCAAATCAAAATTGAATTCTTCTTTATAAATTCGTTTTAAAATTCATTTCTATTCAATTCAAATTTTAATTCAATTTGAATTCATTTCAATTCACTTTCAATTCAATTTGAATTCGTTTTCAATTCAATTCATTTCGAAATCGTTTTCAATTCAATTCATTTCGAAATCATTTTCAATTCAATTCATTTCGAAATCGTTTTCAATTCAATTTAATTCAATTTGAATTCATCTCTATTTTATTCGAATTCAAATTCACTTTCTATTCAATTCGAATCGAATTCATTTTCTATTCGATTCGAATTCATTTCAAATTGATTCAATAAAATTTCCATTTGAATTTTAATCTAATTCAATTTGAATTTCCTTTCAAAATATTAAATTTTGAATTCACTTTTCAATATTCATTATAAAACGAATAAAATCGATATAAACATCGTTCACGTCAAAATAACGCATCTCTAATCAACACGGCTTTATATTTCAATAATTCGTTATTCTATTTAACAAATGAATATTTGTTCTATTCAACACATGAATCTATATTTCTTTCAACACACGACTAATCTCAACACATGAGTACTGTCGACACATCACTATTTTTGTTATGTAAAATATTTTATAAAACTATGGTATCTATCGTTTGCTTTTCAATTAGACTTCTACTGGGAAGTAGTTCTAATTTTAAATATGATAAAGATGTAAATTTTTATTATATAAAATATTTCACTCAACACATGAACATCGTCAACACATGATTATTTTTATATTCAACACATGAATTTTCTTTTATAATATTCCTTATTTTCCAGATTGGAATGAGGCCCAATCAATCACCATATAATGTTAATTATACGGATTCCATACAACACATGTATATAATAGCAATAATAAACAATCAACCATCATCCAAAGTGCACCACACTGTATAAGCATCAAATATAGATATCTAACGCTTATAACAGCCTGTCAATCAATCGATCGACATATTTAATCAATCAGGATGAGTGAACTTCAAATTTCATCCCAACACCCGTGTGGGGTTTCAAACAATCAAACACAGATTTTATTTGTGCAGTTGGGCGACGTGTAAAATTTATCGACCTAATCGATATCAGTCAAATCAGTGTATATAAACAAATCGGCCGATTTGTTTATAAATATTCATTTATCCATTTTCACGTTAAAAATTATATTTTTAACGATAAAACATTTTATTTTAACACATGAATTTCTATTCAGTTCATTTATTCAATAAAATGATATTTTTATTTTTCTAACATATTTTAGAAAATTTCGGCGGCATAACGGCACGATACTAGAAACGGGACGAGGCCTAGCCTTATCCCCGGTCTAGTGAAGGCCCACGCCATTCACACATCAATCAAATCCATTTCAATTCACCAAACAATTCAATTCAGCCCAAATCATCTAACTAATTTATGCAACCAAACAAACAAGTCCATGGTTTGTGGACGATTGTGTCGGGTGCTACTAAGCACCGTCTGCATCCTAGTATATATATATAACTAGAAAAGGAGAATTTGAGTGAGAAGTTCTCACCGAAAGCTATCCAATACCACGACACTCCTATTGTAGAGATCTTCGTCGTTCTCACCTTTTCTTCTCCTTTGTTGCCCGTAGCCACTACATATAGAAATCACACATTTTTATATTTCGATGTCTTAAAAATAAAAATCACATTTTTATTTATTCACTTTCAATTTAAAATTCATATTTTCATAATCACTTCATATATTTAAAAATCGAATTTTTATTTCGTTATTCAATATATAAAAATAAGCATATTTTCACAACGCTACTATATAGATAAAAATTATATTTTTATCCCCTTATTCTTCATATAAAAATTTCACCCTTTCAAAAAATAAAGTTTTCGCCTTTATAAAAATAAAGTTTTCGCCTTTATAAAAATAAAGTTTCATCATTATAAAAATTACCACTTTATCTCAACGTATATAAAATAAAAATCAGATTTTTATTTCGCTACATATACAAAGATGATATTTTTATATTCTCTATCCTATAAAGATTATATTTTTAATACTTTAAAAATATAAAAATCATATTTTTAATATTTCTATATAGTAAAGATTATATTTTTAATACTTTAAAAAAATAAAAATCATATTTTTATCACTTTAAAAATATAAAGATCATACCTTTTACCAAATAAAAATCCTATCTTTTCACCTTTCAAAATACGATCTTTTCACATTTCAAAATACGACATTTTCACCTTTTAAAGTTCTAATCTTTTTCCATTTAAAATTCAAACCTTTTCTATTTTAAATTCTTTTTAAAATCAGTTTTAAATTACTCTTTAAAAACAGTTTTAAATTACTTAAAAATAAAATAACAAAACAACACAAAAAAAACTTACAGAGGGGGTGGGGGGGACTGTGCTCGTGGAGGCAACAGGGTAGTGGGGGTCGGCGGCAGACTTCTGCGTCGGAGGGCGGTGGTTTAAGGTGGAGAAGAAGAAGAGGAGGGCGTCGTGCGGTTGGAGGTTGGAGGAGGTGGAGAGGAGAAGGGGAAGGAGGGGAGGCGGCTGTCGATTCGAGGGGGGGGAGTCCTCGCGATGGTCGGCGTCGGCTTGGAGGGGCGTAGTGGCGAGCTCCGCCTCTGGCGGCGGTCGAGGCAACAGAGGGGGGGGGGAGACGATCGCGATTTTCCTTTTTTTTTTATTATCTTTATTTTTTTTTGATTTCTGATATGAACTAACGGGGGGGGGGGGGTATATGAAAAAGGTTTTTTTTTATATTTTTAATTTAATTTTAATTTATTTTATCCCAAGGAGTTGACTTTTTATTCGACTTCGAAACGAGGCCCACCGACTGTCGCCCATAGCGTTTCACCCCCATTCCGAACACAATGGGATATGTATCGTAAGCTGATTCGGCTGTTACAATCAGTTTTCGTTAAATTTACATTTATATCACTATATTGAATTTTAAACGTACATTTCAAATTACTGGGGTCACATACTAACTAGAAAAATTCCAGAAAAATATTTTCTAGCTTCGTATTGACGATACGGTCCTAACAAAACTAGTTTCGTCGAATTCTGAGACCGTTGGAAAAATGGCCATTTTCCAGTCGATTAAAATCAACTGAAATGGTCAAACGCGTTTTCCTTTGCCACGATCACATATTGATTCGAAAAATTATGAAATTTGAAACCTAGCAATAATTTGACACTACGGATCCAACAAAACTGGTTTCGTCGAAATCCGAGGTCATTTGCAAAATGTCCATTTTTAAGGGCCTGAATTCCATAGCGACTATTCAGAATTTTCAACTGGACATATCTTTTGATTCCCGCTATGAAATCTTGATTATTCGGATTCGATGGAAAGATATCATCAATTAGATCCTAATGTTTTTGGTTTCACTAAAATCCGGATTGTTTTGCACCCGGTACATTCAATTGAAGTTTGAAATCGAATTATCGAACTACCGCGCCATTTTCAATTCTATTTATAATTATATATAAATATTTATATTCTAACGACGACGTATATAATATATACGTTCGAATTCTATTTAAAATAAATTTCTCGTCGATTTTATTTAAAATAATCTATTTTACATGTTCTAAATTCGCTAAAATTGCCAAAATAAAAATTTTAAACTGGCCCAGATTTTCGGGCTATTACAATCTCCCCCACTTAAAACTTTTCGTCCCCGAAAAGGAACAAAGTCGAAAGTGGTTTGATTATTAAGCTCTACATTCGGTCGGGCTTCCATTCTCAAACTTTTCAGTTTCTGAGAATTTTCAAATTTTCAAAAATTTGGCTAACACCCTAAATTTTCGAAAAATTTCGCCATAACCTCCCCTGCACCGGGAGCATCGGGGAATTTCAAATAGCTTCCCCGGTCCTTCAGATCTCAAAAAGAAAAAGAAAAAGCCAAGCGGCTAGCCAATAGGCTCACAAAATCATCATCACCCAAACAAAACAGGAAATTATGTAGTAAACATGTACCTATTTGTCGGGCAAACAAATTTTATTCTTCGGCTCTAGCCTCCTTGCTATGACCTGTTCAATATAAGTATATGTATATACAAGCAAATGCGACCAATTTTCAATATAGTTCAATATTTGATTATATTAGGCATAAATGGTTAAAAATTAGCAAACAATTAAACAAACAACACAAACATCAATCAATTAGTGAATTAGAGTTTCAAATTCATAATTTTTGATATATATACAGAAAATCATGTTTTTGATGCCAATTCACAACAATGTGTTCTAACTATATAAGTTTTGGTTCTCACACCAGTCTAATGGAAATATATAGATATCACACCTTCGAAACACGAACATAAATACTGATGATGTGGCCACATCACCAGAATTATCCCCGGGTGTCTAGAATGTGATTCTATATCTATCCAGTATATTAAAACTTCGACTATACGTTCATGACGCGTATATGCAAAACCTTTATATACTCGATTGTCCATATTCAAAATAAATAAATAATCAAATACGTATAAAGCGATTTAAATTTTAAAACAAATTTGTTTTTATTTGAAAAATATACTCTTCGCACTCGTTCTAGGATACTACTGATCCTATCTCTAACGAGTAATTCTAATTGGATGTTGCTAATCCAATATCTGATGAATTCTTTCGTATGGTTCTAATGTGTCTTGTTCTCGAGCTCTGTAAACCAAAGCTCTGATACCAAACTGACAGAACCCGTAACTTCCCCGTGAAGGAAAGCACGAATACTTTGAGAACAACACACAAAAGGACGCAGACGGAAGAACATTTCATTGTTATTACAACAATTCCATTAGATACAAGAATATACAGAGTATAAATGATTAAATTACATTCGATAAATATCAGAGATTACAATAAATTACATAGCAGCGGAAGATAATACAAAATCACAACTAGAAGTGATACACGGATACAGAGCTTTCCGAGCATCGTTCCAGCTGTAAATCAGGACCCTGTGAATATAAATCTGCAAAACCAAAACTACTAGCTGCCCGTGCGGAAAATAGGGGCACCCAGAGTTTAGGTTAAAACAATAAACTCCAGGTCAGTCATGTGACTGGTGTGAGAACTAAAACAGTTATAATTCTTTATTTTAGAGTTCGGTAAATCAAGGGACCACGCCTTATAACACGGAACGGGTTTCCTCCCAAGAATACCAGTGCATAAAATAAACAGCGCAATGCTAAATAAAGAAAAATGAAGCTGTTATAAGACCCAGGTCCCATCACACAATGCAACGCAAGCCGGAGGATAGGGTTTTTACCTTATAACAGCCAAAGCATGCTTGATACGTTTAAAACACATTATTTGATACTATAATAAGTGTATAGTGTCAAAACATTTCAATCATAAATATAAATCATAGACGGCATGAGTGCCCCATCCCACTATGTCGCCATACTAGGCTCTACAAATAAAGCCGAAATACACGTATTGGAAATTGGATTCCGTCATGAGCCGAGGCAAGGGGCAAGCTCCTCTCCGCGTTCGAGACACTCTAGCAAATGCCTCAGGACCCCACTATGATCCTTTGGAACCTCCAAGGCCGGTCCTCTCTTACTTTTGAGGATTAGTTATTCCTGAACACACGTTTCCCGATCCTTACAGACCTATATCCGAGGCGCCTCATATCCAACAACCACACAGGTGAAAAGTATATAAATGTCAGGGCTGGTAGGTCACTGACACCACCCTAGCTAGAAAGAAACATCGTGCACTCCTTGGGTCCGTATCCCGTTTTTGACTCATACCGAGGTGTGAGGCTCGCGAATTCACGTTATACACAAAGCTATGCCACACAGGCCGTGCTTTGATCATCAACCACAAGACTTTGCTTTTCAACAGAAGCCTTGATCAATTGCCACTTACGCATGCCACATTGGCAATTCACTCCATGCGACTGATGTCCATCGATATACAACCTCTGAGCTCGTATGTCTCAGAGAAGGGCGTTAAGCAAGAGAATAAATTCTCCGCCGCCAAACAGATGTATATTTAATAGAGATCAATCAACACAGAATAAAATCCAGTGTCAGACACACAATCCATTTACAAGTTCGTTCTGGGTCTGAACGAAACCGGAGGCACTTTCCTCGCATATCCATCCATCTCCAAGTACGTCTGGACGATCACCAACTGATTCCCTCATCCTGGGTGTACAGCCCAATCAAGATCATCAGTAATCACCCAAACGATGTGAAGACTTCCGGTCTTCAACCACCGTCTTCATCTTCGACATCTCGTCGAATCGGTTATTCAGAATGGGTATAACCCGGCCTTTCTGAATAACCCACGTATATAATTAACAAATGTTACACAAACACAATGAACGCCTCATTCCAATTCAGAATATTCTTTTATTCACAAAATCACATTCTTAGGGAAAGGTTCCCATTAATTTTATCAAAGATAAATTCTTCTAAATTTATTCTTTAATCTTCCTTTGGATATCTTTTCAAACTAGTCGGGATTAACGAACCACACCGAAGTAATTATTTAGTTTATTTCCCAATCCCAACCAATATATCCCATGGAGAAAACTGGTGATACTCCATATCTAACACCACGGTGTTATCGGTAAAATTAATTACCTTCTCACGTTCAAATCTAATTAAAGATTTAACTATCGCTTTGGAGCAAAACTGGTGGTACTCCATTCTCGATCACCTTTCAAATTTGATAATTTAAATTATCAATTCACATTTTAATCTAATTAAAGATTTCTTAAAACTCCACTTAGTTTTAATTTTCTCAAAAATCAATATTCTGTCTTAACTGGGTTAAAGAACCAATGTCTTCTAAAACACGATTCACGACAAACCCAAATCACATTTGATATTAAATACAAGGCTTTGAATAGAAAATATATCGGCTTATATTCAATATCAAATTCTGAAACCAACATATATCGTATTGGAAATAACGATATGAAATATATCTTTCAAATTCCCATAACAATATCTGTATAGTCACGAAATCCAACATCGAAATATCCTGAAGATAATTTCGATTCAACTCCAGTCCAATCCACATATTGGAAATTATCGATTATTTTCAAAATCACTTTCAAATTCAATTTATTTATTTCAAAAATAAATTGATTTTAATTCTAGTTCAAAACTAGTTCATTTCTACAAAAATCTATTTTTATCTTCTAATGTGGAATTTTCCAGCCCAATTCTTTCCAATTCACATATTATAATTTTACACAAATTATAGATATTTTTGATAATTTTATCAAGGCCCGTACAGTCGATTCCCAACAACGGCCATCGAACTGCACTTACAGCGACCTTTTTCGAATTTGATTTGGACATAATTCCAAATCCAACCATTAGATTTCCAATTTCTAACATTTATTGGAAAGCTCTTTTCGATACGAACCCAACGGTTCCGGTTTTAGGAGAATCCGACGGTCGGATCTCCCGCAATGTCCGTTTGAAATAAATGGTCGAAATTCATGAACTGCCGCGGCGCGGCGTGTTCTATTCAGGCAATTATATTATATATATAATATATATAATATATATTTCGTCGATTTCTATTTAAAACGAATTTTATAAATCGTTTTAAAATCGTTTCAAAAGCAATTTCAACTTTCTTTTCAATTCAAATCAAAATTGAATTCTTCTTTATAAATTCGTTTTAAAATTCATTTCTATTCAATTCAAATTTTAATTCAATTTGAATTCATTTCAATTCACTTTCAATTCAATTTGAATTCGTTTTCAATTCAATTCATTTCGAAATCGTTTTCAATTCAATTCATTTCGAAATCGTTTTCAATTCAATTTAATTCAATTTGAATTAATCTCTATTTTATTCGTATTCAAATTCACTTTCTATTCAATTCGAATCGAATTCATTTTCTATTCGATTCGAATTCATTTCAAATTGATTCAATAAAATTTCCATTTGAATTTTAATCTAATTCAATTTGAATTTCCTTTCAAAATATTAAATTTTGAAATCACTTTTCAATATTCATTATAAAACGAATAAAATCGATATAAACATCGTTCGCGTCAAAATAACGCATCTCTAATCAACACGGCTTTATATTTCAATAATTCGTTATTCTATTTAACAAATGAATATTTGTTCTATTCAACACATGAATCTATATTTCTTTCAACACACGACTAATCTCAACACATGAGTACTGTCGACACATCACTATTTTTGTTATGTAAAATATTTTATAAAACTATGGTATCTATCGTTTGCTTTTCAATTAGACTTCTACTGCGAAGTAGTTCTAATTTTAAATATGATAAAGATGTAAATTTTTATTATATAAAATATTTCACTCAACACATGAACATCGTCAACACATGATTATTTTTATATTCAACACATGAATTTTCTTTTATAATATTCCTTATTTTCCCGATTGGAATGAGGCCCAATCAATCACCATATAATGTTAATTATACGGATTCCATACAACACATGTATATAATAGCAATAATAAACAATCAACCATCATCCAAAGTGCACCACACTGTATAAGCATCAAATATAAATATCTAACGCTTATAACAGCCTGTCAATCAATCGATCGACATATTTAATCAATCAGGATGAGTGAACTTCAAATTTCATCCCAACACCCGTGTGGGGTTTCAAACAATCAAACACAGATTTTATTTGTGCAGTTGGGCGACGTGTAAAATTTATCGACCCAATCGATATCAGTCAAATCAGTGTATATAAACAAATCGGCCGATTTGTTTATAAATATTCATTTATCCATTTTCACGTTAAAAATTATATTTTTAACGATAAAACATTTTATTTTAACACATGAATTTCTATTCAGTTCATTTATTCGATAAAATGATATTTTTATTTTTCTAACATATTTTAGAAAATTTCGGCGGCATAACGGCACGATACTAGAAACGGGACGAGGCCTAGCCTTATCCCCGGTCTAGTGTAGGCCCACGCCATTCACACATCAATCAAATCCATTTCAATTCACCAAACAATTCAATTCAGCCCAAATCATCTAACTAATTTATGTAACCAAACAAACAAGTCCATGGTTTGTGGACGATTGTGTCGGGTGCTACTAAGCACCGTCTGCATCCTAGTATATATATATAACTAGAAAAAGAGAATTTGAGTGAGAAGTTCTCACCGAAAGCTATCCAATACCACGACACTCCTATTGTAGAGATCTTCGTCGTTCTCGCCTTTTCTTCTCCTTTGTTGCCCGTAGCCACTACATATAGAAATCACACATTTTTATATTTCGATGTCTTAAAAATAAAAATCACATTTTTATTTATTCACTTTCAATTTAAAATTCATATTTTCATAATCACTTCATATATTTAAAAATCGAATTTTTATTTCGTTATTCAATATATAAAAATAAGCATATTTTCACAACGCTACTATATAGATAAAAATTATATTTTTATCCCCTTATTCTTCATATAAAAATTTCACCCTTTCAAAAAATAAAGTTTTCGCCTTTATAAAAATAAAGTTTTCGCCTTTATAAAAATAAAGTTTTCGCCTTTATAAAAATAAAGTTTCATCATTATAAAAATTACCACTTTATCTCAACGTATATAAAATAAAAATCAGATTTTTATTTCGCTACATATACAAAGATGATATTTTTATATTCTCTATCCTATAAAGATTATATTTTTAATACTTTAAAAATATAAAAATCATATTTTTAATATTTCTATATAGTAAAGATTATATTTTTAATACTTTAAAAATATAAAAATCATATTTTTATCACTTTAAAAATATAAAGATCATACCTTTTACCAAATAAAAATCCTATCTTTTCACCTTTCAAAATACGATCTTTTCACATTTCAAAATACGACCTTTTCACCTTTTAAAGTTCTAATCTTTTTCCATTTAAAATTCAAACCTTTTCTATTTTAAATTCTTTTTAAAATCAGTTTTAAATTACTCTTTAAAAACAGTTTTAAATTACTTAAAAATAAAATAACAAAACAACACAAAAAAAACTTACAGAGGGCGGGGGGACTGTGCTGGTGGCGGCAGCAGGGTAGTGGGGGTCGGCGGCAGACTTCTGCGTCGGAGGGCGGCGGTTTAAGGTGGAGAAGAAGAAGAGGAGGGCGTCGTGCGGTTGGAGGTTGGAGGAGGTGGAGAGGAGAAGGGGAAGGAGGGGAGGCGGCTGTCGATTCGTGGGGGGGGGAGTCATCGCGATGGTCGGCGTCGGCTTGGAGGGGCGCAGTGGCGAGCTCCGCCTCTGGCGGCGGTCGAGGCAACCGGGGGGGGGGGGGGGGAGACGATCGCGATTTTATTTTATTTTTTTTTATCTTTTTTTTTTGATTTCTGATATGAACTAACGGGGGGGTATATGAAAAAGGTTTTTTTTTATATATTTTTAATTTAATTTTAATTTATTTTATCCCAAGGAGTTGACTTTTTATTCAACTTCGAAACGAGGCCCACCGACTGTCGCCCATAGCGTTTCACCCCCATTCCGAACACAATGGGATATGTATCGTAAGCTGATTCGGCTGTTACAATCAGTTTTCGTTAAATTTACATTTAAATCACTATATTGAATTTTAAACGTACATTTCAAATTACTGGGGTCACACACTAACTAGAAAAATTCCAGAAAAATATTTTCTAGCTTCGTATTGACGATACGGTCCTAACAAAACTAGTTTCGTCGAATTCTGAGACCGTTGGAAAAATGGCCATTTTCTAGTCGATTAAAATCAACTGAAATGGTCAAACGCGTTTTCCTTTGCCACGCTCACATATTGATTCGAAAAATTATGAAATTTGAAACCTAGCAATAATTTGACACTGCGGATCCAACAAAACTGGTTTCGTCGAAATCCGAGGTCATTTGCAAAATGTCCATTTTTAAGGGCCTGAATTCCATAGCGACTATTCAGAATTTTCAACTGGACATATCTTTTGATTCCCGCTATGAAATCTTGATTATTCGGATTCGATGGAAAGATATCATCAATTAGATCCTAATGTTTTTGGTTTCACTAAAATCCGGATTGTTTTGCACCCGGTACATTCAATTGAAGTTTGAAATCGAATTATCGAACTACCGCGCCATTTTCAATTCTATTTATAATTATATATAAATATTTATATTCTAACGACGAAGTATATAATATATACGTTCGAATTCTATTTAAAATAAATTTCTCGTCGATTTTATTTAAAATAATCTATTTTACATGTTCTAAATTTGCTAAAATTGCCAAAATAAAAATTTTAAACTGGCCCAGATTTTCGGGTTATTACAAATAGCCTCAAATTTCGCCTGAAAGGTTTCGTTGGAAACTACATGATTAGAAGCACAAATATAGAAATGCTACAAATATCCTTTTTTACATGGCCAAAGAAATTTGAAGCATGATTGTTTTTATTGAACTGTAAAGGAGGAGAACATAAGACAGTAAAAATTTGTAGTATCGCATATAAAAAAATCGTAATTTTCATGTAATAAATGTATTTTGGAGTCTGCGGTTGTCGATAATACCAAATTTTCACTCAAAATATAATTTGCTTGTTTATATGTTAGCCTCAATTTGCAATCAATTTGTCACATAAATTCAATTACACATATATTGAAGGATTGTCAGAGTAAACAATAATAAAAATATTTAAGATTTAAATACCACATTGCCATTTATGTCGTTCTTAAATTAACTGTCTACATTTATTAGGGGAACTTTAATCGAATCCTTCTCTGTTGTGAATTTGAAAATGAATCAGCACTAGATCGAATAGTTGTTCGGTTGCTGTTTGTGACTGTAAACAGGATCGGTTGCGGTACATATATGTACATAATATATATATATGTGTGTGTATATATATAATATTATATGTATATATTATATGTATACTCAAGTATACGCATACTGTTATTTGCTGTTGCGCCATTGTGTGATGTTATTGCCCACACGTTCACACTAGCATAATCCTGCTCCATCATTAGCGGTGCTTTTGCACCACACAAACGGTGCAGCAGACAAGTCCTTTTAATTTGATTTTATAATATATATGCTTTATTATCAAAACCATAATTGCACTTACCATATCTTGTGTTACAGGTTTTCAACAATAGCGGTCCGTTAATGTTGGAATGTGCAGACATTGGAGATGAAAGAATGGATTTAAAAGATATAAGTTGAAGCTTGATTTAAAATTTATTGTGTATGGTGATGACGGTATTATAACTTGCGGTATTTTGTACGAGGTACATGTATGTTATCTATTGTAACTATTGTACACTATTTACTATTTGCAACTAGCATGGAATATATAAACATACACTGCTATGAACTATATATTATTGTGTACGTAACTGGTATTATTACTAAATATATAACCACATGCTTGTTTGATATGAAATATATGTCAACGTGTATTATTGGTAAGTAAGAAAAGGGTGGCGAATGATATGAAGTGTGTAATTTTTATAACCGCAATTTATCAGGGTGTAAGAGTGGTATCCTATAAGCATGTCCATTTATCCGACGGTTATTTCTATTAGGACATGCTGGTGACTAATGTTTATAATCGTAAATAAATTATTACAATGGTTATAATCATGAGTATTTCCACTTAGCTCACAATTATAACCGTTAGTACGTATAAAAAAACTCATGCTTATAACTGTGATTAAATTATCTATTTGTCACGGTTATAACCGTGGTAATATCCGTGAGTAAAATTACCCACGCATGTTGGCTTAACGGTTATAACCGTGATCAATATAATTACTCACGGTTATAAGTATGACAATCGAGCCTTTATGGTGTTGTGTTACTAGGCAGGTTTCTGGATTGAAGCTTAGAGCTGTGGCCAGAGCAATGATAGTCTTCCGCTGCATTGTGTTAAGTTTATTGTAAATTAATCTTCCAATGTATTATTATTTATTCGATGTGCTCTGATATTCTGTACTCTGATGTAACATTATTATAATGCTTATAAAAATCTGCTGTTATTTGTTCTGATATGTTGTATACCCAGAGTTAGTGTATTCGGGTTTTGAACAGTCTTGGTTGATCTAGCGATCGATTACGTCCGGGAAAAATCCAGGTCGTTATAGCTAGGGACGATCTCCTTACTGACTCGAGACACTCTACCAATGACACATGATTCGGACGTTGGCGAACCCTTGGATCCTGCAGCGCCGATCCACAAATACTTTAGTGGATTGGCAATTCCTGAACATAAGCTTCCCGGTCCTATTGAACCTATAATTTGGTCACTATCGACCAATAAATCCGAGGCGCCTCATAATCCATCAACCACATAAGTAAAATGTCAGGGCTTGCAAAACTCTGATACCACTTCTAACTAGAAAGAAACGTATGCACTCTCTGCGTTCCCTTGTCCCGTTTCTGACTCTTACCGGGGTGTGAGGCTTGCGAGATAACGCTATACACGAAGCTATGCCGAAATAGGCTATGCTTTGATCATCAACCACAAGGCTCTACTTTTCAACAAAAGCCTCGATCAATTGCGTCTTGGCATGTCACATTGAAAATTCACGCCATGCGATCGATAACTACCCATATATAACCTCTGAGCTCATGCGTCTTAGAGAAGGGTGTTAAGCAAGAGAATAAATTCTCCGCCACCAATCAGATATATATTAAATAGAAATCAATTTACATGGAATGAAATCCAATATCAGACACACATACATTTACAAGTCCGTTCTGGGTCTAAACGAAACCGGAGTCACCTTATTCCTCGTCCCGTATGTCCAATACGGAAGAGAGGTGCTCGCTTATCCGGACAATCAACAAGTACGTCCAGACAACTACCACTTTAACCCTTTACTAGGAGCTAACCAATGACGGGCATCAGTAGTTATCCATTCGATGTGAAGATCGCTGGTCTTCAATCGCCGTCTTCAATATCTTCGATCCAAATCGTCGTATAATCATTTGAAATGAGATTGAACTCGATTTTTTCAAATGAATCTCGCATATATATAATTTAAAACCATTTCATATCGTTAATGGTATTTAATAATGATTTATCGCTATTTTTATTTATATAAAAATAGCTAAATTTATTGAACGACGCTTCGGGTCAATAGGAGGCCATGGCGCTGTTTTTATCAAAATTTGATTTACACTTATCTCGGAATCTAACCGTTGGATTTTAATAAAAATTTTATCATTGGAAAGATCTTCCCAAAGCGGTCCTAACGGTTCCAGCTTTGGGAAAATCCGATGGTCGGATCTTTCGATATAATCTTTGAAGTTATAATTCCAAAATGCGAACTACCACGCTCAATTCGTTTAATTTTAATTTATATTTATATATATACTTATATATAAATATAAATTATTCGACGATTCCACTAACGTGTTTAACATGCCAAATAAAAGATTTTTTTTATTGACATATCATATCTACATATTCATAATGTCAAACAAAATATATTTCATTTACTTGACAATTGAGCCAATGACAAATAGAAAGCTAATTTTTATTTGTATTTCTATTTTTAACTTTAACAAATAAAAAGGGAACATTTTATTTGTATAAAGTTTTCAGTGTATGTTTTTACAATAAAAATAATTCATACAAATTCTAATATACATATTGTCAATAAAATGATATTTTAACTTTGCATATAAATTCTAATATATGCATTGTAAATAAAAATGTTACTTTAACTATGCATAAATTCTAATATATGCATTGTAAATAAAAATGTCATTTTAACTATGCATATAAATTCAAATACATCATTGTAAATAAAAATGTCATTTTAACTATGCATATAAATTCTAATATATGCATTGTTAATAAAAATATCACTTTAACTTTGCATATAAAATCTAATACATGCATTATCAACAAAAAAAATGTTATTTTTCAATGCATATAGATTCTAATATATGCATCGTCGACAAAAATGTTATTTTTCAATGTATATAAATTCTAATATATGCATCGTCAACAAAAATGTTATTTTTCAATGCATAAAGATTTTAATATATGCATCGTCAATAAAATGTCATTTTTTCAATGCATATAGATTCTAATATATGCATTGTCAACAAAAAATGTTATTTTTCAATGCATATAGATTCTACTATATGCATTGTCAACAAAAATTGTTATTTTTCAATGCATATAGATTCTAATATATGCATCGTCGACAAAAGTATTATTTTTCAATGCATATAAACTGTAATATATGCATCGTCAACAAAAATGTTATTTTTCAATCCATATAGATTCTAATATATGCATCATCAATAAAATGTCATTTTTTAATGCATATAGATTCTAATATATGCATTGTCAAAAAAAATGTTAATTTTCAATGCATATAGATTCTAATATATGCATCGTCGACAAAAATGTTATTTTTCAACGCATATAAATTCTAATATATGCATCGTTAATAAAATGTCGCTTTTCAATGCATATAGATTCTAATATATGCATTGTCAACAAAAATGTTAATTTTCAATGCATATAGATTATAATATATGCATTGCGAATAAAAATGTTTTTTTTCAATGCATATAAATTCTAATATATGCATTGCCAATAAAAATGTTATTTTTCAATGCATATAGATTCTAATATATGCATCATCGACAAAAATGTTATTTTTCAATGCATATAGATTCTATTATATGCATTGCCAAAAAAAATGTTATTTTTCAATGCATATTGAAAATTCCCTTTTTCCTAGTTTCTTTCATTTCATTAAAAAGGTGAATTTTTAATGTAGTCATGTTTTATTTCTAAAACATGAACATTTTCCTCTTTTCTTATATTACATTCAACATAATGATAAATGGTTCTTTTTTACTTTTGTTGAAAATCCTAATCCAACAAAATGATACAAATTTGATATTTCATTTTTGTTGAAAATTCTAATTCAACGAATTGACAAAATTTGATGTTTAATATTTGTTGAATATTCTAATTCAACCAATTGACAAAAATTGATATTTCATTTTTGTAGAAAACTCCAATTCAACAAAATGATAAAACTGTTCTTTTAATTTTTGTCGAAAATTCTAATTCAACAAAATGATAAAAATGAACATTTTTGTTCAACAATTCCAATTTGACAAAAATGAACATTTTTATTTCAACTAAATAGTTTGACAAATATGATCATTTTGGTTTCAACTAAACAATTTGACAAATACGATCATTTTGGTTTCAACTAAACAATTTGGCAAATATGATCATTTTGGTTTCAACTAAACAATTTGACAAATATGACCATTTTGTTTTCAACTAAACAATTTGGCAAATATGGTCATTTTGGTTTCAACTAAACTAATGAAACAAAAGTGATAATTTTTTTTTAACTAAACTATTAAACAAAGGTGATAATTTTTGTTATCCTTTTATTTTAATCTTTTTATCCTAATCTTTTTATTATAATTTTATTGTTATAATGAAAACAAACTTTTGACAAAAACCATGCTAACAATAAAAATGAATATTTTATTGTAAATCTATATTTGACAAAATCATATTTTATGTTAACAAGAAAATGAATATTTTATTGTAAGTCTAAATTTAACAAAATCATATTTCATGTGAACAATAAAAGTGAATATTTTATTGTAAATCTAAATTTAACAAAATCACATTTCATTTATCTAAATAAAATATGAACATTTACTATAAAATCAAATCAATATTCAAAGTTCTGAAATAAAAATAATTTTTTTTATTTCAAATCGAGATATAACAACAAACTATACGTTTAAATAAAAGAGGGAATTTCTACTGTTGATCACAATCAAACAACCATGAGCATCACAATCCAACAAACAACATTCAACAATTTCAAATCACAGATCTGATTTATTAACATAACTACATGGATTCAGAATAGTGATAATTAATTGAATTTTTAACTATAAAAATAGAAATTCTCACAGTCGTTTCAATTCAGAATCAAATTTTGTCCAAAATATGATCTGCTCCAAATTAGTTATAATCAGTCCAGAAGTGTAGATCTCGGACTCACGATCGTAACGAATCTGAAGTCGTTCAATTCTGAGTTAATATGAATAAGATATGATTTATTTTAGATCGATAATAATTTAAATAAAATAAGTTAATTAAATAATAAAGGATTTACCCTTCTTCCTCTTTCAACAGACACAAGCCGTGCCTTAACCCAAACTGTTTAATCCTAAGGTTCCTATTTGCGTTCAAATCGCCGGGCTTTTGGACGATCAGAGTGTGCTACGGCGTAGAGCCTCGAGAGGCACACCCAGAGGGACCTACGGCCTGAAGCTCGATCGTGGCAAGGAGGAGCGGCGGCACTCGAAGCGGCGTGGGTGCATGTGATGGTTCTCCTCGGATTCTTAATGAAAAATTGCAAACTTGGTATGGATACGTAGGGGAGGAAGAGTACTACAGAATTGTCGAAAGGGTTGATTGTTTTTTGTGAGTGGACCGTGAGTTATTGTGGAAGAACAATTTGAACAATATCGACCATTGGTTTCGAATGATGGTGGTTGTATTTCTGTATTAGGTTTTTTGGTTATACAGTGTATTTATATTAATATAATATTTAAAGTTCTTATTTACAAAAAAATCCATTAATCCCTGATAACTCCAATTCCAGCACAACAAAAGTTGTTTCCACTTAATTGCCCCTGTTCCGGAACCAATGGGCTAGGTCCCGTCAGCCCAAACAATCATTTTCAGCCTGTCTTATTTAATTTAAAATTTAAAGCATTTATTTAATTAATTCGATCGTACATTTAAATTCACCGGGGCCACATACGGACTTCAAAAATTCCCGAAAAATAAACCTAGCTACGTTTAGACAATACGGTCCTAACATAATTAATTTCATCGTATTTTGAGACCGTTTGAAAAATGGCTTTTTAACGGTCAATTAAATTCAATAGAAATTATCAAATCGCAGTTTAATTTACCACGTTCACAAATTAATTCCAAAAATTATGGAAAATTAAACTTAGCAATTGATCGACGCTAGAAAAGCATGACATTTTAAATAATTACTGTAAGCGTACAGGTGTGTAGCATACAGGTCGAACACAGGGAGGTAAATTAAAATCAAATTATTTATCTAATCTCTTGGGCGTGTTAGACGAAGCCTGGAGATTTTGTTGAAATAAAAACAAATTGAAATTGCGAACTTAGGATTATCGTTGAATCTAATCAACGATTAGTCACTAAAGAAAGTAAATTGCAAAACAAGAACAACAATGCAAAAAATAAAAGTGCAGAATAAGAAGAACAAAAAAAAAATTAGGATTGTCGTTGAAACTAATCAAATGACTAATCGCTAAAGAAACAAATGTAAAATACTGTGATGGCCCGCCCCGAGCCAACCTACATTTACTCCAAAAGTGCGCTGTACACATGTCCAATTAGCACGGAACGGGTCGTGGGAAGGAAAAAGAAGAAGAGAATGAACATACATAGAAACTATAGAATGTCTCACAGCGCATAGAATAAAATATAATAACAACATACTTGACATAAAACAGGAGAGACAGTGCATAAGCTGAAAATCAGAACTAAACATCATAGCAGCGGAAATTCAGAATACAACTTATTACAACTTTCAAACTGTCTCAAAGCAAAAGTAAGATAACTGAGGTACACTACTAATGCCCAAGTAGCGACCACCAACGACACAGGGAGAATGTGTATATATATATCATACGTGGAAGCCTCTTGCCCGCCTCCGAATCAGCTACTCGCGCATCACCAGCTAACCTGTCTCTAGTCTGCTCGTGTGAGCACCCAGATTAATAAGAGGAGACATAAAACTCTGGGTCAGACATAAAGCCTGGTATGAGCGATAAGCATCTAAAGTGAACAATAACAGGTAGACTAAAACATACCTGAACCTGGACCTGCAACCAAAGAGTTAGCACTACATACTGTACAACACTCTAAGGTATCATATCAAACAGTGTAAAGATACGGAGGTGGGGAGGTGTGCATGTCATAGGGATGGCAAACAATCAAACATAACATCCATCCTTACATCTCTCACTCAGTGCGTAAAGCATACGATATTCACCACTTCGATCACCCAACATTCCTTGCTACGATCACTCTGCCCCATGAAGTCATAAATGGCTTCACTGCACTGATAACGTAGCCACTAATCCTTTGTTATGTCCACTTTGCCCCATGGAGTCACAAGAACCCCACTGCACTGGCTCATAGCCTTACCAATCCTTACTATGTCCACTTGCCCCATGGAGTTATTCACCCCATCTGCGTTTGCTCATAGTCTTACTACGCATCACCTTGCCCCTCAGGTCACAATGACCCTACTGCACTGATAACGTAGTCTTGCTACCATCACCTTGCCCCTCAGGTCATAATGACCCTACTGCACCGATAAGTAGCCCATCATTCCTTTTTAGTGGTGAATCGAAGTTATGAACGTCGACAACTTCTTAGCACACGTCCCACAGCAAAGTCCAACCATGAAGTGAACTCCTTGGTTCCCAACTGGATCCTGAGCTCTAACTTCCCATATTGGACTACCTTTGCATCTCGGGTTATTGGTCAATACTGGGTCGGGTCGGGTTCCTCCTCAAGCCATCGGTTCGGGTCGGTGTCCTTCATCCGTTCGGGTCGGGTCTCCTTCTGGTGCGGTTCGGGTCGGGCATTCCTTTGGGTTCGAGTCAGATGCTTCTCTTCGGGTCGGGTCGGGTGCTTCCCTTTGGGTCGGGTCGGGTGTCCCTTCTTGGTTCGTGCTTTCGATCCATCTTCATGCTCCCTTTGTGTGCTCCTATCCGATCCGCTTCCGTGCTCCCGCTCTGATTTGTCTTCGTGCTTCCGCTCCGATCCGTCCTCCTCGATCCGATCCGTTTTCCTTTATCCGATCCGATCTCAGTTCAGCTAGCGCGGCCTTCCTTTTTGCCACTTTTCCCAAGTGTTGGGTTCCGATCCGATCGGATCCTTTGCTCAGTTCAACATATCCGATCCGAGCCCCCTTATCCGATCCGATCCGAACCCTACACTGTTTTCTGCAACTATTCCAGCAAGTGTTTACGCCATTCAATGACGTTTTCGACCATTCTAACTATTGGAATCAATCATAAAGCATTTCATACAGTCATAGCAACATACATGATCAACCACAAACATCAAAACATCAATATGATAGGTTAAAATGGATCAACATACCCAAAGTCCCATATTTCCCCATAAGCATGTTTAGGTGAAACTAATTATAGGATTAGCAAAACTTAACCAAATTAACCCAAATTCATATCAGAGGTCTAAAACATCATTTAGGAATTTATGAACATTTTTCCCGAATTTTATCATTCTTAAATTCGCTAATTAGCACTAATCAGCCCTAATTAGCCATAATTAGTGTAGAACTATGCAAATCACTCACCTTAGCCACAAATAAACTAAGATCTAAAATAATTCTCTGATTTGATGTGAATTTCAATGCCAAACAGCAGCTCCTATGTTGCTTTGGTGAAGATCTTCCTTGATTAGGGGTTGCTAAGCTTAATCCTTGACCAAAAGATGATTTAGAGGTGATTTAGAGGTTGGAGGCCATTTTTAGGGTTCCTTGGTGATAAGTGGAGGCTAGAAAACTGAAATGGAATGGTTCTCCATCTCATTTCAGCCCTCCCATAACCCTAATCCCGAAATGGGTTATGGGCCTACTCACTAATCACCCGATTTGGCCCATTTAAGCAGTTTTTCACCCTCCATACCTTGTTTCAGCCATATCTCCCAAACGGTAAGTCCGTTTGGCTATTATGACCACCCTACGGAAAGGTAAACCATCAAACGAATCTAATGGAAGTGGTTTCAGGTTAAAATTCCTTTCCAGTAAAAAGTTATGGCCGAAGCAGTACCAATTAGGGGCAAAATGGTCATTTAAAAATCAACAAAAATCATGAACATGGGAAATGACTCTAATAGATGTTTCCCAGAGTTACATGACCATACGACTTCACATGGGAAAGAAATAAATATTCTACGATCCTATGATGTATAGAATACGGGTCGTTACACTCTCCCCCCCTTAAGAAATTTCACCCCCGAAATTCCCTAATCCAAACACACACAAAGGCTCCCGCATGCCTATCAACCATAAAACAACAACCAAACATGCAAAACAAGCAAAATAAGTCTACCCTAGCATGCGGAAAACTAAATTGCATAGTAAATCTTACCAGGCAAAGAGTTCTGGATATGCCTTCCTAATGCTCTCCTCTGTCTCCCAAGTACAATCATTCTCGTCCTCGCCCCACTGAACCTTGACTTGCTTCACCGCCTTCCTTCGAAGTTGCTTCATATCGTGCCCCACAATATGAATCGGCTTGCGGTTCCCAACCGCCTCGGGTTCTACTTCGAGGTCCTCTAACTGATCAGGTGAAATAGTCACATCTGAGTCATAAACGTACTTCCTTAGTTGGGAAACATGAAATACATCGTGAACTCCCGCCATTTTCTCTGGTAAGCCAACTCTATATGCCAAATTCCCGACTAGTTCAAGAACAGGGAATGGGCCAACAAATCTTGGTGCCAACTTGCCTCTCCTTCCAAATCGAATCACGCTCTTTAACGGAGAGATCTGGACGAACACCAAGTCACCAACGGAGAATTTCAAGTCTCTTCTCCTCTTATCAGCATAGCTTTTCTGCCTATCTTGAGCAGCTTTCATTCGTTGCTGAATGACCTTAATCTTATCTGAAGTTTCCCTCACCACATCTGGTCCAAGCACAAACTTCTCGCCAGTCTCTATCCAACATGATGGTGAGTTGCACGGTCTTTCGTACAAAGCTTCATATGGAGCCATACCGATACTGGATTGGTAGCTATTATTATATGCAAACTCTACTAGATGCAAATGGTCATCCCATGATCCACCAAAATCCAATATACAAGCTCTCAAGAGATCTTCCAATATACGATTCACCCTCTCCGTCTGACCGTCGGTCTGAGGATGATATGCGGTACTGAGATGTAATCCTGACCCTAGAGCCTCTTGTAAGCTCTTCCAAAACCCACTAGTGAACAACGGGTCTCGGTCATTTACAATGCTTTTGGGTACTCCATGAAATCTCACTACCCACTTCATATACAATTCTGCCAACTTGGCTACTGTCCTGGTTGATTTGACTGGTATAAATCTTGCACTCTTAGTCAATCGATCCACAATTACCCAAATGATATCATATCCCGATCTAGTCCTTGGTAAACCATCGATGAAATCCATCGAGACTTGTTCCCATTTCCATTCGGGAATTTCTAATGGTTGCAACAATCCACTAGGCTTCTTTTGCTCGGCTTTAACTAGCTGGCAATTCATGCATTTGGATATAAACTTCCCAACGTCACTTTTCATCCAGTAGTAAGTCTGTCTCATGTCTCGATACATCTTATTACCACCAGGATGTATAGTCAGTTTTGAGTGATGACATTCTCTAAGCACTTCATCTCTCAAACTATTCACGTTGGGCACAACTAGTCTTCCATCCTTCCGAAGCCATCCATCTCGATCAAGCCCATACACATTCATCTCCTCATCGATACCCATCTCTAACTTGGATAAGATTTCTAATAGATTAGGATCGTCCCTCTGACTAGAACCACTCCACTCTATCAAAGTGGGTCTGATCGTCAAACTAGCTAGCATAACTGGATCCAATTCGCACCTTGGTCTGAAATCAAACTCCGCGATATACTCCAGTTGCTTCCATTCAAGAAACATTGCCCCTAAACTGGCATGTCTCCTACTCAAGGCATCGGCTACCGCATTACCTTTTCCAGGTGTATATGCGATATCAAAATCATACGAAGCCAAAAACTCTAACCATCTCTGCTGACGGAGATTCAGATCTTTCTGAGAGAAGAGATACTTCAACGATTTATGATCAGTAAACAACTCAAATCTTTCTCCCAAGAGATAATGTCTCCACATCTTCAGCGCAAATACAATCGCTGCCAATTCCAAATCATGGGTAGGATACTTCTTCTCATGCGGCTTAGGCTGTCGACTAGCATAAGCTACAACCCTACCTCCTTGCATCAATACAACACCTAGTCCAGTACCACAAGCATCTGTGTATACCGTCATCTCTTCATTCCCTTTAGGAATGACTAACACTGGTGCACGCGTCAACCTCTCTTTTAGACTTTTGAAGGCATCCTCACACACTCCGTCCCAGACGAAGGACTGATTCTTCTTAGTCAATTGAGTCAACGGTGCTGCTATCTTGGAGAAGTCCTGGATAAACTTACGATAATATCCAGCTAATCCCAAGAAACTTCTTACATCCGTTACATTCTTGGGTGTAGGCCAATCCTATACCGTAGCCACCTTCGCAGGGTCCACGGCAATACCACTCTCTGAAACAACATGACCCAAGAATCTCACTTCCCTTCTCCAAAAATGACACATAGAGAATTTTGCTTTCAATTGGTGTTTCCTCAACACCTCCATCACTATCCTCAGGTGTCCCTTGTGTTCCTCCTCTGTCCTCGAATAAACAAGGATATCATCTGCGAACACAAGAACAAACTTATTCAACTGATCTCTGAATACTCGAATCATAAGATCCACAAAATAGGCTGGTGCATTGGTCAACCCAAATGGCATGACCAACCACTCATAAAATCCAGACGGCGTCCTAAATGCCATTTTCGGAACACTCTCATCTGCTACTCGAAGCTGATGAAATCCTGTCGCGAGGTCCAACTGGGAGAACACTCTAGCTCCTTCCAGCGGATCAAACAAATCGTCTATCCGCGGTAGAGGATACTTATTCTTCCTCGTCACCTTATTCAACACGCGATAGTCCACACACAAACGAAGGGAACCATCTGCCTTAGTGGCAAACACAACTGGTGCTCCCCACTCGGAGACACTCCTTCTAATAAATCCCTTCTTCAAAAGACTGCTGACTTGCACCCCGAGCTCTCTCTGCTCCCTTGGTGCCATACGACGAAGTGACATCACTATAGGTCTGGCATCTTTCACTAAATCAATACGGAACTCAATCTCTCGGTGTGGTGGAAGCCCGGTCACCTCCTCGAAGACGTCCGGATACTGGCCAACCACAGGCACATCTGACAACTCATCCTGCGGGATGTCGAGCGAATTTACAAAACTAGCCATAACCCCATCACTAGGTAGACTACCAAACACTACCCTCCGCCCATCATCCGCCCTCACTGTCACCAAAAAGCCCTCACAGTCTACCACCACCCCGTAACTTTGGAGCCAATCGACTCCCAATATAATGCCATACCCAGTAAAGCCCAAAACAAAGCAATCACATACAAACATACATCCATGACTCGATAAGACCAAATTCCTGCAAATCATACTAAGGCTAGTCGAACCACCAATCGGGTTTATCACAATCAATGGTCTATCGACTATCTCCGGTTCCAGTCCCAACCTATCTACCAGGTCACTAGATATGAAGGAACGGGAAGCCCCAGTATCAAACAAAACTCGAACTGGTATATCATAAATAGAAAGCATACCTTGAATAACAACATTCTTTCCTTTCTCCGCCGCAGTTGGGGCATTCGACGAAGAAGGAACAACATCAATAACATATGCTTTCACAATCCGCTTCTCCTTAAGAGGTTGCAGACACTTATCCTTCTGATGTCCCACTTGGCCATAGTTGTAGCACTTCCTTTCCGCTGGCTTGGCCCGACATTCCTTAGCATAATGGCCCTTCTTACCACAGCTGAAGCACTCAACATCCTTCTTGCTCTTTTTCTGGCCACCTTTTGATTGGTCATGCTTCCTCTTATTCTGAGAGTTATTCTTGCCCCCACCGCCTGCTTGCGGCTTTGGCCCTTCTGCAGATGCAGCCTCTGTCTTTGACTTAGGATAAAGACTCTCTGATCTCAAAGCCTTCCCCACGATCGATTCAAAAGTCTCACCGATGTGGTTAATAAGCCTTTCCCCCAAGTACCCATCCAAACCGGTAATGAACTTCTCATTCTTCTTCTCAGGAGTATCAATGAGAGACAGTCCATACTTCGACAAAGTGTCGAACTCAGCAATATAATCAGAAACTGCCCTTCCGTTCTGCTTGAGTTCCAAGAACCTCTTAAACAACACTGACTTCTGGGCAGCCGGAATAAACTTCTCGCTAAAGTGAGCCTTGAACTGATACCAAGTAACCTGATCGTCTGGAGTAGTTGTTCTAATGGCATTCCACTAATTCATTGCTCGCCCTTGCAGCTGACGAGATGTTAGCCTTCTCTTCATCGCATCCTCAAACCCAAGTCATCAAAGATACGGTCACAGCTATCCATCCAGTCCTGAACATCCGTGGCCAACTCCGTCCCATGGAACGGCTTCCCACCAAGATTTGTGTAATCTTTGCACAACTTGGCGAAATCGACCCTAGGCGCCTGCACTACCGGGCCAACACCAACTCCGGGATTGGGAATTGCCCCTTGCACTTCTCTAAGCATGTCTCTCATGAGGTTAGTAAACATTGCCCTCATGTCAGCAGCATTCCCTTGGTTGGTCCCTCTACCAGCACCCCTCGTGTCTCGGCTCATCGTCAATCTGAAAAAGGGAAACGATTAACGACCCCATAGTGGTGCTAGTGCAGTGCGACTTTATCTTTATACTACTAATAGTATATACATACATAGTTTTTGAAAACCAAAGTAATCACAAATACGCGCTCTCATATACGTACTATCTCTCCCTGGTGTCTTTCCCTAGGTTAACTACGTAACCTAGAGCTCTGATACCAAGTGTGACGGCCCGCCCCGAGCCAACCGACATTTACTCCAAAAGTGCGTTGTACACATGTCCAATTAGCACGGAACGGGTCGTGGGAAGGAAAAAGAAGAAGAGAATGAACATACAAAGAACCTGTAGAATGTCTCACAGAGCATAGAATAAAATATAATAACAACATACTTGACATAAAACAGGAGAGACAGTGCATAAGCTGAAAATCAGAACTAAACATCATAGCAGCGGAAATTCAGAATACAACTTATTACAACTTTCAAACTGTCTCAAAGCAAAAGTAAGATAAAGGAGGTACACTACTAATGCCCAAGTAGCGACCACCAACGACACAGGGAGAATGTGTATATATATATCATACGTGGAAGTGTAACACCCCGCCTCCGCTAGGGTCACTCGCAAAGGAATGCACTAGCTTTAGAGGGGCATTATTGGTAAACATGCACAGAAATATCACAAGACAGAACATATAAAATAGTGGAAGTAAAATCAAACTTTCATAACATGAATAAATAAGGTCTAAGGCCTTTTACATCAGAGTACATCAAAACCTGTCTTGCAATAGAAAAGAATCATAAAGACATTTTCATAAATTATTCCCCAAGTAAAAACAGTAAAGTAGCCATTACCCAAGAAAAGTCCAAGCCATCCAGGATGACCTTCAAGCAGAAGAAGTCCGAACTAAACAACAGTATTTCCTCCCTGTAACCTGGGGGGAAACGGAAGAAAAGAGGCGAAACAAAACGGGTCAGTCAAAAAGACTGAGTAAGCCCTATCTACTATTAGCATAAAAACTAGTAAAGTTAACTGACATGAGAAACTGAGATGAACATAAGCATGATAACAAGATAGATAAGCTAAATCAAAATAACAGGATGAACTACTGAACTCAGATAAACTAAGGTGTCATGATAAATTACGATGTCAAGATAAAACAAGGTATCACATCGTCAGGTTTCTATCAAGTATAATATCCCCAAGATATCTGTCACGTATAACGCCCCGTGATATCTATCCTGTATTTTAGCTCTGCACCTACCGTACTAGTATCCCCACCGTGTCATGTGTTAACCAAGAATGACCCTCACTCAAAAGTCGTGTAATGGTCCATGTCAACCTAATATATCCCATATATAGGTTACTCAACTTGTATGTTTTATTCCATGTAAATGTTCAGTCCCTTGCCGCAGACCATACGGGCTTTACCATGAGATTCTACATTACTTTAACATAGTTCCATGATCCTTAAGATCGGTTTGGACTGTTACCCTAAACCTAGCTAGGGTCTTCCAACATGAATTATCGTTTGTACAACTAGGACTTATGCTACCTAGGGCCACTAGGGATTACGCTTACCTATTGCACGTTTTCGTATCTCGGTTTTGGTTCAACCACCCAGGGCCACTGGGATTTACGCTAACCGTCAACCGTGCCCTTTTTCCCACGCATTCATCGTGAATCGTTTTCCATGACTGTATGCACATGTATCACATCGTGCCATCCGAGTCCTGTCACAGGGCAGATCGAGAAATACAGGACTCGGTCGGGAGCTTTCGATTTATCTGCCGATGCAGATGCTAAGGTCTGTTTTTCTATATGTGGCTATGGTCCCACGCGAACCCTCCCTCAACTAGTGAAAGACAAGACAGGATAAATCATGTATGAGAACACACTACTGGCCAACCCACAATCCTAGCCTTACCGCAACCATAATTAGATAGCAATTATGGTCTATTGGGTGTTCTCTGCCTTTCCGTACGTACATGCTTGACCAAAGATGGTAGGTAGTCTGACGAAATGCTATCTAGGGTACGACCGTGTATCGTCGACTATCCCCTATCCATCCCCGTCTTTAGGTCGCTCGCATAGCAACCAAGGCATACTCTTGGTTCTTCTAACGCAGACCTTAACCTCTCATGAGCCTAGTATAATCACCTGGCAGCTCATAGAGGGATACCAAGAATACCCTCACGTTCCCCGAAGCCGCTGCTTCGTTACCCAGTTCGTTGGAGCCTTTATCTAAATCAGATACTTGCTCCTACTCGTATACTTAAACGATGACCTACCGTATCAGGTTACTCATCTATCTATGAACTGGTCTAAATTTCCTTGACTAAGAATCATTACTTAGTTATTCCTCAACTAAGGTTTACCACTTAGCCTTATTCCCGTTATCCTTGTTAGCTACGGTTATCCCCTATCCTCAGAACTAGGGTTTACATAATGGATTAAGTGTCACTTAAGTTCATGACTTAACCCGTCTACCAATCATGTCAAAATTGGCTAAGTATCCAAGTACAAGACTTAACCCATCTTCAAATCATGTCAAAATTGGCTAAGTATCCAAGTCCAAGACTTAACCCTACAAACCATGCTCACGTTGGTTAAGTATGTATTAAGCAATTCACGACTTAACCTCGTCCAATTATCATTCTAGATTGGTTAAGTATATATTAACTTGACCCTATCAATTTACTCAGTCAAATCGGTCAAGTGTATTCAAGCGATTCGTGACTTAGCCTTATCATGTTTTCACGTTAGATCGGTTAAGTATAGGTTAACTTAACCTCAATAAATTCACGAGTTAGATTGGTTAAGTATAGGTCACTTAACCACATCAATTCATCATGTTTAGATTAGTTAAGTGTTTAACTTAACCCCATTAAACTACCAAGTGGGATTAATTAAGTCTAGGCTAACTTAACCCCATCCGATTTCCATGTTTAGACTAGTTGAGTCTAATCTTAACTCCATTCGTTAACCGTATTTTTCGGTTAAGCGTCATTAAGAAAACTTACTTAACCTTACCAAGTTATCGCGTTGGATTGATTAAGTGTTGGTTAACTTAACCCCATCCACTAGTCATATAAAAATGGTTAAGTGTCATTAGGCAAATCAAGTACTTAGCCTACCCAACCTTGTCATGTTTTGTTAAGTATCATTAGCCTAATCAAATTACTTAACCCATTTTTCCATGTCATATTTGGTTAAGAGTCATTAATCAAATTAACTTAACCCTATCATGTGGCATTAATTACTTAATGCACCTTCACCTCTCACATTAGACTTTGTTGTGGTTACTAGTTAAGCCGGTCGGTTCCGGGTAGCTTTACACCACAACTTGGTCTAACCTCGGGTTCAAGCGCAATATGACCAACTTCTCACATTGGGTCCTATTGTTTGCAACTACTAGTTAGGCCGGTCGGTTCCGGGTAGTTTTATGTTGCAAACTCAACCCAACCTCGAGTTGGCCACACTTATATTATCTAAGTGTCATGTCCATCATGTTTCCCAAAACATGTTACAAGTTTTCAAGCATTTGGGTAGACCTAACTTAATAGGTAAATTCCCAAAGGGTAGACCTAACTTAATAGGTAAATTCCCAAGCTTATGTTTTTATGCATACTTACATGTCAACTTCCATGTTATATTTCAAGTCATGTTTTCAAGTTGTATTTTCATGTCATTAGAAATTACCCATAACATAACCCAACGCTTTTAAACTCGCATATACGTTCGCGACAACGTAATGGATTAAAAGAAGAGACTTGGCAAAGGCATGACAAAAATGGATATTAAGCCACAAGTTAATCATGGTGGCAAATGAGGCACAAATGTGTTCATTAACTTGCATGTTACATTCTTAAGCCTCAAAACATGCATAAACCCAAACTTGGCACATAAGCGAATCATGGTGACAAAAGATATGGAATGATGACTAGTAACTCGCATATATCATCATATAAGGGTTATGACTTCATATGCAAGTTGACATAAAGGTTATGAGGGTTCTCATGTTGCCTAATTTAACATTTCAACATAAAGGTTGTAGCTTTTAACTCACAAGATCAAGATAATGACTTCATAAACTTGCATGACATGATAGCATGTATCATACTCAATGATAAAACCCAAACTTGCAACATGAACATTTAACTTCATAGTTAATATCTAAGAGTAGGGAAAGGGCTTACATTGCTAAGAAGGCACAAAAGATATGACAAAGCCCTTATGCAATCAAATAGACCCAAAATGCAAGCTCTAACATAAAAACCCTTGAGCCAAAATGATCAAAACCCTTGCTTTATGATGCAAAGATAGAAACTTGACTTGAATGCAAGCTAATGACACTCATACAAGCTTGAAAACACTTGTATGCACGGAAAATCTCTCATAGAAACCATTTAGAAATTTTATGAAGAGAGTGGAGGCCATGAGAGGTAAAATTTTGCCATAGTTTAGTTGCATGAATGAATAATGAGGATTTAGGATAGGTTAGGGTCTTATTTATAGATTAGGCAAGTGTTTTAGGCCATAGGATTAAACCTAGATTCAATCCAAGCCATCAAAGCATGTCTTGGGGAAGAAGTCAAGTGTAGGAACCATCTAGGGCCTTTAGATTAAAGATGAACCATGAGAACCATCCAAATGCAAAATCTGCATTTGAGCGAATCGGCCCATGGGTTGACAGCCAAACACCCTGGATTAACCCCTAGTCGACCCAACGGGCTCGGGTCGACTTCAAAAATCGGCCGGTTCGGTTATTCCCCTCTCCCAATTCGCTGTTTTGAACATTTTTGCATATTTATTTATTTAATTTTCAATTATATATATATATATATATCAATATATATATATATATTTCTCTGCGCAACCCATTTCACTTAATTAAGTATACTTTAATTTGGGAATTTTTCGTGAAACTTCGCGAGACCATATCTTTGTCATACGGACTCCGATTTTCGAAAACTCGGATTCTATTTCGCGTATTTTTCCGAGACGAACGCAATGGCATAGCCCGTTTCCCTTGATTCAAATTTTACAGTTTAATTATGCCTCCATTTATGTTATAACAGGTTATTGAAAATACGGGTTGTTACATTCTCCCCACCTTTTAGGATTTCGTCCCCGAAATCTCCAAGTTAGGAAGAACATATCCTACCATCCATCATCCATCTACTCAAAACATCATCCACAAGCAACCATTGTCCTTAGATGATTTCTAATGCTGTATGAATATATGCAAAACGTGTGTGTACATGTTCCTTAGCTAATGCTAATGATCAGGCCTGAATAATCTTTCTAATGCAAAATATGTATAGTGCCATGAATCCAACATGTATGCAAATAGTCCTAGTCATATAGATACTATATGCGTGCACAATCATTCATTCATATGCAACAACAACATGATAATACATTCGATTTCATCCATAAACAAGTATAAATACTCGTGCATATGCAATATGAAATGTGACCGAGTCGAGCTAGTATCTAATGTGTATTCGCGCATCCACGAGCAACCACTTGCAACCACTTGCAACCATATCAATCATAACATGTTTCAAATACATGTTTACATCCATAGGGTTCTACCTAGAATTCCCTGAAACAGGGTCGAGAAGATAAACAGGACAAACTCCTTACAGGGTTTGTAACGGAGAATAGGACCAAGAAGATGTCCACAAAAGATAGCCTACAAGTAAGCTCTACATAAAACAGGGATCGAGGATATACTCCCAAAAAGAGATATCATGTGCGTATCTAGTCTTTGACCATCAAAGTCGTATTTCCTTGGGCTTACTTCCATTGTGCCTTGACCGCCCTTTAACTTCGCGATTTCGTAGCTTCTTATTTCCTGCTTCCATAACATGAGCTGAAACTCATTTCTTCGTCGCCTCTCGTTCCACTTGCACTTATCCTTTTTCTAGAATACTTGGCGCAAACATGACTGTGTACTCATGATCTCATGCACGCTTTCCAAAATTCACTAGTGAATCTTGGATCTCGTTTATATACTATAAGGCATTCCATGTAGAAGAACTTTCTCTTGAAAGTAAACAGATGTCAATCAGGTTATCATGCGCACTTACTAGGGTGATCTCTATAACCCATGCATAAATGAAGTAAACCATCCGTCTTATTGGCGAACACCACTCGATCGGGCTTCAAATTTCCAATAAAGGCATCAAGGGATTCTAAGTAACTAGTCATGACAGAACCTCAAAAAGGTTACCCGATACTTCGAGGGCATTACCAAGGCTAGTCAAAAGGTCTAACTACCCTCCTATCAAAACCGAGAGTGGCACCCCCTACTGGATAACCACTTCATCCCTAGAATCCATCCATAGCTTATAAACATAAGCATTATTTCCACACTCAACACTTGGCATAGACATTCCCAAATCCAAACAAGTCATGTATAAATGGACTGATTCTCCAATAGGACTTTGAGACAAAAATGGGATTCTCTATTACGCTAGTACTTAAGGTGCAGAGACTCAACTATCGAAGTAGACTTAAATGATACGAACAACGAAGTCCTAACGGGATGATAGAGAAGAAAAGCTAAACCTTTAACAAGATCGTTACCCTCCTTCCGAGGTACTCTAGAAATGAGAGCATACTACTGCCCTCCCGATGATCTTGTCCTTGTCCCATAACACTTAACTATCCGCCCCGTTTTACCATGCCAAAGGTACTCTCTCGTCATGGGTTTCATTGTTCATCTTTCTCCCTCCTTTGAGGACTAAGCCATACCAACAAGTTGCTCATCCTTAAGCTCGTATCCTTTATCCTTCTTTCTCACGATCCTTTCTTATAACGCGGCCACTGGTCTCTCGAGAACCACCTCCATCGTATGGAAAGCACTTTCGTAGGTAGAAAAGACTAGTCGCAGTTAAAACTACTGTGACTACAGATGGAGGAAAGAAAGGAAAAGAGACTCAATTAAGGAAACAAGGATAGTGCTAATGGCCTTTGGGGAATAGCCTTTTTCTTTTAAAAGAAAATTTTCTTGAAAAATGCTTCTTTGTAAACGGTTTTTTTTCAAATAGTTTTCAGAAGGTCTTTAAAAACTTTTGCCCAGTCTGGTAACCTTCTGCTCTGATACCACGTGTAACACCCCGCCTCCGCTAGGGTCACTCGCAAAGGAATGCACTAGCTTTAGAGGGGCATTATTGGTAAACATGCACAGAAATATCACAAGACAGAACATATAAAATAGCGGAAGTAAAATCAAACTTTCATAACATGGATAAATAAGGTCTAAATCCTTTTACATCAGAGTACATCAAAACCTGTCTTGCAATAGAAAAGAAGAATAAATACATTTTCATAAATTATTCCCCAAGTAAAAATAGTAAAGTAGCCATTAGCCAAGAAAAGTCCAAGCCATCCATGATGACCTTCAAGAAGAAGAAGTCCGAACTAAACAACAGTATTTCCTCCCTGTAACCTAGGGGGGAAACGGAAGAAAAGAGGCGAAACAAAACGGGTCAGTCAAAAAGACTGAGTAAGCCCTATCTACTATTAGCATAAAAACTAGTAAAGTTAACTGACATGAGAAACTGAGATGAACATAAGCATGATAACAAGATAGATAAGCTAAATCAAAATAATAGGATGAACTACTGAACTCAGATAAACTAAGGTGTCAGGATAAATTACGATGTCAAGATAAAACAAGGTATCACATCGTCAGGTTTCTATCAAGTATAATATCCCCAAGATATCTGTCACGTAGAACGCCCCGTGATATCTATCCTGTATTTTAGCTCTGCACCTACCGTACTAGTATCCCCACCGTGTCATGTGTTAACCAAGAATGACCCTCACTCAAAAGTCGTGTAATGGTCCATGTCAACCTAATATATCCCATATATAGGTTACTCAACTTGTATGTTTTATTCCATGTAAATGTTCAGTCCCTTGCCGTAGACCATACGGGCTTTCCCATGAGATTCTACATTACTTTAACATAGTTCCATGATCCTTAAGATCGGTTTGGACTGTTACCCTAAACCTAGCTAGGGTCTTCCAACATGAATTATCGTTTGTACAACTAGGACTTATGCTACCTAGGGCCACTAGGGATTACGCTTACCTATTGCACGTTTTCGTATCTCGGTTTTGGTTCAACCACCCAGGGCCACTGGGATTTACGCTAACCGTCAACCGCGCCCTTTTTCCCACGCATTCATCGTGAATCGTTTTCCATGACTGTATGCACATGTATCACATCGTGCCATCCGAGTCCTGTCACAGGGCAGATCGAGAAATACAGGACTCGGTCGGGAGCTTTCGATTTATCTACCGATGCAGATGCCAAGGTCTGTTTTTCTATACGTGGCTATGGTCCCACGCGACCCCTCCCTCAACTAGTGAAAGACAAGACAGGATAAATCCTGTATGAGAACACACTACTGGCCAACCCACAATCCTAGCCTTACCGCAACCATAATTAGATAGCAATTATGGTCTATTGGGTGTTCTCTGCCTTTCCGTACGTACATGCTTGACCAAAGATGGTAGGTAGTCTGACGAAATGCTATTTAGGGTACGACCGTGTATCGTCGACTATCCCCTATCCATCCCCGTCTTTAGGTCGCTCGCATAGCAACCAAGGCATACTCTTGGTTCTTCTAACGCAGACCTTAACCTCTCATGAGCCTAGTATAATCACCTGGCAGCTCATAGAGGGATACCAAGGATACCCTCACGTTCCCCGAAGCCGCTGCTTCGTTACCCAGTTCGCTGGATCCTTTATCTAAATCAGATACTTGCTCCTACTCGTATACTTAAACGATGACCTACCGTATCAGGTTACTCATCTATCTATGAACTAGTCTAAATTTCCTTGACTAAGAATCATTACTTAGTTATTCCTCAACTAAGGTTTACCACTTAGCCTTATTCCCGTTATCCTTGTTAACTACGGTTATCCCCTATCCTCAGAACTAGGGTTTACATAATGGATTAAGTGTCACTTAAGTTCATGACTTAACCCGTCTACCAATCATGTCAAAATTGGCTAAGTATCCAAGTCCAAGACTTAACCCGTCTTCAAATCATGTCAAAATTGGCTAAGTATCCAAGTCCAAGACTTAACCCTACAAACCATGCTCACGTTGGTTAAGTATGTATTAAGCAATTCACGACTTAACCTCGTCCAATTATCATTCTAGATAGGTTAAGTATATATTAACTTGACCCTATCAATTTACTCAGTCAAATCGGTCAAGTGTATTCAAGCGATTCGTGACTTAGCCTTATCATGTTTTCACGTTAGATCGGTTAAGTATAGGTTAACTTAACCTCAATAAATTCACGAGTTAGATTGGTTAAGTATAGGTCACTTAACCACGTCAATTCATCATGTTTAGATTAGTTAAGTGTTTAACTTAACCCCATTAAACTACCAAGTGGGATTAATTAAGTCTAGGCTAACTTAACCCCATCCGATTTCCATGTTTAGACTAGTTGAGTCTAATCTTAACCCCATTCGTTAACCGTATTTTTCGGTTAAGCGTCACTAAGAAAACTTACTTAACCTTACCAAGTTATCGCGTTGGATTGATTAAGTGTTGGTTAACTTAACCCCATCCACTAGTCATATAAAAATGGTTAAGTGTCATTAGGCAAATCAAGTTACTTAACCTACCCAACCTTGTCGTGTTTTGTTAAGTATCATTAGCCTAATCAAATTACTTAACCCATTTGTCCATGTCATATTTGGTTAAGAGTCATTAATCAAATTAACTTAACCCTATCATGTGGCATTAATTACTTAATGCACCTTCACCTCTCACATTAGACTTTGTTGTGGTTACTAGTTAAGCCGGTCGGTTCTGGGTAGCTTTACACCACAACTTGGTCTAACCTCGGGTTCAAGCACAACATGACCAACTTCTCACATTGGGTCCTATTGTTTGCAACTACTAGTTAGGCCGGTCGGTTCCGGGTAGTTTTACGTTGCAAACTCAACCCAACCTCGAGTTGGCCACACTTATATTATCTAAGTGTCATGTCCATCATGTTTCCCAAAACATGTTACAAGTTTTCAAGCAATTGGGTAGACCTAACTTAATAGGTAAATTCCCAAAGGGTAGACCTAACTTAATAGGTAAATTCCCAAGCTTATGTTTTTATGCATACTTACATGTCAACTTCCATGTTATATTTCAAGTCATGTTTTCAAGTTGTATTTTCATGTCATTAGAAATTACCCATAACATAACCCAACGCTTTTAAACTCGCATATACGTTCGCGACAACGTAATGGATTAAAAGAAGAGACTTGGCAAAGGCATGACAAAAATGGATATTAAGCCACAAGTTAATCATGGTGGCAAATGAGGCACAAATGTGTTCATTAACTTGCATGTTACATTCTTAAGCCTCAAAACATGCATAAACCCAAACTTGGCACATAAGCGAATCATGGTGACAAAAGATATGGAATGATGACTAGTAACTCGCATATATCATCATATAAGGGTTATGACTTCATATGCAAGTTGACATAAAGGTTATGAGGGTTCTCATGTTGCCTAATGCAACATTTCAACATAAAGGTTGAAGCTTTTAACTCACAAGATCAAGATAATTACTTCATAAACTTGCGTGACATGATTGCATGTATCATACTCAATGATCAAACCCAAACTTGCAACATGAACATTTAACTTCATATTTAATATCTAAGAGTACGGAAAGGGCTTACATTGCTATGAAGGCACAAAAGATATGACAAAGCCCTTATGCAATCAAATAGACCCAAAATGCAAGCTCTAACATAAAAACCCTTGAGCCAAAATGATCAAAACCCTTGCTTTATGATGCAAAGATAGAAACTTGACTTGAATGCAAGCTAATGACACTCATACAAGCTTGAAAACACTTGTATGCATGGAAAATCTCTCATAGAAACCATTTAGAAATTTTATGAAGAGAGTGGAGGCCATGAGAGGTAAAATTTTGCCATAGTTTAGTTGCATGAATGAATAATGAGGATTTAGGATAGGTTAGGGTCTTGTTTATAGATTAGGCAAGTGTTTTAGGCCATAGAATTAAACCTAGATTCAATCCAAGCCATCAAAGCATGTCTTGGGGAAGAAGTCAAGTGTAGGAACCATCTAGGGCCTTTAGATTAAAGATGAACCATGAGAACCATCCAAATGCAAAATCTGCATTTGAGCGAATCGGCCCACGGGTTGACAGCCAAACACCGTGGATTAACCCCTAGTCGACCCAGCGGGCATGGGTCGACCTCAAAAATCGGCCGGTTCGGTTATTCCCCTCTCCCAATTCGCTGTTTTGAACATTTTTGCATATTTATTTATTTAATTTTCAATTATATATATATATATATTTCTCTGCGCAACCCATTTCACTTAATTAAGTATACTTTAATTTGGGAATTTTTCGTGAAACTTCGCGAGGCCATATCTTGGTCATACGGACTCCGATTTTCGAAAACTCGGACTCTATTTCGCGTATTTTTCCGAGACGAATGCAATGGCATAGCCCGTTTCCCTTGTTTCAGATTTTACAGTTTAATTCTGCCTCCATTTATGTTATAACAGGTTATTGAAAATACGGGTTGTTAGAGGAAGCCTGCTGCCCGCCTCCGAATCAGCTACTCGCGCATCACCAGCTAACATGTCTCTAGTCTGCTCGTGTGAGCACCCAGAGTAATAAGAGGAGACATAAAACTTTGGGTCAGACTTAAAGCCTGGTATGAGCGATAAGCATCTAAAGTGAACAATAACAGGTAGACTAAAACATACCTGAACCTGGACCTACAACCAAAGCGTTAGCACTACATACTGTACAACACTCTAAGGTATCATATCAAATAGTGTAAAGATACGGAGGTGGAGAGGTGTGCATGTCATAGGGATGGCAAACAATCAAACATAGCATCCATCCTCACATCTCTCACTCAGTGCGTAAAGCATACGATATTCACCACTTCGATCACCCAACATTCCTTGCTACGATCACTCTGCCCCATGAAGTCATAAATGGCTTCACTGCACTGATAGCGTAGCCATTAATCCTTTGCTATGTCCACTTTGCCCCATGGAGTCACAAGAACCCCACTGCACTGGCTCATAGCCTTACCAATCCGTACTATGTCCACTTGCCCCATGGAGTTATTCACCCCATCTGCGCTGGCTCATAGTCTTACTACGCATCACCTTGCCCCTCATGTCACAATGACCCTACTGCACTGATAACGTAGTCTTGCTACCATCACCTTGCCCCTCAGGTCATAATGACCCTACTGCACTGATAAGTAGCCCATCATTCCTTTTTAGTGGTGAATCGAAGTTATGAATGTCGACAACTCCTTAGCACACGTCCCGCAGCAAAGTCCAACCATGAAGTGAACTCCTTGGTTCCCAACTGGTTCCTGAGCTCTAACTTCCCATATCAGACTACCTTTGCATCTCGGGTTATTGGTCAATACTCGGTCGGGTCGGGTTCCTCCTCAAGCCATCGGTTCGGGTCGGTGTCCTTCATCCGTTCGGGTCGGGTCTCCTTCCGGTGCGGTTCGGGTCGGGCATTCCTTTGGGTTCGAGTCAGATGCTTCTCTTCGGGTCGGGTGCTTCCCTTCGGGTCAGGTCGGGTGTCCCTTCTTGGTTCGTGCTTTCGATCCGTCTTCATGCTCCCTTTATGTGCTCCTATCCGGTCTGCTTCCGTGCTCCCGCTCTGATTCGTCTTCGTGCTTCCGCTCCGATCCGTCCTCCTCGATCTGATCCGTTTTCCTTTATCCGATCCGATCCCAGTTCAGCTAGCCTGGCCTTCCTTTTTGCCACTTTTCCCAAGTGTTGGGTTCCGATCCGATCGGATCCTTTGCTCAGTTCAACTTATCCGATCCGAGCCCCCTTATCCGATCCGATCCGAACCCTGCACTGTTTTCTGCAACTATTCCAGCAAGTGTTTACACCATTCGATGAGGTTTTCGACCATTCTAACTATTGGAATCAATCACAAAGCATTTCATACAGTCATAGCAACATACATGATCAACCACAAACATCAAAACATCAATTTGATAGGTTAAAATGGATCAACATACCCAAAGTCCCATATTTCCCCTTAAGCATGTTTAGGTGAAACTAATTCTAAGATTAGCAAAACTTAACCAAATTAACCCAAATTCATATCATAGGTCTAAAACATCATTTAGGAATTTATGAACATTTTTCTCGAATTTTATCATGCTTAAATTCGCTAATTAGCACTAATCACCCCTAATTAGCCATAATTAGTGTAAAACTATGCAAATCACTCACCTTAGCCACAAATAAACTAAGATCTGAAATAATTCTCTGATTTGATGTGAATTTCAATGCCAAACAGCAGCTCCTATGTTGCTTTGGTGAAGATCTTCCTTGATTAGGGGTTGCTAAGCTTAATCCTTGACCAAAAGATGATTTGGAGGTGATTTAGAGGTTGGAGGCCATTTTTAGGGTTCCTTGGGGATAAGTGGAGGCTAGAAAACTGAAATGGAATGGTTCTCCATCTCATTTCAGCCCTCCCATAACCCTAATCCCGAAATGGGTTATGGGCCTACTCATTAATCACCCGATTTGGCCCAGTTAAGCAGTTTTCACCCTACAAACCTTGTTTCAGCCATATCTCCCAAACGGTAAGTCCGTTTGGCTATTATGACCACCCTACGGAAAGGTAAACCATCAAACGAAGCTAATGGAAGTGGTTTTAGGTCAAAATTCCTTTCAAATCAAAAGTTATGGCCGAAACAGTACCAACTAGGGGCAAAATGGTCATTTAAAAATCAACAAAAATCATGAACATGGGAAATGACTCTAATAGATGTTTCCCAGAGTTACATGACCGTACGACTTCACATGGGAAAGAAATAAATATTCTACGATCCTATGATGTGTAGAATACGGGTCATTACAAATACAACTAGTACTATACCGAATCTAATCGGGCAGATGACACTAGTTGCTAAAAAATACTAGAAAATAAAAGAAGAAGAAGAAGAAGATTTTTTATTAGAGTAATGGAATACAGAAAAATGAGATGGTGGCTACAATGACATTACAAGGGTATTTATAGGGGATAACCAAACCCTAACCCTAACCCTAATACAATGATAGATGGGCCTTAGGGAATTCACAAAAGAGTTTACAATGAGTGTCTCCAATGGGCCTTAGTTAAATCTATTAAATTTTTGGCCTTTCTTCTTTTCCTCTTGGTTCTTTGACAAGCCTCCCTTTATTTGAGATGTGCATGGCCTTTTTGTCAATCATTTTCTTATCCAATAGCAACTAGATGTGGGATCTTCATCTACAATTCTTCAAATTGTAAATATATAGCAATCTGATCTCCATTTCTCTACTTTTCTAGTTGCATGCGGGCTGGGTTGGAATATCTGTAAAAGCAACAAAACAATACCCAAGTAATATTTATTTATATACAAAAGATAAGATATAAGGGCATAAAATAAACACATTTCTATGTTAATCAAATACCCCCACACTTATCCTTTACTCGTCCTCGAGTAAAACAAAAATTAAAAACTAACTAGATAGGTCACACTTTCGTAGGAAACACGATTGCATTGAGCGTATGCAACAAGCCGTTAAACCTCTAGGTGTCTCTAGTAGGACGAGTGGTGTCTCGTGAGGGTTTTCAGCTGATACTACCCACAAAATCCAAATGCAGTATGCTATGATTCTAATGAAACTACATAAATGCAATGAACATATGCAAAATAAAAACAAAAATGAAAACATGACTTGTTTTTAGGGAAGTGGTACAACAAATTAAGTTAACAACTTCTAGTCAGTTGATTTTATTTTAGATACCTCAACTTGTCACAAATTTTCAATATAAATCAAGTTTTCAAATGTAAATTCCAGTTTGGCCAGTTAGTTCGGTCGATAACATAGTGCAACCATGAAATAGATTCTTAGTTTGCTTGGCACAGTTTGCAAAGTGGTATTATTATTTTCTCATGTATGGCTACTCAAATCAATAAGGTCAAGAAGTGTTTGGGCATCATCGCTTATTCTTTATTTTAAAATTTATGATTAAGTACATACACCTAACTTAGAAGACCAAGGTTTACCACACATGCACTGCCTCGCGGACTAACGGAGAGTGGGTAAAGAGCTTGGCGGATTGTGCAGGCCGACTTTGACTTTGTCAACAACGAGTCGGTAATCCTTAGGTGTCCAATCTCATAAAATGAGACCAAGATATTCCAATGCTGACTTTGTCAATAACATGTCGGATAGATCTTGGCGGGTTTGCACACCAACGCTAGATATACAAGCAATGTTGGATACCCATGGATTACTATTATTATTATTGAAATTATAAGCATAAAAGAGATTTACGCGAATTCAACTTAACACAACTTAGTTTTAAAGATTCGAAAAGCCAATATAAGTATCTTAAGTCCTCCACTTATTTAAACAAAGACTACAATATATAATAGATTTCATGGCCATCACCTAAGAATCTCCCTATTTACCAGTTACACTATTATCCCTCAAAATTAAACTTTTCATTATATTCCATATTCGATCTTAGCTGAGAGAAAAAAATACTATCAACTGATTAATAATCCTTAACTTATTTGTTGTATCAAATCTAAAATGAGTCGTATTTTCCAAATTTTTTTTTTATGGTAGTTCGTACAATCTAGAATGCATGATGGCCCTATCTAAATGCATGAAAAATGAAAAGGAAAAATTAAAGAAAAAAAATGAATTCAATGCAGACTCCCCCCACACTAGAACTAAACAGTGTCCACACTGTGAACGTTTCCTAAATTTGAAAGATCGTACCCAAAGGTAAATGAGATGCAAAATAATTTGAAGAATGAAATGCAGTTTAGCTATACGTAGGAATGGATCATATATACAATGATATATATGTTTGCGATGTATGCAATGCAAAGAATACCACCAACTTTCCCCCCACACTTGATTCTAGCCCGATTAATCAGATTCCCACTATGTCTAGGCATGTTTTCTACTAAGCAAAGGTTTTTGAAAACCATCTCATCATTATACCTAGATTTATAGTCCAATAGATAAATGTCCAGGGTCATCCTAACATGAAGTTTTTCAGCCAAGCCACCATTCCAAAAATAATTCATGTGTTCAACAAACTTATCAGTGTAATTATTCAAAAATTTGTGATCGTATATAAATTCAATGAAATTTGACATCTGAGTGTTGTTCAAGACTATGTGATCACATTTCTCATCATTAACTGACAACGTATTTTCGACACTGACAATTTCAAGTTCGTTTGAAATTTTCTCAAAGTTAAAATTTTCGAACTCGTGATGTGAATCTACTCCTTCCTCATTTGGCAACTCTTCCTCATACAATCCAAAGAATTCATTTCCATTAAAATCCTTTTCAAATTTTGAGTTGAAAAATTCAACATTTTCATTCTGTTCAATTTCTAGAATTTCAAGTTTTCACAGCTTGAAAGAGGAAGATCATAATCTAGGCTTAAATCTTTTTCTTGAAAAGAGTTGAAGTCCAAATCATTCACTGAATTGTGAACAACTTCATTTAGATCATTATTCTCAATTTCGGAAGTTGTTGTTTGAAAATTTTCACTATCAGTAAAGAATGGATTATTTTTTGATTCATTGCTTGTTTGAATTTGACTTTGTTGCTCAAGTTGTTCTTTAAAAGATGTCATTAAAGAAAGAAGTTCATCAAGTTGTCTATCTTTATCACCAAGCTGTCTATCTTGCTTTTCTACCCTCTCTCTAAGAACGTTAAGATGATATTCTTCAGAATCGTAGATTTGAGAACTCTCGTTTTCGATTTCTTGATTCTCAAAATTATAGTCCACATCAATTTCATGATCAATATTATCTCCAATGAGGTGGTTATTTGAATTTTCAGAAAAATGACCATGATATTGGAAGTCATTTTGATTTTGAAAATTAGGTTCATAACCAAAACTGTCGAAATTCGAGGTAAAACTGCAATTTTGGTCATATTCAAGATGTGGATATGGGTTATTATTTTGAAGATTTTGATCGACTTGATCGACTTGAAAATCATTTTCATATCCAAAATTATTTTCGAATTGGTTTCGAACCCCGTATTGATGTTGATCAAAGGTATATTGTGATTCGAAGCTATTTGGATGTGGCCCATAATCGAAATTATTGAAATTTGAGTTGAAGTCCCCATTTCGATCATAACTTTTAAAATGTTGGTCATTTGGAAAATTTTGAAAATTGTTGGCATTGGGCTTACGAAATTTTGGAAAATCTTGCCTCATGAGTTGTAATTCAAAATCATACTCTTCAAGAGGACGTCTACTCTGATTACTATCCCACATTTCTCTCAATGATTTTTTTGAATTAGACATTTTAAAGAAATCACAACAAAACAGACATTATTCTCACTTCAAAATAGTATAAAATACTAAGTTGTGCTGTATTAATTAACTAACTCAATTAGAAGGGGAAGAGGGTCTTATGGCCGTTCACGTATAGTATAAGTACTATGGGATACGACCAATGTTTTACGGGTAGTATGCAACCTCTTTTGCTAATAGTTCAATAAATTGAACAACTATATATCCGCAATCCAATTTGAAACACCCCACCTCCGTTAGGGTCACTCTCAAAGGGAATACCCTAATTTTGGTGGAGGTTTATAAGTATAAGTCACAGATTTACAAGACAGATATAAGAACACATATTTGTAAACAGCGGAAAATCAACAAACTTTTATTTCATAAAGCAAATACGTGCTACAACAACATCACCATAATTGTCTTACATCTTTTCCAAAAACATAACACTTTCATAATTTGTCTTGATCACATTATTTAAAGAAGCATAAATAAAACATAGATAAACTGCAAAAGCCCCATAGAGTTTGTCCAAAGCCATAGTTCAAGACGAAAAGGACCAAGCAATACATTTCTCTTCTTCAAGCTGGATGTTAAACCCGGTCAAGCTGCTGTGTTCCCTCCCTGTGGACCTGGGGGGGAAGCGGAAGAAAAGAAGACGAAAGAAAAGTAGAGTCAGACATAAAGCCTGAGTAAGTCTAGTACTATTCTGTCTATGAATAAAGAACTGGGTATGATAAGTATAAACAAGAAGTGGGAAAGCACTATAAACTTGGTTAAGTTGTCTAGGGTCGAATATTCTATCGTACCCCATGTTAATCTCTGAACCCATATAAACTAGTTTCCAACTGGCACCCCATAATCAGGGTGATGTGATCCGTTCTATGATGATCGGCTCCTACTCGCATAGTTACATGTGTCTTACGGCCCCCCGATGTTGTAGTTACCTATGCTGGTCCCACCATGGGTTGTATCAAGTCCCATGGCGGCGGCCCGACACAATCCTAGAGTGCACAGGTATGCTACTGGTGCCCAACGCCTTATTTTTCTGCGCCGGAGTGTGTGCACGCCCGCACACCGTTAGAACCTACACTGCTACACCACCGCTGTCGATTTGACCTCTTACAATCAGCCCAGTAATCGTGCCCCACCCTGCCTAGTTTCAGGGTATCCTGATACACCTTCTAGGGTTACTGCTGAAAAGGGTCCCCCCGTTACTAGGTTTTCTATCTCTAGCCAACATGCTAAGTTGGTTAAGTGTTTCCTAACCTAACCCCCACCAGTCCGTTTAGTTTAGCATGTTCCATTTTGATTAAGTCTTTAGTTCACTTAATCCTAGCAATCCTGACTCAGCCTTAATTGTCTTATTAAGGCCCTGACCTCTCACATTAGACAGGTATTGTTGTGGCTGCCTGTTGCCGGTTGGTTCCGGGCAGTCTTACGCCACAACTTAGTCTAACCTCGGGTCCTTATTGGGCTCCATGTTTAACCTCCCACATTGGATAGGTATTGTTGTGACTACTGGACAGCCGGGCGGTTCCGGGCAGGTTTACATCACAACTCAATCCAACTTCGGGTTAAACACATCGTATGTTCTACATTACATATTTTATCTTTCTTCTTCTTTATTTTCTTATATGTAAATATTTGCGGCCCATTATTAAGTTAATGGTGTAGAGGTTACAACAATCATGGGCCCAACCCATACTTGAATTTGGGCCCTTCTATTTTATATTTTCATTCATTAGTAATTTTAATCCAAAGTTATTTTCCCCCGTTTAACTCGTCCGTTTATTATATATATATATATTGGGCTTAGCCTTTTAAAGCCCAACTTAGCCATGCGAAAAGGGGAGGCTTAAAGCGTGATTACATACACAAAGAGGGGAATGTGAACACATGAACTTGCAATATGACGTTGGAAATACAAAATAGAAACTAGTGTACTTGCATAGTAGTGACATATACTTTGGTCATAAAGCATAAGTGACATGAATCAAAGCATGTAAACTTGTAGTTAAGTTAAGAACATCACTATCGACACATAGGCTTTAACTACAACATAAACCTATATTTTTATTCAGGCATAATGTCAAACATAAGCAAATCATGTTCATAAGACGACTACATGTTTACAAAGGTGCTTACTTTTGTTACTAACACAAAAGTATAGTTCAACTTAATCATGATTTTAAATCTATTCACATGGCATAAATATTTCTAACATGAAATCATGATTTTTACTTTAGTCATGCAAACTTGCAAAAGGGATTTTTGAATCTAAGCTATGTACCACATATGTCATCATACAATTCTTGTTACCAATATAGACCTAACATGGATTTCAATTATGCAAAATATCAATCATAGCCTAGTCATATTCATAAGTTTGCAAATAGGTTTTCTAGCACAGAAGTATGGCTTAATACATAAATCATGATGCCAAATCTTCAACATAATTTCATATGGACTATGATAACCCAAACTTATTCCAATTACTTCACAAAAAGGATGTTTGTATAAAAATACACATTATGATGGCATAGTAGCAAAACCCCAAACTTGCATGAATTTCAATTAATCAACTACATACATGTAGCTTCAATATGGATTACATAATTTGCGAATATTCCAAACGTATACTTGCATAAAAATACCGCATGTAGTTTTTCATAATTGAATAACATAATTCGAGAATATCCAAACGTATACAATATTCCAAATCGATAAGAATCATAGTAACGCACAAATTATGAATTATTTATCACCACAACCAAGTATACAAACCAACACAGTTATTTGTTCATACCAAAGTAATACTCTACTTACAATGGTGAGGCGAATTCTCAAATTTAGGGATTTGAAGATGCGGTTTGATTTGATTGAGTTGCTTTATGCCTTAGAATTTGCCTCGTAATCCTCTCTCCAATTGGTGGCTACCCCTAGTCGTTCCTCAGCAACATGGCGGCTTTGTTCTTATTTTTGAATGAATAGATTAGGGTTTAGTCTAGGGTCATTTTTATAGGGGTAATGAATTGATTAGGACCATTGATGTTGCCTGGATTGATCGTAGCCATTCATCCTAAGGAGAGACCAATTAGAGCCTGCCACCTAGCCCTAATGACAAAGCAGTCTACAGAAAATCGACCAACATAGAATAGGCCAGCCAGGTTGGACTGGGTTCGACCTGGCTCTGGACCAGGTCGACATGCCTGTCGACAGCCCTGTCGACAGCCCTGTCGACCTGGTTAGACCAGGTCGACAGCCCAGTCGACCTGGGTGCGTGAGGCGGGTGTTCTTCCGCCCTGGCCCATTGGGCCCCACTTTTAATTTTAAACTGTTTTATTCTGTTTGAATTTTAAATTTAATTCAGAAACTTCCGAAGGCCATATCTTCTTCATACGGACTCCGTTTTTCGATAACTCGGACTCTATTTCGCGTATTTTTCTGAGACGAACGCAATGGCGTATCCCGTTTCCCTTAGTTCTTTGATTTCAAATTAATTATACTTTAATTTGTGAATTTCACAGTTGTAGAATTCGCGGGGTGTTACATTCTCCCCCACTTAAAAGGATTTCGTCCCCGAAATCTTCAAGTTAGGAGGAATGTATATCCTACCATCCAATCATCCATCTACTCATCCATCAAACACGAGCATCCATTGTCCTTAAAAGACTTCTAATGCTTCATGATCATATGCGAAGTGTGTGTGTGTACATGTACTTATCTAATGCAAAATCAGGCGGTCTAATGATTCAGTTCACCTCCTTAATGCGAATTATGTAGGTGCCATGAATCCATTATGTATGCAAATTTTCCTATTCTTGATTCTACATGAGTGCACAATCATTCAATACAAATGCAGCATCCACATGACAACACATTAAAGTTCAACCACATACGAATGCAAACATATATGCACATGCAATATGAAGTGACTGAGCCGATCTAAAACCTAGATTGTGTGTGTATATGCAACCACGAGCAACCACTAGCAATCACTTGCAACCACTTGCAACCATTATCCATAACATGTTTCAATTACATGTTTCCATCCAAAGGGTTTCTACCTAAAAGATAAGGTCGAGGAAATATACCTAAAAAGATAGATAAAAGCGCAACTTAAGGAAAAGGAAAGATCAAGGATGTACCCTCGAACAGAAAAGGGTAGGCTGTACGGATTCTAGCTTCAGTTTCCCAAGTCGCGTCTTCCTCGGTGTCGCTCCACTGAACTTTGACGAGCTTGACTTCACGGTTGCGTAGCTTCTTCACTTCCGTTCCTAATATGCGGGTTGGAACTTTTCTTATGGTTGCTTCGCGTTCCACTTCGGTCTCTTCGAGGATATTTGGCTCTACCACTTCAGCAGACTCATGTAGACATTTTCGGAGATGTGAAACGTGAAAAACGTTGTGGACTCCAGCCAACTTCTCGGGTAGCTCTAATCTATAGGCCATTTTCCCAATTTTCTCGATGATAGGGAATGGCCTTACGAACCTTGGTGCTAGCTTTCCTGTGGTTCCAAAACGAACAACGTTTCTTAGTGGTGATACCTTGAGAAAAACTCTGTCTCCAACCTCAAATTCAAGGTCGGTCCTTCTCTTGTCGGCATAGGACTTTTGTCTGTCTTGGGCCGTCTTCATCTTTCTTCGTATTAAGTCTACTTTCTCTGAAGTCTCTCGGATCATATCTGGTCCAAGTATGAGCTTATCAGTAGACTCCCACCAACAAGTGGGCGATCGGCACGGTCTTCCATATAAAGCTTCGAAGGGCGCCATTCCGATGGTTGCTTGATAGCTGTTGTTGTAGGCAAATTCCACCAAAGGAAGGTGGTCTTCCCATGTCCCTCCGAAGTCAAGGACACACAGTCTTAAAAGGTCTTCCAAAACTCTGTTCACTCTCTCTGTTTGGCCGTCGGTTTGGGGATGATAGGCTGTGCTTAAGCATAACTGCGTTCCTACTGCTTCTTGCAGACTCCGCCAAAACTCGCTGGTGAAGATGGGGTCTCGGTCACTAACAATGCTAGATGGTATTCCATGGAGTCGCACGATTTCCTTAAGGTAAAGTGATGCTAGGGATGAGGCAGTTCTTTTACTTTTGACAGGTAAAAAGTGGGCGCTTTTAGTAAGCCTATCCACTATTACCCAAATGCTAGTGTTGCCTCTCCTAGACCTAGGCAGCCCATCGATGAAGTCCATTGAGACGCTATCCCACTTCCACTGCGGGACCTCAAGAGGATGTAGCAGTCCGCCAGGCTTTTTCTGTTCCGCCTTAACCTGTTGGCACACCATACACTTAGAAATGAACTCTGCCACGTCCTTTTTCTTGCCGTTCCAGAAGAAAGTCCTTTTTATGTCTTTGTACATTTTATCTCCGCCTGGGTGTATCGTCATCTTGGAGTGATGTGCTTCCTCGAGAACCTTCTTTATTAAATCTTTTGTCTGTGGGACGCATAGTCTTCCGTCTCGCCTTAGCAAACCCTTATCGTCGATGGAGTATCTGTTGAGGTGACTTGAAGTCTCACCCCTAATTAGCCTATCAATTGTTTCCACAAGCTGAGGGTCTTTGCGTTGTGCTGTCCCTACTGAATCCACTAAAGTTGGGCGCACTTCGAGAGATGCTAGCAAGCCTGGTACGAAATCGGAGGAAGGCCTAAAGTCGAAGCTGGCTATAAACTCTAGGCTTTGTCTTTCAACAAACAACGGGCTTAGGGTCAATCTCTTTCGGCTCAACGCGTCTGCCACTACGTTGCCTTTGCCCGGAGTGTAGGAGATTTCGAAATCGTATGAGGCAAGAAACTCCATCCATCTTTGTTGCCTCAAGTTAAGATCCTTCTGCGAGAAAAGATATTTCAACGATTTATGGTCAGTGTAAAGTTCGAACTTCTCACCTAGGAGATAGTGTCGCCAAGACTTGAGTGCAAAGACGATGGCGGCTAACTCAAGATCGTGGGTTGGGTAGTTCTTTTCGTGCACCTTCAACTGCCTCCCGCCATAAGCTACTACCCTTCCTTCTTGCATTAGGACGGCGCCTAGCCCTGTCCCACATGCATCCGTATAAACAGTGAACATCTTGCTCCCATCTGGCAGCGTCAAAACTGGGGCTGTTGTAAGAGCCCTTTTCAGTCGTTGGAAAGCAAACTCGCAATCCAAGTCACAATTAAACACTAGATTCTTCTTGGTCAATTTCGTGAGCGGAGCTGAGATTTTCGCAAAATCCCTTATGAACTTTCGATAGAAACCCGCTAGTCCTAGAAAGCTTCGGACTTCAGTTGCATTCCTTGGTGTCTTCCAATCCTGTACCGCCACTACCTTAGCAGGGTCCACTGCTAACCCTTGTTTGGATACTATGTGCCCAAGGAACCTCACCTCTTCTCTCCAAAAGTGGCATTTGGAGAACTTGGCTTTTAGTTGATGGACTCGCAAAGTTTCCATGATTGCCCTTAAGTGTTGAGCATGTTCCTCTTCACTCTTTGAGAAGATAAGGATATCATCTACGAAGACCACTACGAATTTGTTGAGGAAATCTCTAAATACCCTACTCATTAGGTCCACGAAGTACGCAGGTGCATTTGTCAAGCCGAAAGGCATGACAAGCCATTCAAAGAAGCCGTCTGGGGTTCTGAACGCCGTTTTATCGATGCTATCTTCAGCCACCCTTAGCTGATGAAAACCGGTTGCTAAATCGAGTTGGGAGAAAACAGACGCTCCTACAAGCTGGTCAAACAAATCGTCAATTCTAGGGAGAGGGTGCCTATTCTTTTTCGTTAGCTTGTTGAGCTCCCTATAGTCAACACATAGACGGAGTGAACCATCCGCCTTTGTAGCGAACACCACTGGAGCGCCCCATTCTGAAATGCTCCTCCTAATGAACCCCTTTTCTAGAAGCTCTTTAATCTGTTTACTAAGCTCTTTCCTTTCCCGTGGAGCCATGTGTCTAACGGGTAACGCAACGGGCTTTGCATTATCTACAAGATATATGCGGAAGTCTATTTCCAGCTTCGGAGGCAAGCCCTACACCTCTTCGAAGACATCCGGATATTCCCGGACCACTCTAACTGATTGCAAATTTTCAACAGAGGCATCTAGCGATTCAAGATAACTAAGCATAACCGCATACGAGGGATTACAAGAAATTTCCAAAGTATTACCGAGCTGGGTTAGGAGCCTAACAACCCTTTTTTCACATTCAAGGATGGCCCCATTACTGGATAGCCAATCCATACCCAAAATCAAACCATAACCCGAAAAGCCCAAAACAAAGGCACTACATTGAAATTCTACACTTAGAATAGAAATTTTCAATCCCAAACAGATCATAGACAAATGAGCTGGGCCCCCAATTGGGTTTGAAACAATTAAGGGGTCCTCTACCATACTAGTTTTTAGGTGCAGAGATTCTACTAGAGCAGACGAGATAAAGGAGTGTGATGCGCCAGAATCAAATAAAGTACGAACGGGGTGATCATAAAGATAAACTACACTTTCTACAGAAGTATTTATACCTCGCTGTTGCAGAGGTGGCGCTTCCAGCACATGAACCTGTGCCCCTGGGGTGGATCCAGCCCTCTGCCCCTGTCCTCGTTTCTTTGGGCAGTCCTTAGCCCTGTGGCCTGTCTCACCGCAAGAAAAGCACCCACCATTCTCCTTGGCCTTCTTTTTCCGGCAGTCCTTTACTAAGTGCCCCACTTTGCCACAGAAATTGCACTTCCTCTTCTCTTTGTTGCCTTTCCCGCCTTTCTTAAAGTCTGTCTTTTTAGGTTGCAAACCCTCTTTCTTTCCTTGAGAGCTTTCTGCCTTTGTCTCCTTCTTGCCCTTATCCTCTTCATTCAGCAATGCCATTTGCACCAATCTTTCATACGTGGCTCCCATGGGTATATGGGTCATGGCCAAACTGTGTAATGGCTCATTCAACCCTTTGACGAAACAGAGAGCCTTCTTGTGCGGGGTGTTGACTAGGTCAAGCCCAAACCTAGCCAGCTCATCGAACTGATTCACATACTCTCTGACTGTCTTGTCCTCTTGCTTAAGAAATAAGAATTTTTCCAACTGCAAACTTCTTTCCGCATCTGAGAGAAATTTAGTCTCAAACCTTGCCCTGAAGTCCTCCCATGTCTCCACTGGTCTTTCAGCATTAGTGACTTCCCACCAGTAGGAAGCCTCGCCCTTCAATAGCCACACTGCCAATTGTACTTTTTGTCTATCCTCTACCTCAAAGATGATGAATAGGTCCTCAGTTTCTTTCAGCCAATTCCTAGCTGCCACGAAGGACTCAGTTCCATGGAAATCCCTTCCTCCCATAGCCTTAAAATCTTTACATATCTTAGCAAAAGTGTTTCCCCGTGGAGGAGGTGGAGGAAAAGGTGCTGCTGCAGCTGGATGATTTCCGGCAGCTGGGGGCGGAGGAATGGTAGGACCTGGCTGAGTGGCTCTTGCTTCTAAGAACCGTCTAAACCAACCAGGTATTGGCACCCCTTCCGGCAAGTTAAGATCTTCGGACATGCTGAAACAAAAAGGATAGATTCAAAACGAAGGATAAGAGATAGTACCTATGGCTTTGGGGAGTGGACTTTGCCTTTTTAAAATAAAAATAATATTTTTCCTTTTAAAAATGCTTCTTTAAATTTCCTTTTTTGAAAATAATTTTTCAAAACTTTTTATCTTATCTGGTAAACCTATGCTCTGATACCAAGTGAAACACCCCACCTCCGTTAGGGTCACTCTCAAAGGGAATGCCCTAATTTTGGTGGAGGTTTATAAGTATAAGTTACAGATATACAAGACAGATATAAGAACACATATTTGTAAACAGCGGAAAATCAACAAACTTTTATTTCATAAAGCAAATACGTGCTACAACAACATCACCATAATTGTCTTACATCTTTTCCAAAAACATAACACTTTCATAATCTGTCTTGATCACATTATTTAAAGAAGCATAAATAAAACATAGATAAACTGCAAAAGCCCCATAGAGTTTGTCCAAAGCCATAGTTCAAGACGAAAAGGACCAAGCAATACATTTCTCTTCTTCAAGCTGGATGTTAAACCCGGTCAAGCTGCTGTGTTCCCTCCCTGTGGACCTGGGGGGGAAGCGGAAGAAAAGAAGACGAAAGAAAAGTAGAGTCAGACATAAAGCCTGAGTAAGTCTAGTACTATTCTGTCTATGAATAAAGAACTGGGTATGATAAGTATAAACAAGAAGTGGGAAAGCACTATAAACTTGGTTAAGTTGTCTAGGGTCGAATATTCTATCGTACCCCATGTTAATCTCTGAACCCATATAAACTAGTTTCCAACTGGCACCCCATAATTAGGGTGATGTGATCCGTTCTATGATGATCGGCTCCTACTCGCATAGTTACATGTGTCTTACGGCCCCCCCGATGTTGTAGTTACCTATGCTGGTCCCACCATGGGGTGTATCAAGTCCCATGGCGGCGGCCCGACACAATCCTAGAGTGCACAGGTATGCTACTGGTGCCCAGTGCCTTATTTTTCTGCGCCGGAGTGTGTGCACGCCCGCACCCCGTTAGAACCTACACTGCTACACCACCGCCGTCGATTTGACCTCTTACAATCAGCCCAGTAATCGTGCCCCACCCTGCCTAGTTTCAGGGTATCCTGATACACCTTCTAGGGTTACTGCTGAAAAGGGTCCCCCCGTTACTAGGTTTTCTATCTCTAGCCGACATGCTAAGTTGGTTAAGTGTTTCCTAACCTAACCCCCACCAGTCCGTTTAGTTTAGCATGTTCCATTTTGATTAAGTCTTTAGTTCACTTAATCCTAGCAATCCTGACTCAGCCTTAATTGTCTTATTAAGGCCCTGACCTCTCACATTAGACAGGTATTGTTGTGGCTGCCTGTTGCCGGTTGGTTCCGGGCAGTCTTACGCCACAACTTAGTCTAACCTCGGGTCCTTATTGGGCTCCATGTTTAACCTCCCACATTGGATAGGTATTGTTGTGACTACTGGACAGCCGGGCGGTTCCGGGCAGGTTTACATCACAACTCAATCCAACCTCGGGTTAAACACATCGTATGTTCTACATTACATATTTTATCTTTCTTCTTCTTTATTTTCTTATATGTAAATATTTGCGGCCCATTATTAAGTTAATGGTGTAGAGGTTACACCAATCATGGGCCCAACCCATACTTGAATTTGGGCCCTTCTATTTTATATTTTCATTCATTAGTAATTTTAACCCAACGTTATTTTCCCCCGTTTAACTCGTCCGTTTATTATATATATATTGGGCTTAGCCTTTTAAAGCCCAACTTAGCCATGCGAAAAGGGGAGGCTTAAAGCGTGATTACATACACAAAGAGGGGAATGTGAACGCATGAACTTGCAATATGACGTTGGAAATACAAAATAGAAACTGGTGTACTTGCATAGTAGTGACATATACTTTGGTCATAAAGCATAAGTGACATGAATCAAAGCATGTAAACTTGTAGTTAAGTTAAGAACATCACTATCGACACATAGGCTTTAACTACAACATAAACCTATATTTTTATTCAGGCATAATGTCAAACATAAGCAAATCATGTTCATAAGACGACTACATGTTTACAAAGGTGCTTACTTTTGTTACTAACACAAAAGTATAGTTCAACTTAATCATGATTTTAAATCTATTCACATGGCATAAATATTTCTAACATGAAATCATGATTTTTACTTTAGTCATGCAAACTTGCAAAAGGGATTTTTGAATCTAAGCTATGTACCACATATGTCATCATACAATTCTTGTTACCAATATAGACCTAACATGGATTTCAATTATGCAAAATATCAATCATAGCCTAGTCATATTCATAAGTTTGCAAATAGGTTTTCTAGCACAGAAGTATGGCTTAATACATAAATCATGATGCCAAATCTTCAACATAATTTCATATGGACTATGATAACCCAAACTTATTCCAATTACTTCACAAAAAGGATGTTTGTATAAAAATACACATTATGATGGCATAGTAGCAAAACCCCAAACTTGCATGAATTTCAATTAATCAACTACATACATGTAGCTTCAATATGGATTACATAATTTGCGAATATTCCAAACGTATACTTGCATAAATCTACCGCATGTAGTTTTTCATAATTGAATAACATAATTCGAGAATATCCAAACGTATACAATATTCCAAATCGATAAGAATCATAGTAACACACAAATTATGAATTATTTATCACCACAACCAAGTATACAAACCAACACAGTTATTTGTTCATACCAAAGTAATACTCTACTTACAATGGTGAGGCGAATTCTCAAAATTAGGGATTTGAAGATGCGGTTTGATTTGATTGAGTTGCTTTATGCCTTAGAATTTGCCTCCTAATCCTCTCTCCAATTGGTGGCTACCCCTAGTCGTTCCTCAGCAACATGGCGGCTTTGTTCTTATTTTTGAATGAATAGATTAGGGTTTAGTCTAGGGTCATTTTTATAGGGGTAATGAATTGATTAGGACCATTGATGTTGCCTGGATTGATCGTAGCCATTCATCCTAAGGAGAGACCAATTAGAGCCTGCCACCTAGCCCTAATGACAAAGCAGTCTACAGAAAATCGACCAACATAGAATAGGCCAGCCAGGTTGGACTGGGTTCGACCTGGCTCTGGACCAGGTCGACATGCCTGTCGACAGCCCTGTCGACAGCCCTGTCGACCTGGTTAGACCAGGTCGACAGCCCAGTCGACGTGGGTGCGTGAGGCGGGTGTTCTTCCGCCCTGGCCCATTGGGCCCCACTTTTAATTTTAAACTGTTTTATTCTGTTTGAATTTTAAATTTAATTCAGAAACTTCCGAAGGCCATATCTTCTTCATACGGACTCCGTTTTTCGAAAACTCGGACTCTATTTCGCGTATTTTTCCGAGACGAACGCAATGGCGTATCCCGTTTCCCTTAGTACTTTGATTTCAAATTAATTATACTTTAATTTGTGAATTTCACAGTTGTAGAATTCGCGGGGTGTTACACAATTATACGAGACAATCAATTTCACAAAGCACCAATTTTCAATTATATTATTTTGCAATGTCAAATCAATCTTTATAATTGAGAAACGACGAGAGTGATGATTTTAGTTATGGAAATTCGTCCCTCACAAACAGATCCAGAAATATCAGTCACAGAACAGTCACAGATTAATAACAGAAAATTAAAATATTGTACAAGCAAGCCGCTGCCCCTGCAGAAGATTTTTACAAGCAATTTCTATATTTTTCAAAGTAGCAGAGCACCTGTAGAGTTCATAAAATTTTACAGTGGGCTATAGCAGTCCGTCCAGAGAATTTGAGCAGTGCTCATGTTTCAAGTTCAACTATTTGCAGTCGCTTGACTTTTCAATTTCTGTTTGTTGCTTGACCTCTTCGCTTTTGACTCCTATATCTTTGTTCGTTTTGGTTGAACGATTTCTTCCCTTGATCTTTGTTTTTGTTCTCTCTATTCTTTTTTTTCTTTGTTTAAGAAAAGAAAATAAAAAAAAATAAAAACAATTGAAAAGAAGGAAAAGAAAAATTAAACTAGCAACTGACTCAACTAAAAAAATAAAACAAGCGAAATGATTCAGCTTGGAAAAAAACAAAAACAAAACTAGACTCAAAGAACTATAAGACAGAACTCTAACTCGACAAAACTAGACCCAGAGGCATGTACTAAACTCAAACCATGCACTCAAGAATAAAAGGCAACACCACCTTCCAAAATTACCATGCACAATTATCTCCCCCTTTATTTTATTTTCCAACACAAATAGTATAAAAAAAGAACAGCTTAATTTAAGCAGCACCCACGCACCTCTTTCCTTCTGTAAATTTCAATCGATCCTCCTAAAAACCAAGACTCACTCCCCTTTATTCTTGAAAACAGATCACGCTTTCCTAATTCAGGGAACCAAAAACACTCAGACCAACATCCCTATCCCTATTTTTTTCTAGCAATTGCCCTCGATTCAGGGTTTGTCCAATTGGATACAAGAGGAACCGGTGAATTAGAGATCGGTTTTATGGTGTTCTTCGGATTTTCTTCGACTTGCAATTTGGGTTTCTGATCGGGTAGTGATGGGTTTCAGTGAAAACGAGTTCGAATTGAGGATGACCGATCGGTTCCTTGCATGATTTGAGGTTTACTGAGTTTGGGTTTGTGGTTGTCGGATGAGAAGAAGAATTTGGATGTTGCAGTTCGGTGGGATGTTTTAGTAGAAGGTGTACACGAGGTTGAATTGGGGTATTTGATGAGGCTTTGGATCTGGGGTGTACGGGGTGCTTGTTGTAGGTGTGGTTGCGGGATATGGAAGTGGAGGAGGGGGCTTTGGAGATGGGATTTGCGATTTCATGTGTTTTGGCTTGGAGCGTGAAGATGATGAGGGTTTTGGGTTGAGGATTCGGTGAGTAAGTATCTGACTGGTTTGAAGAGGCTGAAGGATGCTCGGTTTTGGAGTGGTTTTGGTAGGAGATAAAGCAGTGGAAGTTGTCTGTGAGGTTCAAGAGAAGATGGAGTCCTTTGATTTGGTGAACGACAATCCGAATTACCAGTTTTTGAAGGAGTGCTTAGCATGGTTCTAGAAATAGGTGGTTCCGATCAAATTGGGGCTGAGCGATTTGGTATGTGTTGCGGATTTTGGTGATGTCGTTGGCTATGAGTGGTGGAGCGAGATGTGAGGGTGCTGTTTGTATGATTTTGCGTGGACGGTTTCTGGATTTTTGTGATGGTGTGGGTGGAACGTTGATGATGTCGCTGTATGACGATGATGGCAGATATGGACAGTGAATGATGGAAACAGTGGATACACTATGTAGCAACAAGAAGGACTGCACAGAAATGAAAGAGATTGGAAAGGAATTAAAAAAAAAGAAAAAAAATTGAAAAGGAATGGCAAGAAAGGAAAAAATGCAAAAGATACTTTTAAAGATTTTTTTTTGGAAAGAAATCATATTGTAAAAGAATTTCAAAGGGGGAAAGAAATAAAAGAACATAAAAGAAATTGAATAAAAATTGGTAAGTTTTTTTCTAATTAGAAGATTATGGTATCAACTCATAATACAAAATCAATCAGTCAAGATTTTTTTTTTCCTTTTTTTATCTATACACAAGAAAAGAAAAAAAGACTAACACGAATCAGAAATTAAATAAATAATAAAATTTAATTATTGCCTCACCGGCAACGGCGCTAAAAACTTGATCGACGTTAGAAAAGCGTGACATTTTAAATAATTACTGCAAGCGTACAGGTGTGTAGCATACGGGTCGAACACAGGGAGGTAAATTAAAATCAAATTATTTATCTAATCTCTTGGGCGAGTTAGACAAAGCCTGGAGATTTTGTTGAAATAAAAACAAATTGAAATTGCAAACGTAGGATTATCGTTGAATCTAATCAACAATTAATCACTAAAGAAAGTAAATTGCAAAACAAGAACAACAATGCAGAAAATAAAAGTGCAGAATAAGAAGAACAACAAAAAAATAAAATTAGGATTGTCGTTGAAACTAATCAAACGACTAATCACTAATGAAACAAATGTAAAATACAACTAGTACTCTACCGAATCTAATCGGGTAGATGACACTAGTTGCTAAAAAATACTAGAAAATAAAAGAAGAAGAAGAAGAATTTTTATTAGAGTAATGGAATACAGAAATGAGATGGTGTCTACCATGACATTACAAGGGTATTTATATGACATAACCAAACCCTAACCCTAATACAATGATAGATGGGCCTTAGGGAATTCACAAAAGAGTTTACAATGAGAGTCTCAAATGGGCCTTAGTTAAATCTATTAAATTTTTGGCCTTTCATCTTTTCCTCTTGGTTCTTTGACAAGCCTCCCTTGATTTGAGATGTGCATGGCCTTTTTATCAATCGTTTTCTTGTCCAACAGCAACTAGATGTGGGATCTTCATATACAATTTTTCAAAATGTAAATATATAGCAATCTGATATCCATTTCTCTACTTTTCTGGTTGCATGCGGGCTGGGTTGGAATGTCTGTAAAAGCAACAAAACACTACCCAAGTAATAGTTATTTATATACAAAAGATAAGATATAAGAGCATAAAATAAACACATTTCTATGTCAATCAAATACCCCCACACTTATCTTTTACTCGTCCTCGAGTAAAACAAAAAATGAAAAACTAAATTAGATAGGTCACATTTTCGTAGGAAACACGATTGCATTGAGCGTATGCAACAAGCCGTTAAACCCCTAAGTGTCCCTAGTAGGACGAGTGGTGTCTCGTGAGGGTTTTCAGCGGATACTACCCATAAAATCCAAATGCAGTATGCTATGATTCTAATGAAACTACATGAATGCAATGGACATATGCAGAATAAAAACAAAAATGAAAACAAGACTTGTTTCTGAACTGGTACAACAAATTAAATTAACAATTCTAATCAGTTGATTTTATTTTAAATACCTCAACTTGTCACAAATTTTCAACATAAATCAAGTTTTCAAATGTTAAATCCCAGTTTGGCCAGTTAGTTCGGTCGATAACATAGTGCAGCAATGAAATAAATTCTTAGTTTGCTTGGCACAATTTGTAAAGTGGTATTCTAATTTCCTTGTGTATGGCTAGTCAAATCAATAAGGTCAAGAAGTGTTTGGGCATCATCGCTTATTCTCTATCTCTAAAAAAGTTGAAATTTATGATTAATTATATACACCTAACTTATAAGACCAAGGTTTACCACCCATGCACTGCCTCGCGGACTAACGGAGAGTGGGTAAAGAGCTTGGCGGATTATGCAAACCGACTTTGACTTTGTCAACAACGTGTCGGTAATCCTTAGGTGTCCAATCTCATAAAATGAGACCAAGATATTCCAATGCTGACTATGTCAACAACATGTCGGATAGAGCTTGGTGGGTTTGCACACCAACGCTTGATATACGAGCAATGTTGGATACCCTTAGATTACTATTATTATTATAGAAAATATAAGCTCAAAAGAGAGTTACGCGAATTCAACTTAACACAACTTAGTTTTAAAGATTCGAAAAGCCAATATAAGTATTTTAAGTCCTCCAATTATTTAAACAAAGTCCACAATATAGAATAGATTTCATGACCATCACCTAAGAATCTCCCTATACCGGTTACGCTATTATCCCTCAATATTAAACTTTTCATTATATTTCATATTCGAACTTAGTTGAGAGAAAAAAAAATACTATCAACTAATTAACAATCCTTAACTTATTTTGTTGTATCAAATCTAAAATGAGTCGTATTTTCAAAAAAAAATGGCATGTTACTATAGTCTAAAATGCATGATGGTCCTATTTAAATGGCTGAAAATGAAAAGAAAGAAAAATAAAGAAAAAAATAAAAATGAGTGAAATGCAGACTCCCCCCACACTAGAACTAAACAGTGTCCACAATGTAAACGTTTCCTAAATTTGAAAGATCGTACCCAAAGGTGAATGAAATGCAAAATTGTTTGAAGAATGAAATGCAGTCTAGCTATATGTAAAAATGGATCATATGTACAATGATATATTTGTTTAAGATGCATGCGATGCAAAGAATTCCACCAACTTTTCCCCCTACACTTGGTTCTTGCACTGTGAGTCCCATTACCACTATGTCTAGGCATGTTTTCTAACAAGCAAGAGTTTTTGAAAACCATCTCATCTTTATACCTCGATTTATAGTCCAGGAGATAAATATCCAGGGTCGTCCTAACATGAAGTTTTTCAATCAAGCTAACATTCCAAAAATAATTCATGTGCTCAACAAATTTATCAGTGTAATTGTTCAAAAATTTGTGATCGTATGTAAACTCAGTTGCAATCGTGAAATTTAAACTTTGAGTGTTATTCAAGACTATGTGATCACATTTCTCATCATTAATTGACAACGTATTTTCGACACTGACAATTTCAAGTTCGCTTGAAATTTTCTCAAAGTTAAAAATTTTCGAACTCGTGACGTGAATCTACTTCTTCCTCATTTAGCAACTCATCCTCGTTTGGTAACTCCTCCTCATACAATCCAAATAATTCATGTTCATTAAAATCCATTTCCACTTCTGAGTTTTTGAAAAATTCAACATCTTTATTTTCCTCAATTTCAAAAATTTCAAGTTTCTTGCAGCCTGAAAGAGAAAGATCGAAATCAGAGCTTAAATCTTTTTCCTGAAAAGAATCGAACTCCAAATCATTTGTTGAATTTTGAACAACTTCATTTAGATCGTTATTCTCAATTTCCAAAGTTGTTATCTGAAAATTTTCAATGTCAGCAAAGAATGGATTATTTCCTGATTCATCGCATTGAATTTGATTTTGTTGCTCGAGTTGTTCTTTAAAACACGTCATTAAACAAAGAAGTACATCAAGCTGTCTATCTTTTTAACCAAGCTGTCTATCTTGCTTTCCTACTCTCTCTCTAAGAATGTTAAGGTGATATTCTTCAGAATCATTTATTTGAGAGCTCTCATTTTTGATTTCTTGATTCTCAAAATCATAATCCACATTAACTTCACAATCAAAATTATTTCCAATGTGGTAGTTGTTTGAATTTTCAGAAAAATGGCAGTGATATTGGAAATCATTTCGATCATAGAAATTATGTTCGTAACCAAAACTATTAAAATTCGACTGAAAACTGCAATTTTGGTTATTTTCAAGATGTTGATACGGACTATAATTTTGGAAATTTTGGTTCACAACCCCATATTGATGTGGATCAAAGCTATATTGGGATTCAAAGCTATTTTGAAGTGGATGTGGCCCATAATCAAAATTATTGACATTTGAATTGAAATCGCCATTTTGATCATTTCTATGATTTTAAAAATGTTGGTCAGTTGGAAAATTTTGAAAATTGTCGACATTGGACTCATAAAATTTTGGAAAATTTTGCCTTATGAGTTGCAATTCATACTCATACTCTTCAAGAGGCCGTCTACTCCGATTATTATCCCACATTTCTCTCAATGTTTTGTTTGAATCAGACATTTTAAAGAAATCACGACAAGACAAAAATTATTCTCACTTCAAAATAGTATAAAATCCTAAAGTTGTGCCCTATTAATTAACTGACTCAATTGGAAGGGGGAAGAGGGTCTTATGGCCGTTCACGTATAGTATAAATACTAAGGGATACGACCAATGTTTTACGGGTAGTATGCAACCTCTTTTGCTAATAGTTCAATAAATTGAACTACTATATATCCGTGATCCAATTATACGAGACAATAACTTCACAAAGCACCACGTTTCAATTATATTATTTTTGCAAAGTTTCAGAATTGAAAAACGACGAGAGTGACGATTTTAGTTATGGAAATTCGTTCCTCACAAACAGATTCAGAAATATCAGTCACAGAACTGCCACAGAATAATAACAGAAAATTAAAATATTGTACAAGCAAGCCGCTGCTCCTGCAAAAGATTTTTACAAACAATTTCTATATTTTTCAAAGCAGCAGAGCACCTGTAGAGTTCAGTAAATTTTACAGCGGGGTATGGCTGTCCGTCCAGAAAATTTGAGTAGTGCTCACGATTGAAATCCCACTGTTGACCTCTGAATTCCTTGTATCGCTTGTTTGAATTCTCCACTTCTCGTTGCTTTTGATTTGCTTTTGGTCTTTCTCTTTTCTTTTCTTTGTTTTTTTCTTTTTTTTAAAGAAGAAAAGAGAACAAACAACAAGAAGAAAAAAAACTAAACTACTTGACACTCTAAAACTTAACTAAACTTGCCTACAAAAAAAATTGGTATTTCAAAAAACCAAAAGACTCAACCGATTGGCTCGAAATCCACTACGAAAAAAAAATTGGCAGTCAAACCAAAACACTCCATCACGTCCAGTAAACAGCTATAAGAACCCGTCCCCTTTTCCACTTTCTCACAATAATAAAAAAAAAGTCAGAAACAACAAAGAATGTGGCTTTTTTTTGTAATCGAAATAAATTTCGGATTGGCTTCAAATTGATTGAATTAATAGAAATATTTTTCGGTTTGTTGAGGTTTTTTCGAAGTGCGTTTGGATATATCGATTGGGGTTTGTGAATCGAACTTGGATTGGAATCGATTTCGGTTTTTTTTTGAATTGGAATTTGGGTTTCGAATCAGCTGATGGTGTACGGTCCTTGGCTTTCTTGTCAGAATTGAAAATATGTTGACTGTGGGTTTTGCAAGGATGGAAGATGAAGGGTGGTTAGGGTTCACGGTGATGTGCGGAAGTCCGCAAGGCAGATGAGATTTGGGGAGGCTGGCAAGCAGGGCTCGGTGATGGTGATTTTTTTCTGGGTTGAAGGAGTAGAGTAGTTGTTTCGAGATGAGGTAGGCTGGCCAGAGGATGAGAGGTAGCTGAATTTTGTTGTTGCTTGGATCAGCGTTTGCAAGGGGTGATTGAATATGGGAAGGCAGATGTTTTGGGGAAGTTTGGATGGGGGAATTAGTAAAACGGGCGTGCTGTGTATGACAGTGAATTCGGGTTCGAATAGGTGTTTGATTTCTGGTCTGAGGGAAGATGTTTTGTGCGAGAGTGAGTGTTGGATTTGGATATTGGGGGTGTGACAACGTTGGTTTGTGGTGTTGCGGATGGTTGTCGTGGTAAATGATGGGAATGGTATTGAACGGTGTTGAGTTTTGGTCAGTGGATGTAGGAATTTGAGGAAAGATGATGTTGTTGTGAAGGGATACGTGACTTTCTCATGGTGATGAGGGGACGTTGAACGACAATGGGAAGGTGTTGGAATTGGTAGATGGTGGTCTGAGGCTAGCGGTGGGAGAAGATCTGCAGTTTGGAGTAAGGGGCGTGAAGGTGGTTGTTTTTGGCAATAGGATTTCAAGACTAAGGGGGAAAAATGCAGAAGGAATTTTTTTTTCTACAGAAAGAGAATGTAAAAAAAATGGAAAATGTTTAAAGATGGAAGGAAATAAATGAAAATTGGAGTTTTTTTTAGAAGGAGAGAGAAATTTGTGAAAGAAAAGTAATTGATTGGGAAAAAGGGAAGAAATAAAAGAAAATTTGGCAAGATTTTTTTTTTGATTAATAAACAAAAACAACAAATAAAAATAAACTAACACGAATCAGAAATTAAATAAATAATAAAATTTAATCGTTACCTCCCCGGCAACGGCGCCAAAAACTTGATCGACGCTTCCTATGAAATATAAAAACGCGATATTTAAATTAAATTCTGCAAGCGTACAGGTGTGTAGCATACAGGTCGAACACAGAGAGGTAAATTAAAATCAAATTATTTATCTAATCTCTTCGGCGTGTTAGACGAAGCCTGGAGATTTTGTTGAAATAAAAACAAATTGAAATTGCGAACGTAGGATTATCGTTGAATCTTATCAACGATTAATCACTAAAGAAAGTAAATTGCAAAACAAGAACAACAATGCAGAAAATAAAAGTGCAGAATAAGAAGAACAACAAAAAAATAAAATTAGGATTTTCGTTGAAACTAATCAAACGACTAGTCACTAATGAAACAAATGTAAAATACAACTAGTATTCTACCGAATCTAATCGGGTAGATGACACTAGTTGCTAAAAAATACTAGAAAATAAAAGAAGAAGAAGAATAATTTTTATTAGAGTAATGGAATACAGAAATGAGATGGTGGCTACCATGACATTACAAGGGTATTTATATGACATAACCAAACCCTAACCCTAACCCTAATACAATGATAGATGGGCCTTAGGGAATTCACAAAAGAGTTTACAATGAGAGTCTCAAATGGGCCTTAGTTAAATCTATTAAATTTTTGGCCTTTCTTCTTTTCCTCTTGGTTCTTTGACAAGCCTCCCTTGATTTGAGATGTGCATGGCCTTTTTATCAATCATTTTCTTGTCCAACAGCAACTAGATGTGGGATCTTCATCTACAATTTTTCAAAATGTAAATATATAGCAATCTGATCTCCATTTCTCTACTTTTCTGGTTGCATGCGGGCTGGGTTGGAATGTCTGTAAAAGCAACAAACCACTACCCAAGTAATAGTTATTTATATACAAAAGATAAGATATAAGAGCATAAAATAAACACATTTCTATGTCAATCAGAATCTATCTTCAGCTCCAGCTATCCAGAAAGAGCCTGCTAAAACCTGGGACAAGGCTGCCCGTGTAGAAATAGGGGCACCCGAGTTTGCAAGTGAAACAAACAACGAGTCAGCCATGGGATGGTATGAGAAATCTACTTAACACATTTACAATATGGCCAATCACAGGACCACGCCACTTTCGTGGAACGGGTTTACTCCATTGGATTGCCAGTGCTTTAAAACAAAATCTTATAAACATCGCAATGCTTTTTATAAAAATGAAGCCATTATATGACTCAGTTCCCATCACACAATGCAACGCAAACCGGAGGATAGAGTTTTTACCTTATAATGGCCAAAGTATGCTTGATACGAATAAAACAAAGGAATTTTATATTATTACTATTATGTATATGTTTCAAAATAAATTTCAAATCATAAGTATCAATCATAGACTGCATTAATGCCCCATACCACTATGTCGCCATACATAGTTATACAATCAAAACTGCACAGTCACGTATTTGGAAATTGGATTTCCTGTCCTGAACCAAGGCGAAAGATAGTCCTTACCGACTTCGAGACCGTCTAGCCCGAGTCTCGGGATCAGAGCTCGAGAGACCCTTGGATCGTCATGGCCAGTCCGCCGATGTGGATTAAAATTCTTGAACACTGCATTTCCCTGCCCTTTGGGGCGTAAGTGAGCCAACGAATGACTCCATCGGTCCAGGATCGACCGATATAACCGAGGCGCCTCGCAACAGCAACAACCACATAGGTGAAAATAGTATAAATGTCAGCCTGTTCAAGCACCGACACCACCTCTAGCTAGAAGGAAACACATGCCCTCCCTGATGTCCTCTCCCGTTTCTGGTTCATACCGGGGTGTGAGGCTCGCGAATTCACGTTATACACAAAGCTACGCCACACAGGTGGTGCTTTGATCATCACCACAAGACTTTGCTTTTCAACAGAAGCATTGCTCACTGCATCTTAGCATGCTACACAGGCAATTCACACCATGCAACTGATGGCTATCAATCACACAGAATGAATTTCAATGTCAGACACACGGTCCATTTACAAGTCCGTTCTGGGTCTGAACGAAACCGGGGGCACTATATACCTTGCAAACCCATCGATCTCCATGTACGTCTGGACAATCACCACTCATTATCCATATTTTGGGATGCCTCCCAATCAGGACATCATTTACCATCCAAACGAGGTGAAGATCTCCGGTCTTCGACCACCGTCTTCATCTTCGATTTCTTATTGTCGATTCAGTTATTCAGAATGGAATAAACCCAGTCTTTCTGAGCAACTCTCGTATATGATAAACAAGTGCTACGCAAACACACACACGCCCTATTCCAATTCATTAGTCACTAACCGTAAATCAGTAAGAGAACGATTCCCCAAATATTAACCCCGAAGGCCGAAACCAACATCAGATCAAAACCCAGGAAACCATTCGACTTAGCTAACCTTTAGTTAATTTCGAATTTCACATTCCATATCGTTTATAATATTTTATAACGATTTATCGGTATTTTTATTTATTTTAAAATAGCCAATTTATTCAAACGATGCTTCGGGCCATAACGCGGCCGTGGCGCTGTTTTCCTTCAGATTTGATTTACACATATCTGAAAATCTAACCATTGCAACTTCACAAAATTTATATCATTAGAAAGATCTTTTCAAAACGAATCCAACGGTTCCAGTGTTTGGGAAAATCCGACGATCGGATCTCCCGGTACAATCGTTTGAAGTTTCGATTTCAAAATACGAACTGCAGCGTCATTATTCGATTTAATTATATATATGTATATATATATATATACTCGATTCTGGCGCTGTTTTTCTTCAAATTTGAATCAAACATTCCAGACAATCCAATCATTGGATCTTTACAAAGTTGGTGTCGTTGGAAAGATATTTCCAAAGCGAACCCCACTGTTTCAGTTTCGGGTAAATACGATGGTCGGATCTCCCGCACTGGTCGTTTGTAATCACGGTTTCAAAACACGAACTGCAGCTTCGTTATTCAATTTATTTTAATTATATTTATATTTATATAAATATAATCGATTCTTCTATCTCAAAACTATATTCTTTTCATACATTTTGATAAAAATGATATTTTTATCCAACATACATTTATTTCAACACTTCACTATTTTTAACAATTCATGTATATAGTAAAAATGTGATTTTTATTGTAAAACGATTTATTTCAAAATACGACTATTTTATATAGTTCGTATAGATGTTAAAAATATGATTTTTATTATAAAACAATTTATTTTAAAACGCGAACACCATTCAACACATGAATTTCTATTCAACGAATGAATTTCTATTCAACACATGAAGGTTTTCTATAGTTTGTACATAAATAGTAAAAATGTGTTTTTTTATTGTAAAACAGTTTATTTAAAAACCTGACTATTTTATATAGTTCATATAGATGTTAAAAATATGATTTTTATTATAAAACAATTTATTTTAAAACGCGAATATTTTATATAGTTCATATAGATGTTAAAAATATGATTTTTATTATAAAACAATTTATTTTAAAACACGAATACCGTCCAACACATGAATTTCTATTCAACGAATGAATTTCTATTCAACACATGAAGGTTTTTTATAGTTTGTATATATAAAATAAAATTGTGTTTTTTTATTGTTAAAACAATTTATTTAAAACACGAACACCATTCAACACATGAATTTCTATTCAACGAATGAATTTCTATTCGACACACGAATATAGTTCCAACACATGAAAATAATTCTAACACATGAATATTATTCAAAATTTCGGCAGCATAACGGCAGGGTAGTTAAAACCGGGGTTGTCCCTAGTATGGCTCCTCGCTCTACCTTAAAGCCTCGCAGCTATTGACAATGGGGATTTCATGCATCTAGTTCGTACGCAGGCGGCATGTATTTTTTTTTTTCATTTTCACAAACTAATCCTATGTGGTTTCAACCAAATATTCCTCAACCACAAACGGGTATTTTTCAACCACAATTAATCAATTTCAACCACAAACAATTCTAATCAACCAATTTTCACACCAATCACAACCAATAAATATCGTCCATGGTTTGTGGACGAGGGCCGTGTGTATATATATATATATAAGCAAATTTCACTTCTATTCAACACATATATAATTTTTACAACGCATATATAACTTATATATCGAACGTACAACATATACAACGCTCCTATAACTCATACATCGACTATATAATTTACACATCATCGTTTTCCATATCGTTTATAATTTAGAAATCTCAAATTGGGTTCCACTCCACCAAAAATAGCAGAAGGCTCAGAAAAATATGCGGTCTCTTCTAGAATGTAGAAAGTGTCCTCACGGTCCCGGTGTCTCTTGTTTCATTGGATTTCGACAAGGAACGAAAAAGATATGATTTTTTACAAGTTTGCAATGCTTAAAAGTGTAAAAATCAGTTTTAATTAACAAGGCCGTACCTTTTCTGAAATGGTTCCAAACTAGGTTTGGATATTTCGATCAATCCGTGTAACGGTTCCATGATCGGGTTGCGCGAGGTCGAAGGGGGAGGAAAGGCGCAGGGGTCGGTGGTGGAGCGGTCGGGTTCGGCGGCGCCAAGCGATCTTGGTGGCGGTTCATAGGTCGGAACTTCACGAGGGTGATTCTCTCGATTTTCTCAGTGATAATTTGCAAACTTTATATGGATTTGAAGAGAATTCCAAGCTCTACAAAATCCATAACATGTGCCCTGAATTTTATTGAGTAGATTTGGAGAAAAAGAGGAGAGAAGCTGGAGAACCCTTTCCATCGTGTGCTCTTAAAGGAAATACGGGGAGAGAGAAAATGAAGTGGACCAATGATATTTTTTTATATTTATATATTTTTGAAAATTCGAAAATACCCCTTATCTCATGTAAACTCCAATCCAAACCCAACGACTGTCGTCCCTAGCTAAATACCCCCATTCCGAACACAATGGGATATGTTTCGTAGGCCTATTCGACTGTTTCAGTCAGTTTTTCTTCAAATTAAAATGTATAGCATTCAATATTTGATTTGAACGTACATTTCAATTTACCAGGGCCACAAACTGATTCGAAAAATTTCAAAAAAATAAATCTAGCTATGTTTTGACGATACGTTCCCAACAAAACTAGTTTCGTTGAATTTTGAGACTGTTTGAAAAATGGCCCATTTCTAGTCGATCCAATTTAATAGAAATCGACCAAACACAATTTCCTTTGCCATGCTCACATGCTAGCTTCAGAAATTATGAAATTCGAAACCTAGCAATAGTTTAACATCACGGATCCAACAAAAGTGGTTTCGTCAAATTTCGAGGTCGTTTGCAAAATGGCCAATTTCACGGGCTATATAAACTCTATAGCGACTTTCTGAAAATTCATTTGGCCATAACTTTTGCTTCCTGCTATGAAACTTTGATTTTTCAGATTTGTTAGAAAGATATTCACTAACAGATTTAAATATTTTTGGTTTCACTCAAATCCGTTTTGTTTTGCACCCGGTACCGTCAGTCAAAGTTTGAATTCAAATTTTGAAACTACCGCGCCATTTTAGGCCTTGTTTATAATTAGAAATAATAATATTCATTTTCAAATGTCGATTCAAACTTACTTTTCATCGTTATTATTTAAAATATTTATTTAAAATATTTAAAATCCACTAAAATAGCCAATTTAAAATTTTAAAATTGGTTCAGATATTCTGTGTCGTTACATATAAGCATTGTATAAGTTGTATGTGCGATGTATAAGTTATATATGCGTTGTAAAAATTATATATGCGTTGAATGGAATTGAATTGAATTTAAATGAAATCGAAATATATTTATATACATATATATATACATACTCCCCTCGTCCACAGACCATGGACGATATATATTGGTTGTGATATTGTTTGGATTTTGGTTGATGTAAAATTTGGTGAATATCACGAATGGTTGATTTGATATGATTGATTGTGTTTGAAATCCCAATAGGATTAGTACATGGGAAAATTCGTCTGCGTACGAACTAGATATTGAAATCACCTTTGTCAAAAGCTGTGAGGCTTTAAGGTAGAGCGAGTAGCCGTACTAGGGACGGTGCCGGTTTTAACTACCCTGTCGTTATGCTGCCAATTTTTTTTGAAATATTCCTGTTCGATTTATATTCATGTATCGAAATATATACATGTGTTGGAAAATATTCATTTTTGAAATCAAAATGGTTTGAATGATAAAAATAACATTTTTATCGAATGTATGAAATAAAATTGTTTGAACAATAAAAATAACATTTTTATCGAATGTATGAAATAAAATTGTTTGAACGATAAAAATAACATTTTTTATCGAATGAATGAAATAAAGTTGTTTGAACGATAAAAATAACATTATTATCGAATGTTTGAAATAAATTGTTTTACAAATAAAATCACATTTTATATATATATATATATATATATAAATCGCTAAAAATCTTCATTTTAGAAATAAATTGTTTTAACAATGAAAATCACATTTTTATCATCAATAGGAATTATATAAAATAATAGTGTTTTGAAATAGATTATTTTGACAACAAAAATCACATTTTTATTATGTATATGAATTGTTAAAAATAGTCATGTGTGGAAATAAATATTTGTTGGATAAAAATATCATTTTTATCACATATATGAAATGAAATGGTTTTGAAATCGAAGAACGAATTATATATATATAGATATATAATTAAAATAAATCGATTAAAATTTTCATAAACTAAATAAATCGAATAACGAAGCAGTAGTTCATATTTTGAAACCATGATTTCAAACGACTATTGCGGGAGATCCAACCATCGGATTTTCCCGAAACCGAAACCGTTGGTTTCGCTTTGGAAATATCTTTCCAATGACACCAACTTTGCAAAGATCCAATGGTAGGATTTTCTGGAATATTTAATTCAAATCTGAATGCAAAGAGCGCTAGAATGGCTTATATTTATATATAAACACAATGAAAATAAATCGAATAACGGTGCTGTAGTTCGTATTTTGAAATCGTAACTTCAAATGATTGTACCGGGAGATCCAACCTTCGGATCCCAAAACTAGAACCGTTGGGTCTGCTTTGAAAAGATCTTTCCAATGATGTAAAAATTGTAAAGATCCAAAGGTTAGATTTTCAGATATGTGTAAATCAAATCTGAGAAAAAACAGTGCCATGGTCGCGTTATGGCCTAAAGCGTCGTTTATATAAATTGGCTATTTTTAAATAAATAAAAATAGCAATTAATCGTGATAAAACATTATAACTGATACGGAATGGAAATAAACCAAATTTACCCAGTTTATTGGATATTTGATGGTTGAATGTGTTTGACGTGAAAATTACATTAACGAACTGAATTATGGATGTTGAATAATTTAACCATTGAAATGAATTGACTTGAATTCTAAGTATGCATGGATTATTTGAAAAGGCCGAGTTAATTCTCATTTCAAATAATTGATCGACAGTTAGAAGTCGAAGATATGAAGATGGTGCAAGACCGATGATCTTCGGGTCTGATGGATGGCTACTGATGCCTTGGATGGGAGTTGCTTCCCTGAAGGGGTTACAATGGTGGTTGTCCAGACGTACTTGTTGATCGTTTGGATGTGCAAGGAATAAAGATCCTCCGGTTTCGTTCAGACCTAGAACAGACTTGTAAATGGATGTGTGTCTGACGTTGTATATTGACTACGTGGCATACAGAGATGGTGTGATCGAAGCTTTTGTTGAAAAGAAGAGCTTTGGGGTTAATGATCAAAGCACGGCTTTTAATAGCTAGCTTCGTGTTTAGCATTGATTCACGAGCCTCACACCCCGGTATGAGCCAGAAACGGGAGAGGACATCAGGGAGGACCTGCGTTTCTTTCTAGCTAGGAGTGGTGTTTTGGGTTTTACACACACGGGCATTTTACTTATGTGGATGATGGATAACGAGGCGCCTCGGTTATATTTGTCGCTCCTGGGCCGATGGTTTGGTCAGTTTATGACCTGTTTACACCCCATAGAGTGGGAAAATGCAGCGTTCAGGCATTTTAATCCACTTCGTGTGGACTGGCCCTGACGATCCAAGGTTTGCCTGCGCCTTTCCTGAGGCTCGAGCTAGAGAGTCGCGAAGCGGTAAGCACGATCCCTTGCCTTGGTTCATGAGGGAAATCCAATTTCCAAATGCGACATCGTGCGGTTTTGATTGTATACCTATATATGGCGACATGATATATGGTACCCTTACGGTCTATGATTGATACTTATGATTGAAATTGTTTTTGAAATATATAAACGCTAGTAATAATATAAAATGATCTGTTTTATTTGTATCAAGCATATTTTGGCCATTATAAGGTAAAACTCTATTCTTCGGTTTGTGTTGCATTGTGTGTTGGGAACTGAGTCTATAGTGGCTTATTTTTGTAAAAAGCATTGCGATGTTTAAAAGATTTACTTGTTTAAAGCATTGGCCTTATTGTAAAATATGTTTAGTAGATTTCTCATACCAGTCCCATGACTGACTTGTAGTTTGTTTCACTTGCAAACTCCGGTGCCCCTATTTCTACATGGGCATCCTTGTATTCAGGTTTTAGTAGGCTCTTTCTGGATAGCTGGAGCTGGATTCTATCACTTCTTCTTTTTATGCTTTTCAGCTCATATTGTACATATTATGTTTTGATTCCGCTGTAGACATTTTATGTAAAGCTGAACTGTATTCTGTACTAAGTATGATCCTGTATACTGTGTAACTATGATGATTATTATTTCCAGTGTATTCTGTTGTACATTGTCTAGTGTATTTATTTATTTCTGTTCTGCTGTTATCTGTTTGTGTGTTATATTCCAAAGATTACCCTTGCCGCCAGGGAACGGGGGTTTGGGATCGTCATAGCTGAAGTCGAGCAACGATGCGTTGACCTTCTTTAAGTTGTCACGTAAAGTCGATGTTATTCTTTAATGCTTGATTGAGCTCAACTGTTGTGTTCTCATATTTTTCATTAAGAGAGCGGATCTATGCTCATGTTGCGGGCGCTTCGAGGTCCACAGTAGGAGGGACATTTTCATTAGTGGCCAGGATATCCACCAGCTGAGGCTGTTGGGATGTTCCGGCTTCGACTGCGGCTGAAGAAACAACCATTGCGTTCTTTGGCCGCTTTCCCATCGTGAGCGGACTCGGCGGCAGGTTTTAGCAAAGGAACCTAAAGCTCGTTGATGTCAAGATGTCAATGTGTGACAAAGGCGCATATCCGAGTGTTCCCAGCGAAAACACCAAATGTTGACAACAAAAAATGCCGTAAACACCCAAGATTCCAATTACTAGGAATTTTTAATTTGGTCGCGTAGACAAGAGAGGAAAGAGGTAAATAACACAAGAGATTTACAGTGGTTCACCCTCAAGAGAGGCCTACGTCCACTTTGAAGAGTCGTTGGAAATCTACTTATCAATGAGCATTACAAGGTTGAGACTATCTCATGATATCTCATTACATTCACTTTCGTAATCATCATATGTTAAGTATCTGAAAAAAAAACAATTTGGTCCTTCTTCTTCCTCAAAGAGGAGATGCCATTAAAGAGGCTCTTGAAGCTCTCTGGATGTCCCAAGTGGGATAATTCCAACCCCTTTGAAGTGTGAGGCCAAGGGGTATTTATAGGAGAGTGGTTAGGTAGGAGTAGGTTGAAATAAGGGACCACACCCAGAATTTCGCACCCGACCCGCCTGAATGCACATATTTAAAGCCCCCCTTGGGGTGCGAAATTCGCACCTCTTGAGGTTATGAAATACGCAACCCGAGGGGATCGAATTCGTACCCCGTGGGGCACGAATTTCGTACCCATTAGGGGTTCGAAATTCGCAACCCAAGGAGTATGAATTTCGCACCTTGCCTGGTGTGAATTTCGTATCCCTTAGTCATGCGAAATTCAAACCCCAAGGGATACGAAGTTCGTGTCCCAAGGGATAAGAAGTACATGCCCCGAGGTGCGCGAAGCCTACATGCATGTGTGCTTGGGGTTTCGAGACTTGGACTTGCGACTCTTTGGGGATTGAGGTCTTGGTTTGGCAACATTTGGAGGAGCGGCGAGGTTCACGAAAATTGTTGGTTGAATCCTGACTTTGAGTCGATCTGGTAATTCTGGGCAACATACTTGTTAGTGGAAATCTTATGAATCTGGCGGAGCCCACTGGTTCGATCGCTTCCAGGACTATGGGGCCCCGACCCCTATCGGCGCTGCTCCCAGATCCACTTGACGGCTCGCCTTCGGCTCAGCTACAGATGGATACTGATGGAGGTCGCATTCGAGGGATGCGACATTCTGCTAGTGGCCAGACTCGAGTCTTCTGGTGCTAGAACCCGGATGATATTGGCAAAGCCTTCGGGTTGTAATATCACGTGATATGTTGAGTCGAGCGTGTCTTGCGTACTTTTGGGAACCAGACCAAAAGATCGGTTAACAACTTGCATATCACGCTCTACATATATAGTATAAAATCCAAAACCACGGGAGCTGACTGGAGATGGATTCCAACTATGACAAGGTATGAGGCTACCTTCCGATCAGTGTACTCTAGAAGGGATACACTGGGGTTCAACAAGAACATCTTGCATTTTGGCCACACATGATTGACCACTCATTTAGCATAAGTGTATCGAATGTATTATCACCCACAGTTGTTAGCTTTCCAACCGTACTCCGTAAGACATAGAACCAAAAGAAGAACAATTAAGGATTTTCTCTAGTTCGGTCATAATACACCCTGCTTGGGTATGACCAACCTAGTGATGCTGCCTGCTCGATTTTTGGCATTTCCCAGTTGTGAGGCTTGAGGATACGTTTATCATCTTAGAATATCTGGTCACCAATCACTTTGAATGTCACATCGTAAAACCTGTCAAATCACTGGTTGATCTTCCCAAAAATATTACAGGTATAAAAGCTAAGAGAAACAAATTCTTCTGCCACCAAACGTAATATCTTGAATAGATCGTCTTATATGATATGTTAGGAGTACTCTGTCACACATTCATCAATACAAGTTGTCTTGGGACTTGACATACCGAAGGCACTATCCAATAAATAGAATAGCCATTGCAATTAATCCGTCTTCAATTATCTTCAGCATAATCTAATTCGTTACACCTATGCCTATACTTAGTGGTTTTCAGATAATAAATCCAACCGGTCTCTCCGTATTTACAACGATGGTCAAAAATCTTTGATTGCTGGTGATTTAACTATCAAAGGAAAACATCCATACAGCAACGATCTTATTTCCAAGTGGATATTCTACAGATCAATCACCAAATAACACTGGCCCCTTTTGATTTAATTTCTTATTAAATTGCCATTTCCTAATATCCTGTTTTCTTATCTTTCCCAAATATTACATAAACTCGTTTTGCCTCTCATAATCTTGCGAAAATATTTTTGAATATATATATTTTTCGTATTCTAGAAAATATACGATTAATGTCGGAAAACATTTCCATCTTTTTATATTCCTTATTTTCTATATTTAGAAAATAATATTCGTAGTGGAAAACATTTCCAATTCCCATTACTTAACTTCTCATTAACCATTGCTCAGTTAATCATGACGTCAATCAAGTTGAGGTATAATTACCACTCAGACCTTAATTGAACAACATTCTAGACTTTGAAATAGATAAATTCATGATTTAAATCTTACAAACATTGCTTATGCAATTTTGTATTCATTTTAAGAATCCTTTTCTTTTTCGGAAAAACATTGATTATAACGATAGTGTTATAATTCCCGCTACAAAAATATATAATTTTAAAATATAACTTGTATTCATTTATTTAAATAAATACATACATAAAATTATCAATAAATAAAAAATAATTTTGTTTGATTTTAATGGAAAGAAAGAAGTATTTTCCTGAATTCAATAGAATCGAAATTCAATAACTCACTCTCTCTTGAATATTCTATATTCGATTAGTATTCCAAATTTCAGAATAAATGTACCAATTCAGGTTAACTCAAATTGCCTCATAACAATGCGTATTTACAAAACGTTTGCTTTCAAATTGTTATTCACTTTCAAATATAAGTATCATTCCTTAATAGGAATCTAGACTCGTTTTAATAATCCTAATTCAAATTAATATTATTCCAAAACGTAGGATTTTATAAATTCATACTTTATATTTTATTTCATAAATTCCATTTATAAATTATAACATAATTTTGATTACATATTCGATTATAAATTATTTGTTTCAAATCCAATATTAATTATCTTGTCAAATTCTAAATTATATAATATAAAATTTCTAAAATTAAATTATTTTAAAAACATTCGACATCATCTAATTATTATTACAAATCCTTATGGTTTTACTTAGTTCTATTCACATTTCGAGCATCAAAATAATTCCATCATTTTATTTGGAAATGATTCTCCAATTTCCCCTTTTTAAATTCATTCTTATATTTCCAAATTATTTAATAATAACTATTCCACTTTATCTCTAAATATCGTTTATATATCAAACTACTTATTTTAATATAATTAAAACAAGTTATTGTATTCTAGCTCAATCAAGATTTAATTTCTTTTATTTAAAAATAATAATAGGTTTCTCCTTTTTAAAACTCGAATTCTTTACCAAAATATTTTTAAGTTACTTAAATACCAATTAATTCAGGGCCATTGTAATTCCGCATCCCAAATAATAATAATAATTAACAGACTATTTGTCACGTTATATAACGTAATATATGAAAAATAACAATATAATTGTTGAGGAATCCAGTTGGATCCGTCAATATGTTTACCTGCATCCACAGATGTTAATCAACATAAATAACAATGATTTCATATCAATAGGAAATATTATAATCAACAGAATCTGTATTCAACCAATTATCTATATATATAATTCAACTAATTTATATGTAATTCATCCATGCATCCATCACATAGTAGTCAATCCTTTTTGTATCAATATTAATTAACGTTTATAATATTATAACATTAAATAGAGTTAGTGTGTTTACCCACCTTGTTTATTAATCATTGAATCACAATTAATTTACGATTTAACTGATACATGTGCCAAATTATATCAAACTCGCTAGAGTAGTATTCTTCGATACGATTTCAATGACACTTGTTTCATTGAATTCTATGATCGTATGAACATATTATCACCATTGCAATTTATATATGAATTAAAGCATTATTAATTTAATCTAAAATAATTAATCACTTAATAATATTGTTAACGTTAATAAATCCTCTTTAGTCACCTTTATTAGTGGCTAACATTTGACTATGGATCGCGTCTCAAACTCCAGGCACAATAAAACAATATCGGTTTCTTTACCCCGATTTCAATTTAAAAAAGCCCTAACCAAGCCTTCACCCCATGCTCCTTTACCAGTTCAATTCCAAGACGCTACAATATCCCCATTTCCTTCCCTGTTCAGTTTCCATACCCACATCGTAACCCTTACACGACCATTTTTTTCTTTCTTTCTTTTTAAGTCCTCTCCTCCATGTAAATACTTATTCTTAAGAAAACAACACCCGTTTAAATCCTTACGTCAAAATCCCTAAATCCCTGCTCCAAATCTTCTTCTCTCCCACTTTTGCATACAACACATTCCAGTAGAACACAACCCATCATAGCCGAAATCTATGCCTTCTTCTATCTCCCTTACTACTCCCCTATTTGTGAAACCAAACACATTGACGTACATAAGCACCAGCTTTTTTATTTTTAACCCTACTTTTATATTCCTAACTAGGACAGCTTATTTTACTTCTTCTCCCTTCAGTATTGCCTACTTCGTTACAGGTCTTCGAATCACCTAAGAAAACCACACACGCCATAGACAATCCAACATCGCAGCCCCCACCTTTTATCGACAACTGATCTGAGATCGCCAGATGAAGTGCCGCACTGCCACAGACTTCCGCATTGAACATCGACACCCCTTATGCCTCCTTCCTCCTGCAGGCACACCAAAACACAGGCAGCTTCGTTGTATGATTTTGGCCAAAATCATCGCCAATATACGATCATGGCCGACCACACTGAAGCTCTCACTGAGTTGAATCGTTTTATTGTTGGACATTTTCTACATAGATGGGTAGAAATTCAAGTTTTTGTAGGAATAATTATCATTGTATTTTGGCCATCAGTTTTTATTCTAGTGGAGACGGAATACTTTCCCCACCTTGACCAGGAATTGAGAAGATTAGGGTTTGACTTGTGAGAGGTATTTACATTCGAAAGAAAATGTGGGGAGGAAGGGCTCTTGTGTGGCTTGCAAGTAAAGATTGGGTTCCTCCGGCATGAAGGCTTGGGCACAGTATCTCTCTAGCTTGCAACGAAAGGAATGTAATTTATATAAATTATTAAACTACCTTTATACACTGTTTAGTGTTTAATATTCAAACCGTCCCATTCGATCTTCAAACGTGACAAAAATGGACACACTATTATGTCTTCACGTTCCAGATATAATGAAATTAATTTCATTGAAATCAAACTCTGTTTGCGCAACGGCGTTATTTTAATTCCAATTTTATTTTTCAATACACTTTTAAATTGCACACACAAATAAAACAACTATAATTGGTCCAAAACTAGAAATCTGACAATAATTAGTTATACGTATTCCAATAAAATTCGTTTCACCGGAAATGGAGCTTGTTTGGAAAACAGCTATTTCTAAGGCTTATATAATATCGATAAAATATATTTAAAATCCAAACTAATTCTATTTAAATAAAAATAAATTATTATTATGGTATATTCTCAAATGAAATATTATACAACTTCAGAATAAATCAACATAGATTTTAAACTCAATATTAAAAATTCCGAGTTAAACGATATTCAAATATATATAAAAATCCTTTACGTTTTTATTTAATAAACATTATCGTTTATTAATGATTTCCATTGCGACTATTCAAAAATTTGAATTGGACATAACTCACCATTTATAAGGTGAAATCTCCATTTTTATTTTACATTAGAATATTATAACCAAATGGATCCAAACATTTCTTATTTCGTAGAATTTCGACTTAAACAGAATTTTGTATATTCAACTGAAGTTTAAACCGTAAATTATGAACTACCATGATGTTATGCGCTCAATTTAAATAGTATTAAAATTAATACACTCAAACATCACTTAAATAATAAATTCAATATAAAATCCATTTATATTACTGTGACAGCGCGAATTTTCGGTACCTTTTGAGCTGACAACAAAACCCATGTCCAACCCGAAATGCACTGGAAACTCATATGCCAATAGAAAGAAGTCAGAGGGTGAGATAAGAAAGAATGAAAAATTAGAATAAAAGAAGAAGGAGAACCAACACATAATCAGAGTTTGACATCAAAGGTAGAATAAAATATAATATAGAAGTAAATATTTATTTAGAGCATGAAAAATACTTACAATCATCAAAGTACATCAACACATCTGGACAGATATAATAATCTATCCTCATATACAACCGCACAGCGGAATAACAACTATATATCATACTCAGGACTCTCCCGGCTCGTCTCTTCACTTCATCCGATAACCTGAACCTGTACATCCCAATCTAACCCGAGCATTACAAACGTTGGATCAGTCTGGTGAACCAGAGTGAAAAAAACTCGCTAAGTTTAAAGGTATCATCCAACTTGATTTTAAAGTTAAAATATTCTCAAAAGAAAAGGATAATCGTAAGACCAAATCCACACATAAATACCGACGGTTTTTACTTTATGATAACCCAAAACATTTTGGAAATCAATACTTTTTTGATACTATGATAATGTCCAAATCAAATAAATAACAATATAGCGGAACACTTTCATCTCACGCTCCACATACAAATCAAAATCTTGGTCGCTTATTGGAGAATGGATTTCCGTGGCAAAGGTATGGGCAACCACCTTCCGATAATGCACCTCCGGAGATAAATACATTGGGGTTCAACAAGAACATCACGTGACCCGGCTAAACATGACCAGCCCCTCACTTCGATTGAGAGTACCGAATATACCATTACCTTAGTTTGGGGCCAGCCAACTAACTAGATAACATACAAATAAAATAAAGGGACAACCGAAGGCGTTTGATTTCTCCAGATCAGGCAATGATATATCTTTTAATGAGTGCAACCCACATAGCGATGCGACCTTCCCAATTTATGCCATTTCCCGGTTGATGAGGCTTGAGGTCTTAATCTATTTGTTTGTTTAATTATTTTTATCTATTCTTATTTTTATACATCTGGACACCATTCATTTTGAAGGCCACATCATCACATCCGCCAAGAAATCACTAATTGACATCCACAAAAATACTCTTGTCGTTAGGATAAGAGAAGTGCACTACTCTGCCATTAACTATGGTACGTTTGAAGAAATCAACGTACGTGATACCTTTGGAAATATTCTTTCAGACACTCATCCATACAAGTCATCCATAAAAAGGATGAACCAAAGGCACCCTCCTACCACATCCTTAAATCACCTTATGGATCACTAGCATGTAGTTCTTGCAATCCGAAAGATTCCAATCACGACATAACCAATGTCAAAATACCTATAGGAGCTAATCAAAGAAATTTGATAAATAGTCCTTTCGCTTATGAAGATCCATGGTCTGCAATTGCTACATCGTCAATCAACATCTTCCACGTATATGTTGGTTCGAATTGGTTTCAAATATAAATTTGATCCTGGTCTTTCTATACCAACAATCGTATGGGTCAAATTTAATAGTCGGTTATTTAACTTTCAAATAATCATGTGAATAAAATGAGTTTACTGATTCAGAACTTGGCATTACTTAGCCTTTTAATTTAAAAATAATTAACGAATGGCTAACTAAAATCTTTTAAATCTTTCGATATTATGAATATATTTTTTTACTCCTTATCTAACATAAGATTATTTTCAAACTGTTTTATTTTAATACTTAGGAAAAATATCCTATAATCATATGTACTTTTCTATATTTCTTTCATTTCAATACATTTGTTACATCATCTCTCGTTATCTATAATTAGGAAAAATCAAAACAGCTTATCATTCCTAAAATAATGTTATGAAATTTCTTTTGCTTCATTACTTGAAAATACCATTATAATTTCACATAATCTCCTTTTTATTTCCCTTACTTTGGAAACATCCATTTATATTCTCAAATCTTGCAATTAACGTTGTGTTATTATTTCTCATATACAAATAATAAATTATTCTTACCGCTTTCCCATTTCAAACTAATCATCATTCTCAGATAATCCTGAAGTCGTTTAATTTGGGGTATTTATTTACGTCTCATGCCTTGAACAACAACGATGTTATCCTAGGATATGTATGAGTTGTAATTAAACCCTTATTTATTCTAATATCAAATCAAATCCCATTAACTATTTTACTTAAACCATGATTTTATAATCCAATTTTATTTTTTTGAAAATCTTCCTTCAAATAATTATTATTACATAATTCATTGATTATGTAACAACCCGGAAAATCAGAACCAATTTAAATTTTTTATTTCGACAATTTAAATGGATTTTGATTATTTAAAATGAATTATTTTAAATAATAACGACGAAAAATTTATTTTCGACAAAGTTAAATGAATAATATAATTTTAATTATAAAACGAGCCTGAAATGGCGTGGTAGTTCGAAAATTCGATTTCAAATTTCAAATGAATATACATAATTCATTTTAAGTCAGAATTGGAAGAAACAAGAAATATTTGAATCTATTTAATAATATCTTTCTAACGAATGTGAAAAATCCAGTTTTCTTTTACAAGTTGAGAGATACATCCAGTTTAAAATTTAGAAAAGTCGTTGTGGGATTTATATATATTTTAATATATATATATATAAAGCCCTTAAATATAGCCATTTCGCAAACGACCTCCATTTTCGACGAATCCACTTTTGTTGGATCCAGGCTGTCAAATTATTGCTGGATTACATTTTTCATAATTTTTGGGATCAATATGTGAGAATATCAGAAGAAAACGTGTTTTGACAGTTTCAGTCAATTTGGATCGACCAGAAAATGGCCATTTTTCAAATGGTCTTCAAACTTGACGAAACTAGTTTTTTTAGGACCGTATCAGCGATACGAAGCTAGAAATACTTTTCTAGAATTTTTGGGGTTAGTATGTGGCCTCAATAAATTTAAATGTACGTTCAAATCGAATATTGAATGATTTATATTTTAATTTAAATAAAAACATATCGAAACATCCGAATTGGCTTACGATACATATCCCATTGTGTTCGGAATCGGGGTATTTAGGTAGGGGTGACAGTCGTTGGATTTGATTTGGAGTTCGTATGCAAAATCTTTATTTTTGAAATTAAATAAGGGTGTTTTTTTTATAGGTCCCTATTAACGTTTTAAATTAGGCTTAGGTCCGGTCATAAACTTATTACAAATTTAGTCTCTATTTTTCAAAAAAGCAACAAAAAAATAAAAATAAAAAATAAAAAAATCACGTAAATTTGTAATAAATTAAAACAAATAATCATCAAAAAATTCAGATCAAAAAAATATCAAAAACAACGTCAAAATCAAAAATTACACAAAAAAAGAAATAAAGTAAAATGCGTCAAAAGATGCATATAATTCGACTATTTGCATACATGTATGCATTTTTATCAAATCTGCGTCTAAACTGAAGTGTAAATGCGTACATTTATACACATATTTTAAATACAAGCATATTCTGATGCACTGATTTAAACCATGCATACATACGCCCAATTTTTTCAACTTTGCATATATTTTGACATATTCGCATACACCTATGCATTTATATAGAAAAACTGCATACATATACGCAACAATTCAATAGGCGTGTATGACTATATGCATGTATATTCAAATAGTTGCATATATGTATGCAGATATTCGTAATAGTTGCATACATTTATGCAACTTTTTTTTTTGGTCGAGCGCTACTGACAATATTTCCAGATTTTAGAATTTTGTTTTAATGTAACAACGCATTTTTTTTCTTTTCAAAACTAGAAAAGTGGAAGGGAATAAACTGGAAGACGGAAGGGACCAATTCTTTTGGGCGGCACGTGAATTTTAGGGACCGGAAACGCATCTAAAACTATGGCTGGACATGGGTTTTATTTTAAACATTTTTAAGGACCCTATCCTAATATTCACATTAAATAATGTATAAAAATATATATAAAAACCCTCTCGGCAAATCAAACCCTAGTCAAAATGAATTTTTGGTCCACCAATACTCTCAGCCACCACGACGATTTAATGGCCAGCCCCGCTCTAAATTTCTTCCCAAAATCTCATTTGATCCGTTCAATAATATTCGAATCACCCAAACACAAAACCATAGAGCAATCTGAGACCTTCCTATCCACACTAGGATGATAGGGTTTCGTGGCGAATTGGGGTGGGATTTCTGGGAGGAAGCGCGAACATTTGGGGTGTATCTCTCGTGGCTATAGACCACCGAAGCGGCGGCGCTTGTGGGTGTTGGAGGCGGGCTCGGAGGAGCCTCAGGTGGCTTACCCCGATCGTCAGCACAGCGTCCCTGGTGGCAGGGAGACGCGGTCAAAGGTTGGAAGGGTTTTGAGCGACGGATGAGGGTTTCTGAAAGAGGAATACACTGTGGGTTTCCTTTTTATACATTATTTAAAATTAGTTTTTAAAATATATGAAGCATTGAAACAAAATCAGTTTTGTCTTAAAATAAAAAAGACATTGTTTTGAAATAAGTTTTTATAAGAATAAAATTGATTTTTAAATTAAGCAACATTGTTTTTGAATGTTATTTTTTTAATAAAATAGCTTTGATAAAAATGAGTTTTTAAAAATACAAAGTGCATTGAATTTTTATATATACATGGCATTTTTGAAAATACATATACACAACATTTTTGAAAATATATATATACATAGCAATATTTTTGAAAATACAAATTAGAATTTGATTTTGAAAATATAAACTGGAATTTGATTTTGAAAATACGATTTTTGTCGTAAATAAGAAAATACTTTTAGATCGATAAAAATATGATTTTCATCGTATGTATATTATTTATTTAATAATCATACTAAGAAATAATTAATGATAGACAAAAGTTATGATTTTTAACATGTATGTTATTTATAAAATAGACGTGCTGGAGTTCTGGGAAAAATCTAAAATTGACAACCGAAGAATGGAACCAAAGGTGAGAACTCCTCACTGTAATTTCTTATACAATTATTTATTTCATAACTGCATATATGAACTATTCCCCATCGTCCACAGACCATGGACGACTTGTTTGTTTGATTGTGTTATGCAAATTGAATGTGATTGTGTATATGAAGTAAATAAAACATTCATATGTTGAATAAATGGTTTGAACGATAAAATTCACATTATTATCATATATATGAAGTAAATAAAACATTCATATGTTGAATAAATTGTTTGAACGATAAAATTCTCATTTCTATCATATATATGAAGTAAATAAAACATTCATATGTTGAATAAATTGTTTGAACAATAAAAATAACCTTTTTATTGTACGTATGAAGTATATGAAATATTCATGTTTGAAAAAAATTCTTTGAACGATAAAAATAATTTTTTTATCATGTATGTAAAGTACTAAATATAGTCATACATTGAGATAAATTCTACTTTGTTAAAAATAACATTTTTAACATGTATACGAGCTATTAACAATAGTCATACCTTGAAATAAATACTAGTTCACTAAAATTATCATTTTTATTGTATATATGGAATATATAAAATTGTCATACGATGGAAATATTATTAGTTTTCTAATAATATTATTTTTGGCTTATATACGCGTTGTGTGAAATTATATATGCGTTGAGTGAATATATAAAAGTGTCGTATGAATATATATATATATATATATATATATATATATATATATGAGCGTTGTATGAAAATATACATATATGATGTATGAAAATATATTTATGCATGGTTTAAAAATATATAAACGTTATATAACATATATACATTATAAGAAAATGTATATATAGGCGTTGTATGAAACTATACATATACAATATATTGAGCAGGTTACAGCAAGGAGTCTAGAGAAGAGGAACAAAATTGTATGCCCGACAAATAGGTACATATTTACTGTTTTGTTTGGGTATGATGATTTTATGAGCCGCTTGGCTTTTTCGTTTTCTTTTTCTTTTTGAGACGAGAGGGCTTATGTGGTCGTTTGGGGATTTTCCGGATGCTCCCCATACAAAGGAGGTTATGGCAGAATTTTTCAAAAATTTAGGGTGTTAGCCAAATTTCTAAAAAATTAGAAAGTTCTTAGAAACTGAGAAGTTGAAGAACTTGAGCCAAAATAGAAATTGGAAACGAATTGAAAACGATTTATAAAATATGATTTAAATGGAATCGATGAAATATATATAATATATATATTAAATATATTATATGGTTTGAATAGAACGCGCCACGCAACGACCGTTCGCGAATTTCGACCATTGACTTCGAATTGACGTTACGGGAGATCCAGCCGTCGGATTCTCCTAAAACCAAAACCGTTGGGTTCGTATCGAAAAGAGATTTCCAACGAATATTAGAGATTTTAAATCTAGTGGTTGGATTTGGAATTATGTCCAAATCAAATTTGGAAAAGGTCGTTGTAAGTGCAGTTCGATGACCATTGATGGAAATCGAATGTACGGGCCTTGATAAAATTATTAAACCTATTAATAATTTTTGTAAAATCAAAATAAATGATTTAGAAAGAATTAGGGTGAAAATTTCATATTTGAAAAGATAAAAATATATTTTTATTTAAATGAACTAGTTATGAACTAGAATTATAATCCAATATTTTTAAATAAATAAATTGGATTTGAAATGGTTTTAAAAATAACCAGAATTTCCAATATATGAATTGGAATGGATTTGAATCGAAATTATCTTCGTAATATTTCAATATTGGATTCCGTGATTATACGGACATTGTGGAGGAATTTGGAAGATATATATATATATATATCGTTATTCCAATACGATATATGTTGATTTCGGAATTTGATATTGAATATAAGCTGATATATTTTCTATTCAGAGCCTTGTATTTAATATCAAATAGGATTTTGGGTTTGTTGTGAATGGCGACTTCGGTAACACCGTGCTTAAACCCCGATGAGGAAAGGATAAATCTTTTAATTTAGATTTAATGAAGTTTACTAGTTAATTAATATTTAATTGGAATTGAATTGAAATTGGATTTTGGGTTTGTCGCGAACTGTGTTTAAATGACATTAGTTCTTTAACCCAAGTAAAAGCAGGATTAATTTCCAGAAAGTTGAACAATCAATAAGGAATGATTTTTTTGATTAAAACCACTTGGAGTTTGAATAAATCTTTAATTAGATTGTAAATGAATAAATGGTAATTGAATTTACCAAAACACGTGATGATTAACCAAATTTACTTGGTTGTTGATATTCATCATTTTGATTGATTGATTGTTTGAATTGTGCTCGACCAGTTTATGAGCAAGATATGCTTTTACATTTAGCATTGGGTTGGGTAGAAATACTGGTATGCTAACATCTTGTGAAACACTTCACGATTTGATTATGAGATGTGTAGTGATGATGTGGAGTTCATTTCAAATTTAATGAATAATTTTGAAATGATATTCTTCTTAAGTGAAAAGAAATGTATTCCCGATTTTGGACAGAGTATGTTTTATAAAAATGTTTTATGAAACATAAAAGATTTCGAGGGCTAAAACCCAATGATTTGGAAATGTATTATGGTTTTACATTGTAGTTCATCACATATTTGATTAGTTGCTATTAATGAAGTATCTGTTTGGTGGTAGAGAATTTATTCTCTTGCTTAACACCCTTCTTTGAGATGCACAAGCTCAAAGGTTATGTGATTAATAGTGACTGATCATATGTGTGAATTGTTGATGTGAAGTACTATATTTTGAAAGTACTTGTGATTATTATGTTGTGAAATGATTTTTCCCACTTCGGGATATAAAAATGATTTAGTATGTGGCCAAAGATTCCGGTAACACGAATGACTAAAAGTATGGGTGAGATGGGCTATGTACATCATCAGTGTAGATCGCTCCATGCGTGGGAGGTGCACATATGTATATCGAGTTGCTTAGGTGCGTGCCCTTTGCCTTATCTAGGGGGAACCCGATATTTGGTTGCATACTTGTTAGTATGCATTGTTATGATTTGGAATTCATATTTCCAAATGATTTGATTTGAGATCCCGAAGAGGAATCTACTTTGATATAAAATCTAGATATGTATTTTAAATGATTTGTAATGGAAATCGGGAAATATAGTCCAAATGAATAGTTTCTGTAAATTTAATTGGATTTGGAAAATCTAAGTGTGGTGATTAATCTAAATGGATAGATTGGGAAATTGCACGTTGATTGATGCATAGTAGATCCATAATTATTGATTGTTGTTTATACAGTGGCATTCATGGGGGTAAACCCGTTCTGCGTTAGCGGCGTGGTCCTGTGATTTGCCATGCCATTTATATATGTTTATAACTGTTTAGAGTTTCTCACACCAGTCCTATGACTGACCTGTAGTTTGTTTTTCCCTTGCAAACTCGGGTGCCCCTATTTTCCACACGGGAAGTCGAGTAGTTTTATTTTGCAGATATATAGAGAAGGATTATGGATTGAAGCTTTAAGTTGTGTCCAGGCATTTATGGTCTTCCAGCTTGCATTGTATCACAGTTATTGTAAATTAATCTTCCGCTGTATTATATTTCGATATACTCTGATATATTTTGTACTCTAGTGTAACATTATTATGATGTTAATAAAAGTCTTATTTTATTTGTTCTGATGTGTTTTATGCCCAGAGTTAGCGTACCCAGGATTCGAACGGTCTTGGTTGGTTTAGGTCTGAGCGAAATCTATATCGCTGCAGATGGTATCAGAGCTTTAGTTAACTCAAATCTTTGGGGTGCAACTATTTAGAACGAAATAAAAGACTCATCAGAGATAGAACTAGTAATATCCTATAGAAGAATCCTCATTAGAGATAGAATCAGTAGCATTCTAGAATGAGTGACTCATTAGAGGTGAGGTTAGAAATACCCAAGAATGAAAGCTAGAATGAATGTCGAGTTGGTTGGTTAAACAACTTTCAACTCCGTTCCTTTTCGAGGATGAAAAGATTTTAAGTGGGAGAGATTGTTACAACCCGGAAAATCAGAGCCAATTTAAATTTTTTATTTTGGCAACTTTAATGGATTTTGATTATTTAAAATGAATTATTTTAAATAATAACGATGGAAAATTTATTTTCGATGAAGTTAAAACGAATAATTTAATATTAATTGCAAAAAGAGTCTGGAATGGCGCGGTAGTTCGAAAACTCGATTTCAAATTTCAAATGAATATACATAATTCGTTTTAAGTCAGAATTGGACGAAACAAGCTATATTTGAATCTTTTTAATTGTATCTTTCTAACGAATGTGAAAAATCAAGATTTCGTTTAACAAGTTGAGAGATACGTCCAGTTTAAAATTTAGAAAAGTAGTTGTGGAATTTAAGTATATTTTAATATATATATAAAGCCCTTAAATATAGCCATTTTGCAAACGACCTCCGTTTTCGACAAAACCACTTTTGTTCGATCCGGGATGTCAAATTATTGTTGGATTCCAATTTTCGTAATTTTTGGGATCAATATGTGAGTGTGGCAAAAGAAAACGTGTTTTGACAGTTTTAGTCAATTTGGATCGACCAGAAAATGACCATTTTTCAAACGGTCTTCAAATTTGACAAAATTAGTTTTGTTAGGACCATATCGTCAATACGAAGCTAAAAATAAATTTTTAAGAATTTTTGGGGTTAGTATGTAGCTCTAGTAAATTTAAATGTACATTCAAATTGAATATTGAATGATTTATATTTTAATTTAAAAAAAACATATCGAAACAGCTGAACTAGTTTACAATACATATCTCATTGTGTTCGAAATGGGGGTATTTAGCTAGGAGAGATAGTCATTGGGTTGGATTTGGAGTTCATATGCAAAATCTTTATTTTCGAAATTAAATAATATATGAAAATATATATAAAAACCCTCTTGGCCAATCAAACCCTAGTCAAAATGAATTCTTGGTCCACCGACACTGTAATAACCAGGAAATATGGGCCACTTGAAATTTTTTATTTTGGCAATTATAATGAATTTTGAATATTTAAAATGAATATTTTAAATAAAAACGACGAGAAAAATTTAGTCTGAATAGAATTCGAATGTATATATTTATATTCGTCGTCGTTAGAATATATATAATTTATTTATATATAAAAGGAATTGAAAATGGCGCGGTAGTTCGATAATTCGATTTCAAATTTCAAATGAATGTACAGGATTCAAAATAAACCGGATTTTAGTGAAACTAAAAATACTTGAATCTATTTGTGAATATCTCTCCAACCAACCCAGGAAATCAAAATTTCATAGCGGGAATCAAAAGTTATGTCCAGTTGAAAACTCAGAATAGTCGCTATGGAATTTCGGCCCTTGAGAATGGCCATTTTGCAAACGACCTCGGATTTCGACGAACCCACTTTTGTTGGATCCGTGATGTCGAGTTATTGCTAGGGTTTAAATTTTGTACTTTTTCGAATCAATATGTGAGCGTGGCAAAGGAAAATGCGTTTGACCAGTTTCACTTGATTTTAATCTACTGGAAAATGGCCATTTTTCAAACAGTCTCAGATTCAACGAAACTAGTTTTGTTAGGACCGTATCGTCAATACGAAGCTAGAAAATATTTTTATGAAATTTTTCGAGTTCATTTGTGACCCCGGTAAATAGAAATGCGCGTTAAAATTCAATATATATAATTATATGTCGATTTTGACAAAAACTGATCGAAACGATCGAATCAGCTTATGCTACATTTCCCATTGTGTTCGGAATGGGGGTAATTAGCTATGGACGACAGGCGGTGGGCCTCGTTTAAAGGTCGACAATAAAAGTTGCTTTTGGAAATTCAAAATATAATTAAATTATATATATATTTTCAATAACCCCCCTATCTCAATTCATTCAGTCAACCCCCCCCCCCCCCCCCCCCCCGGTTCTATTTTCCGAGTCGAGAAACCCCCCCCCCCCCCCCCCCCGACGATCGGCAACACCCCCCCTCGTTCATCGCGCCGCCGTGCCAGGCGCGCGCCTCCTCACCGCTTCGCCTCTCTCTCTCCTCCCTCTTCTCCTCTCTCTCCTCTTCAACGCGACCCAGACCTTGCGCGAGCCCTCGACCGCCCCTCCAGCACCGAAGCCGCCGCCGGAACCCTAGAGCCACCCCTCCTTGCGACTACAGTAACCAAACCCCTCCACCCTCCTCTCCGATTCAATGTAAGCCCTTATTCCCTTTATTTAGCTTTATGTCATCATTTTCTTTTTAGTTGTTGTTTATTTCTATAACTAAGGCAATTAGTTTATTAGAAAGAAAATATAGGATTTTTATTTTATATAGAAAGTTAAAAAGATTATATTTTTAAAGTTAAAAAGATATGATGTTTCTATATATTAAAATATGGCTTTTGGCGTGTAAAAATATAATCTTTAGAGATTATAAAAATATGATTTTTATAAAGTAGAAGTAATAAAAATATGATTTTTATATATTGAATAGCAAAGTAAAAATTCGATTTTTATATATTGATTAGCGAAGTAAAAATTCGATTTTTATATATTGAATAGCAAAGTAAAAATTCGATTTTTATATATTGAATAGCAAAGTAAAAATTCGATTTTTATATATTGATTAGCGAAGTAAAAAATTCGATTTTTATATATTGAATAGCAAAGCAAAAAATTGATTTTTATATATTGATTAGCAAAGTAAAAATTCGATTTTTATACATGTAGTGAGTATGGGCAACGAAAGTGACAAAAGGCGAGCACGACGAGATTTTCCTACATATGAAGAGTCGTGGAGTTTAGATTAGCTAGTCGGTGAGAACTTCTCACTTTGAATTTACTTTTCTAGTTATAATTATATACTAGGATGCAGACGGTGCTTAGCATCACCCGACACCCGTCGTCCACAGACCATGGACGGCTTGTATGCTTGTTTGCTGTGTTGTGAATTTGTTTGTGATGTTGATGTGAAATAAATAATAAAATAGATTCATGTGTTGAAATAAATAATTATCGTTAAAAATATAATTTTTAACGTGAATGTGAATAAATATATATCCATTTACAAACCGGACGGTTTGTTTATGTACACCTATTTGAAGGACATTGATTGGGATGATAAATTTTACACATCGCTCAACTGCACAAATAAAAATATGTGTTTGTTGATTTGAAACCCCACACGGGTATTGGGATAAATTACGACATACACTAATCCCAGTAATTAGTTGTATATCGATCGATTGATTGACAGGTTGTTATAAGCGTTAGATATCTATATTTGATGCTTATACAGTGTAGTGCACTTTGGATGATGGTTGATTATGTATCGTTGCTATTATATACATGTGTTGTATGGAATCCATATAATTAACTTTGTATGGTAATTGATTGGGCCTCATTTCAATTTAGAAAATAAAGAATATTATAAAATAAAGGTTCATGTGTTGACCGTACTCATCCGTTGAGATTAGTCATGTGTTGAACGAAATATTTTAACAATAAAATTTACATCTTTATCATTATAAAATAAAGGTTCATGTGTTGACTGTACTCGTCCGTTGAGATTAATCATGTGTTGAACGAAATATTTTAACAATAAAATTTATATCTTTATCATATATAAAATTAGAAACTAACTGGAAAATAGATAAGATGAGTGGTCTCCTGGATATTGATCTGATGTTAGTCTCGGCCTTCGGGGTTAATATTTAGGGAATCGTTCTCTTACTAATTTATGGTTGGAGTCTGATTTGAAATCAAACGATAGATACCATAATTTTTATAAAATAAATTAAATAATAAAAATAGTCACACGTGGACAGTACTCATTCGTTGAGATTAGTCATGTGTTGACAAAAATATAGATTCATGTATCGAATAAAATATATATTCATTCGTTGAATAGAATAACGGAATTATTGAAATATATAAAGTCATGTTGATTAGAGATGCGCCATTTTGACGCGAACGATATTTATATCGATTATATTTGTTTTTATAATAAATTGAAAAGAAAACGAATTTGATTTGAATTGAATAGAAAACGAATTTGAATTGAATTGAAAAGAAAGCGAATTCGAATTGAATTGAATAGGAAATGAATTGAAATGAATTGAAATGAATTGAATTGAAATGAATTTAAAACGAATTTATAATGAAAAATTCAATTTTGATTTGAATTTGAAATGGAAGTTGAAATTGTTTTTGAAACTGTAACAACCCGTGTTTTTCGACCATTTGAATATGAATATTTAAATTAGTTTTAAATAGTATATTGGGAATATTAATGGAATTTAATATTTAACTCGTTATTTAAAACGAAGTTGAACGTTATATATTTATATATAATATAAAACGAGCCTGAAATGGCGCTGCAGTTCGTAATATTTGGTTTTGAACTTCAACTGAGAATACATGATTCGATATAAGTCGGATTTCTGTGAAACAAGACACGTTGGAACCATATTGACGATAGTTTTCATATGAAAGAGAAAAAAATTCAGATTTCGTATTATAAATAGTAAGTTATGGTCAAATCAAATTTTGAAATAGTCGCTATGGAAAATCGTTATTAAATTATAGGCCTTTAAAATGGCCGTTTTACAAACGGACTCAGATTTCGACGAAATCAATTTCATTAGAACCGTATCGCTAAATTATTATACGGTGGTGAATTGCGTGGAAAACCGATGTCGTATGTGACCACGGTAGCCATAAACGCCCGTTCATTTTCTATAACGCGTAATTAAATTAATAAAGAGATATTTGAGTGTAATTTGAGCAGACGATCGAATTAGACCGCGAAACCAGTTCCGTTGAATTCGTATCGTCGATTAGAGTCAGGATAGGTATATAGTTTGTTATTTTTAAAGATCGAGAAATTTGGCGTTAAAAAGGGTAGGGCGGTTCAGGGTAAAAACAGCCTATCAGGCAAACAGTCTCAGAATGCGACGAAATTAGTGCCGTTGGGTTCGTATCGAAAAGTTATTGTCAATGTTCGCAGTTTCAAATAGATTTGATTTATCTGGTGACCGTGGAAAAATTAAATGCGTATTCATTTCTGGTTTTATAAAGGAAATTTTTTCAAACGACCTCGGATTTCGACGAAACTTGTCCCATTGGGTCCGGAATACCTTTTTACACCAAGATTAGCATTTTTATCAGTAAACAGGAATTGATTATTTTTAGTTTTACGTGATACTTTACGGTGAAGTTTCGTTAAAAATAAAATAAACTTAACCCACGTTTCACCTACCCTATATTCCACCATTTACAGTTGTTACTGCGGCTTGTCATACCCTGTAGCCTTGAAATGGAACCAACACAACAGTCCTTTGCTCCAATCAAATTTGTTCCTTGCCTGGCAAACAACTAACCCGTGCCGACCAAGCTTTCTACATTTCCACTCAAGAAACAGCTACCCTACTTTTAATATACACAGCTAGCCTACGATTGTACCAGTGGGATGGACGTTGCTCTTATCTATGATGTTGCCTCGTCTATAAATAGGAACGTAATCCTTCATTTTACTATGACAAAAACTCAGCGTGGTATATATAACACGCAAAGCACCATTGTTAATCAAATAAAATAAGTAAAGGGAGTTTTCGTGATTGGCAAAGGGACAGCAAAGGAGAAGAGTGTTCGGACGTGAGTTACTGACGGCAGTCGCAGTGGAGTGTTAGTGAGCAGCGGTGCTGGAGGAGCTCGTCAGACTGACGAGTGCTGTGCTGAACCGTGAATGGCGAAGTGGATGATGAAGTCGAAATGATGGGGTATGATGTACTGATGAGTTGGCGGAGCTGAGTACTGGAGGCGGTGCGGGTTTTCAGGGGATTATGGCTCACGTATGCGGAAGGGGGAGAGCAACACGTGTAGAAATTAGATGAAAGAAGGGAAAACGGTTTGGTCCTATTTCTAAATAGTAGAACGGGACATGGAAGAAGCTGATGGATTGGAGAGGACATGCGGTTCAAACTAGAGAAAGGGAAACACACGTGGCCTGGGTATATCTCTTACATGCCGAACCTATATTTAATCTTGTCTAAGTATAATTTAGTGGCCTAATTATATTATAATATACAGATAAACTTCGATCCATATAATAATAATTATTTTATTATATGAAAAATAGTATACATTAAATGATTAAACAGTATTACTTCGGCCAATTTGCATAATTAACATGGCCTGTTATGTCTTGGCGGTGCCTAATCTAAATAGTAAAGTTTCCATATCATGGTACTGGTAGTTGAAAGGAGAAAAAAGAAAATGTCAAGTTAGAGCTGCTCATGTATATGCTTAACTAGGACTAGGATATATGAGTCTTTTACTTTGTCATAGTTGATTATTAAACTATCGACAATTAAAGCTTGATAGTGTTAATTAGTAATCAAGATGAATTAATAACGATAATAAAATAATAATAACTTAGATTTAGTTTTAAATTAAATCGGCTACTAACCAACTGTGTAACATACTCATATGTTACCAGAATCAAACAATTCAGTTAAGCTGGAACCATATCGGAAAGGGCGACATGGTAGAACTGGTTTGGACAGAGCTGGACGCAATGGAGAACAAACCGTTTAAACGACAGTCGAATCAAGGTGAGTTAAACTCACTCAGTTTTCCCATTTATATTTTATATAAATTGGGTTTTTAATTGTGTGCTCTGCTTGCTGATGATTGCCTGTTTGCTAGTTATTTATTTATCTGTTGATTTAACTGATGAAATTAAACCGTGTTTAATTTCAGTGAAATTCCAAATCGTTATTTTTAACGATTGGTTCTAATAAAGGTAACTCACCTTGGTTGGTCACGTTTATTTATAAACGTGTTTAAAATGGTTGCATTGTTTGAATTGCTTGTGGTTAATGTTAAATGGTTGTTATTTTAGTTTATCAGTTAAACAAAACTGAACAGTCTGATTTGAGAAAACCATTTGAATACAGGGACGAACAGGTTGGAGGGACCCAACCGGATCCCTCAAATGTATTATTTATTCTCATATGCTCATATATGAACTAATCTGTTTGTTGGATTGATTTGATGCTTGAATATTGACTGAATATTCAACATCTGTTCGGTTTAAACCAATGGGTGATATTGGTTGGGTATTTGGCAGCGTATGGCCTATAAAATCAATCGTGTTATAAATATTGATTCACCGTCAGGTGAATCGATAAAGATGAAGTTATAAAATTTACTTTATAACTGGAGTTGGATTTTGAATATATTATTTTGAATAAAGGTTTATAAAAGAAAAGTAAATAAATAAATATTTTATTTATTTAAGACTTCGATTTGTTCTGATGTTAATCAGATCTACAATTATGAGCATAAGAAATGAGATGAATGGTTAAACTTTGATAGGTGTTTTGTAAACAGCGATTTTAGCGCTATAGTTATAATATATGTTTTGGTAAATCTAAATAGCGATTTTAGCGCTGTTGCTATAGTAAATGTTTTTGTGATCTAAACAGCGATTATAGCGCTGTTGTTTTGTAAATCTAAATAGTAATTATAACGCTATTGTTATAACATATGTGCTATAAATTTCTTTGTTAAAACTAATGGATTTCCGAACTTAAAAGATGATTTGAAAGAAGATTTAAGTGGGTAATTGAATATAGTTATTCAAGCTAGAGTTAGTCAAACATAGTATTCAAGGTAAGTTGCCATTGCATACGACTGCTAGCGTAATTCGCAGGGCTGCAGATAGCCTACGGCAGTCGGATGTTTTCCTGAGGGAATCAGGCGTAACCATTGTGATCGCTGCGATCTAGAGTCAAGCGAATGGAGTTAAGTCGAATCTTAGTTAATCGATAAGAGTTAAGTAAGTCAAGTTAATCGATTAGAGTTAAATCGATTAGGGTTATTCAAATATCGTATTTTTGAATATTAAAAGAATTGGAAGTTTTAATTTAACAAAAAGTAAAGCAGTTTGTTAAAGGCCAAATGATGCAAAATACTGAACCAGTGAACTCATTGGAGTGTCATGTTTGAAAACACTGTTTATTTTGATAGTTAAAACACCGACTATCAAATAGGTCTAATACGATTGTTGGTATGGAAAGACCGGGATCGAATTTATATTCGAAAACCATTCCGACCAACAAATACATGAAGATCTCAGAAGATGATCAAGATGGAGTATTGAAGACCGTGGATTTTCATAAATGGAAGAACCACTAATATTCTCTGCCTGGCAAGCAGAGATAAACTGTGATTCTGTCGTAATTGGAATCTACGGGTTGCAAGGACTTCTCGCTACTGATCCATGGGGTGATTCCTATATTGGATGCAGTAGGAGAGTGCCTTCGGTTCATCCTGTTCCTGGATGACGTATATGGACGAATGTCTGACAGATTATTTCCGAAGGGTCACGTACGTTGATTTCTTCAAACGTGCGATAGTTATTGGCGGGGAATCGCCGTTCTCTTAGCTTCCAGCTAGAGTATTTTTGGGGACGTCAATTAGTGATATCTGACGGATCTGACGATGTGGCATTCAAAGTGAATGACGACCAGATGATCAAGAGTAATCTAGACATCAAGCCTCATCAACCGGGAAATGACAGAAATCGGGCAGGCAGCATGGCTATGTGGGTCGCTCCCATTAGGGTGTATGATCTCCTATCTAGAGGAAATCCTATTTGCTTCTTAAATCTATGTTTCGATGCTGTCCCTTGTCGGGAGACGGTTGCTGATCCCAACCGTCGGTGATATACATTCGATACACTCAAGCGAAATGAGTGGTCGGTCATGTGAGGGCCGGGTTGCAAGAAGTTCTTGTTGAACCCAGTGTATTCGTCTCTAGAGATACACTATCGGAAGGTGGACCCATACCTTGTCAAGTTGGAATCCAATCTCCAATAAGCGCCCGCGGTTTTTGATTGTACACTATATACGTAGAGCGTGAGATGCAAGCGTTCTACTAGATTTCTATTTACTTGTATTTAGACATTATTATAATATCAGACAAGATATTGGTTTCAAACTGTTTTGGGTTATCGTAAGGTAAAAACCGTCCGTGTTTATGTGTGGATTGGTCTTACGATTATCCTTTTCTTTCGAAAAGATTTTGAACTTTAAAAATCAAGTTGGATGCTCACCCAAATACTGTGCGAGTTTTTTCTCACTCTGGTTCACCAGACTGACCCGGTGTTTTGTAAATGCTCGGGTTAGGCCGGGTTGTACAGGTTCAGGTTGTCGACTACTGTGAAGAGACGAACTGGAAGAGTCCAGACGTATGATATTACTAGTATTCCGCTGTGTGTTGTATGAGGACAGATTATCACTGTCCAGATGTTGATGTACTCTGATATTGTAAGTATTTTCAAAGTTCTCAATAAAGATTTACTTCTGTATTATATTTTGTTCCGCTGTAATGTGAGACTCTGTGTTGTGTTCTTCTTCTTCTATTCTAATATTTCCTTCTTATCTATTCTCACCCTCTAAATTCTTTCTATTAATGATCTGGAATGTTCGATGTCTGAATGGTCAACATGATAGTTTGATGTTGATTTTCGGAGTCGAAAATCCCAGTTCGTTACAGTGGTATCAGAGCTTAAGGTTAAGTGATTACCTTGGCTCTGTGGCATGACTCAGTAGAGATGGGGTTAGTAATACCCTAGATTGAGTTTGAGTGTATATATATGAGTGGACGTATTTGTAGATTTTATTAAAAAAAAATGTTTTATATTGTGGAGATTTATTTGTATGAGTTGTTTATGAGTTCTGGTCGATCAGTTTGATCCACTGTATCGATAGGGGTTTCTAAACACTCAAGTACGATAAACCGTCGCAGTATGTTTTGAAAGAGGGTAAATAATATAATTTTACCCAAATTATATTTGAATATAAAAGAATGATTAGTATTTCAAGTATTATAGTATATTGGATATGTTGGTTGATTATAGTTAAAATGGTTATATAAATAACCAATTAGAATTTGTATAATATGAAATCAGATGAATTAAATCTGAAATCAAAATCAGAGTCGGAGTTAAAATTCCTTAAAGTGGGATAAATGATTGTAAATGAACTTGAATTGAATATATGAGAATTTTAAAATCCTGGGAGATTTTAAAATGTTTTACGAGCATTGTGTTTGGTATTTTGAAATAGATTTCAAAATGAAAATGCTTAAATACGGTTTTGATATTTGATATAGTATTGAACTCACTTTGATAGCTGGGGAATAACTCTGAGGATGCTGGCCACATCATCAGTGTTGATTTTCGAGTTCTAAGTGACGGATTACTACCAAAATTTTTGTAGTTGAGTTGCTTTGAGAAAAACAAGTTGTTTTGAATCCTGAAAAGGAATATTTGATTTTTGAAAGAGCTGAACTGTTTGAAAACTCCCAGGGAAATTGTTTGAACAAAAACAAAATTAAATAAAAGTTTGTGAAAGCAAATATGGATTGTATTGAAACCGATTAACTGGAAATTGAATCGGGAGATAATATATCGAGTAGAATCAGATTTTGAAATTTGTGAAACAAGAATCTGAAATAGTGTTGGTTGGAATTGATGATGGATGATGATTGAGTTAAGAATGGAATTTGGCTTGGATGTGTGAAGGATTTGGTTTTGAGGATAAAATTGGAATTTTGTTTGGGAATGCATTTGTATATGCTGACAAAATAGCAGACGGAAGGGATATAAGGATATGCCCGACAAAAAGGTACACGTTTACTTTTACATGGATTTGGAGATTTGTGAGCCTGTTTGGCAAGCCGCTTGGCTGTTTGATTTTATTTTGGGTTGAAGAAGGCCGAGAAAGGCGAATTGGAGTTTGACCGATTGACCGGTATAAAGGAGGTGCTGGCGAAATTTTTCGTAAATTTCGGGTGTTAGAAAATTTTCAGAATTTTTGAAATTTTTCGTTTATAGAAATAAAAAGTAATTTAATTGGAAAAAATAATTCAGCTGAAACTGAAATTAAAGAAGTAAATGAATAATTCGAAACCAGTTAATAGGGTTGTTCTCTACCTTAGCAATTTCGAGGACGAAATTATTTTAAGGGGGGAAGAATGTAACAACCCCGTGTTTTTCGACCATTTGAATATGAATATTTAAATTAGTTTTAAATAGTATATTGGGAATATTAATGTAATTTAATATTTAACTCGTTATTTAAAACGAAGTTGAACGTTATATATTTATATATAATATAAAACGAGCCTGAAATGGCGCTGCAGTTCGTAATATTTGGTTTTGAACTTCAACTGAGAATACATGATTCGATATAAATCGGATTTCTATGAAACAAGACACGTTGGAACCATATTGACGATAGTTTTCATATGAAAGAGAAAAAAATTCAGATTTCGTATTATAAATAGTAAGTCATGGTCAAATCAAATTTTGAAATAGTCGCTATGGAAAATCGTTATTAAATTATAGGCCTTTAAAATGGCCGTTTTACAAACGGACTCAGATTTCGACGAAATCAGTTTCATTAGAACCGTATCGCTAAATTATTATACGGTGGTGAATTGCGTGGAAAACCGATGTCGTATGTGACCACGGTAGCCATAAACGCCCGTTCATTTTCTATAACGCGTAATTAAATTAATAAAGAGATATTTGAGTGTAATTTGAGCAGACGATCGAATTAGACCGCGAAACCAGTTCCGTTGAATTCGTATCGTCGATTAGAGTCAGGATAGGTATATAGTTTGTTATTTTTAAAGATCGAGAAATTTGGCGTTAAAAAGGGTAGGGCGGTTCAGGGTAAAAACAGCCTATCAGGCAAACAGTCTCAGAATGCGACGAAATTAGTGCCGTTGGGTTCGTATCGAAAAGTTATTGTCAATGTTCGCAGTATCAAATAGATTTGATTTATCTGGTGACCGTGGAAAAATTAAATGCGTATTCATTTTTGGTTTTATAAAGGAAATTTTTTCAAACGACCTCGGATTTCGACGAAACTTGTCCCATTGGGTCCGGAATACCTTTTTACACCAAGATTAGCATTTTTATCAGTAAACAGGAATTGATTATTTTTAGTTTTACGTGATACTTTACGGTGAAGTTTCGTTAAAAATAAAATAAACTTAACCCACGTTTCACCTACCCTATATTCCACCATTTACAGTTGTTACCGCGGCTTGTCATACCCTGTAGCCTTGAAATGGAACCAACACAACAGTCCTTTGCTCCAATCAAATTTGTTCCTTGCCTGGCAAACAACTAACCTGTGCCGACCAAGCTTTCTACATTTCCACTCAAGAAACAGCTACCCTACTTTTAATATACACAGCTAGCCTACGATTGTACCAGTGGGATGGACGTTGCTCTTATCTATGATGTTGCCTCGTCTATAAATAGGAACGTAATCCTTCATTTTACTATGACAAAAACTCAGCGTGGTATATATAACACGCAAAGCACCATTGTTAATCAAATAAAATAAGTAAAGGGAGTTTTCGTGATTGGCAAAGGGACAGCAAAGAAGAAGAGTGTTCGGACGTGAGTTACTGACGGCAGTCGCAGTGGAGTGTTAGTGAGCAGCGGTGCTGGAGGAGCTCTTCAGACTGACGAGTGCTGTGCTGAACCGTGAATGGCGAAGTGGATGATGAAGTCGAAATGATGAGGTACGATGTACTGATGAGTTGGCGGAGCTGAGTACTGGAGGCGGTGCGGGTTTTCAGGGGATTATGGCTCACGTATGCGGAAGGGGGAGAGCAACACGTGTAGAAATTAGATGAAAGAAGGGAAAACGGTTTGGTCCTATTTCTAAATAGTAGAACGGGACGAGGAAGAAGCTGATGGATTGGAGAGGACATGCGGTTCAAACTAGAGGAAGGGAAACACACGTGGCCTGGGTATATCTCTTACATGCCGAACCTATATTTAATCTTGTCTAAGTATAATTTAGTGGCCTAATTATATTATAATATACAGATAAACTTCGATCCATATAATAATAATTATTTTATTATATGAAAAATAGTATACATTAAATGATTAAACAGTATTGCTTCGGCCAATTTGCATAATTAACATGGCCTGTTATGTCTTGGCGGTGCCTAATCTTAATAGTAAAGTTTCCATATCATGGTACTGGTAGTTGAAAGGAGAAAAAAGAAAATGTCAAGTTAGAGCTGCTCATGTATGTGCTTAACTAGGACTAGGATATATGAGTCTTTTACTTTGTCATAGTTGATTATTAAACTATCGACAATTAAAGCTTGATAGTGTTAATTAGTAATCAAGATGAATTAATAACGATAATAAAATAATAATAACTTAGATTTAGTTTTAAATTAAATCGGCTACTAACCAACTGTGTAACATACTCATATGTTACCAGAATTAAACAATTCAGTTAAGCTGGAACCATATCGGAAAGGGAGACATGGTAGAACTGGTTTGGACAGAGCTGGACGCAATGGAGAACAAACCGTTTAAACGACAGTCGAATCAAGGTGAGTTAAACTCACTCAGTTTTCCCATTTATATTTTATATAAATTGGGTTTTTAATTGTGTGCTCTGCTTGCTGATGATTGCCTGTTTGATAGTTATTTATTTATCTGTTGATTTAACTGATGAAATTAAACCGTGTTTAATTTCAGTGAAATTCCAAATCGTTATTTTTAACGATTGGTTCTAATAAAGGTAACTCACCTTGGTTGGTCACGTTTATTTATAAACGTGTTTAAAATGGTTGCATTGTTTGAATTGCTTGTGGTTAATGTTAAATGGTTGTTATTTTAGTTTATCAGTTAAACAAAACTGAACAGTCTGATTTGAGAAAACCATTTGAATACAGGGACGAACAGGTTGGAGGGACCCAACCGGATCCCTCAAATGTATTATTTATTCTCATATGCTCATATATGAACTAATCTGTTTGTGGGATTGATTTGATGGTTGAATATTGACTGAATATTCAACATCTGTTCGGTTTAAAACAATGGGTGATATTGGTTGGGTATTTGGCAGCGTATGGCCTATAAAATCAATCGTGTTATAAATATTGATTCACCGTCAGGTGAATCGATAAAGATGAAGTTATAAAATTTACTTTATAACTGGAGTTGGATTTTGAATATATTATTTTGAATAAAGGTTTATAAAAGAAAAGTAAATAAATAAATATTTTATTTATTTAAGACTTCGATTTGTTCTGATGTTAATCAGATCTACAATTATGAGCATAAGAAATGAGATGAATGGTTAAACTTTGATAGGTGTTTTGTAAACAGCGATTTTAGCGCTATAGTTATAAAATATGTTTTGGTAAATCTAAATAGCGATTTTAGCGCTGTTGCTATAGTAAATGTTTTTGTGATCTAAACAGCGATTATAGCGCTGTTGTTTTGTAAATCTAAATAGTAATTATAACGCTATTGTTATAACATATGTGCTATAAATTTCTTTGTTAAAACTAATGGATTTCCGAACTTAAAAGATGATTTGAAAGAAGATTTAAGTGGGTAATTGAATATAGTTATTCAAGCTAGAGTTAGTCAAACATAGTATTCAAGGTAAGTTGCCATTGCGTACGACTGCTAGCGTAATTCGCAGGGCTGCAGATAGCCTACGGCAGTCGGATGTTTTCCTGAGGGAATCAGGCGTAACCATTGTGATCGCTGCGATCTAGAGTCAAGCGAATGGAGTTAAGTCGAATCTTAGTTAATCGATAAGAGTTAAGTAAGTCAAGTTAATCGATTAGAGTTAAATCGATTAGGGTTATTCAAATATCGTATTTTTGAATATTAAAAGAATTGGAAGTTTTAATTTAACAAAAAGTAAAGCAGTTTGTTAAAGGCCAAATGATGCAAAATACTGAACTAGTGAACTCATTGGAGTGTCATGTTTGAAAACACTGTTTATTTTGATAGTTAAAACACCGACTATCAAATAGGTCCAATACGATTGTTGGTATGGAAAGACCGGGATCGAATTTATATTCGAAAACCATTCCGACCAACAAATACGTGAAGATCTCAGAAGATGATCAAGATGGAGTATTGAAGACCGTGGATTTTCATAAATGGAAGAACCACTAATATTCTCTGCCTGGCAAGCAGAGATAAACTGTGATTCTTTCGTAATTGGAATCTACGGGTTGCAAGGACTTCTCGCTACTGATCCATGGGGTGATTCCTATATTGGATGCAGTAGGAGAGTGCCTTCGGTTCATCCTGTTCCTGGATGACATATATGGATGAATGTCTGACAGAGTATTTCCGAAGGGTCACGTACGTTGATTTCTTCAAACGTGCGATAGTTGTTGGCGGGGAATCGCCGTTCTCTTAGCTTCCAGCTAGAGTATTTTTGGGGACGTCAATTAGTGATATCTGATGGATCTGACGATGTGGCATTCAAAGTGAATGACGACCAGATGATCAAGAGTAATCTAGACCTCAAGCCTCATCAACCGGGAAATGACAGAAATCGGGCAGGCAGCATGGCTATGTGGGTCGCTCCCATTAGGGTGTATGATCACCTATCTAGAGGAAATCCTATTTGCTTCTTAAATCTATGTTTCGATGCTGTCCCTTGTCGGGAGACGGTTGCTGATCCCAACCGTCGGTGATATACATTCGATACACTCAAGCGAAATGAGTGGTCGGTCATGTGAGGGCCGGGTTGCAAGAAGTTCTTGTTGAACCCGGTGTATTCGTCTCTAGAGATACACTATCGGAAGGTGGACCCATACCTTGTCAAGTTGGAATCCAATCTCCAATAAGCGCCCGCGGTTTTTGATTGTACACTATATATGTAGAGCGTGAGATGCAAGCGTTCTACTAGATTTCTATTTACTTGTATTTAGACATTATTATAATATCAGACAAGATATTGGTTTCAAACTGTTTTGGGTTATCGTAAGGTAAAAACCGTCCGTGTTTATGTGTGGATTTGGTCTTACGATTATCCTTTTCTTTCGAAAAGATTTTGAACTTTAAAAATCAAGTTGGATGCTCACCCAAATACTGTGCGAGTTTTTTCTCACTCTGGTTCACCAGACTGACCCGGTGTTTTGTAAATGCTCGGGTTAGGCCGGGTTGTACAGGTTCAGGTTATCGACTACTGTGAAGAGACGAGCTGGAAGAGTCCAGACGTATGATATTACTAGTATTCCGCTGTGTGTTATATGAGGACAGATTATCACTGTCCAGATGTTGATGTGCTCTGATATTGTAAGTATTTTCAAAGTTCTCAATAAAGATTTACTTCTGTATTATATTTTGTTCCGCTGCGATGTGAGACTCTGTGTTGTGTTCTTCTTCTTCTATTCTAATATTTCCTTCTTATCTATTCTCACCCTCTAAATTCTTTCTATTAATGATCTGGAATGTTCGATGTCTGAATGGTCAACATGATAGTTTGATGTTGATTTTCGGAGTCGAAAATCCCAGTTCGTTACAGAAACAAATTTGAAACGATTTATAAAATTCGTTTTAAAAAGGAAATTGACGAAATATATATTATATATATTATATATATAATATAATGGCCTGAATAGAAAGCGCCGCGCCACGGTAGTTCGTAAATTTCGACATTGACTTCGAACGGACATTTCGGGAGATCCGACAGTCGGATTCTCCTAAACCCGGAACCGTTGGTTTGTATCGAAAAGGGCTTTCTAACGAATATTATAAATTTTAAATCTAACGGTTGGATTTGGAGATATGTCCAAATCAATTTCAGAAAAGGTCGCTGTAAGTGCAGTTCGGTGGCCGTTGATGGAAATCGACTGTACGGGCCTTGATAAAATTATTAAAAATATTAATAACTTGTGTAAAACCAAAAGAAATGATTTGTAAAGAACTAGGATGAAAAATCCCACATTTGTAAAGATAAAAATAGATTTTTATCGAAATGAACTAGTTTTGAACTAAAATTAAAACCCATTTATTTTTAAATAAATAAATTAGATTTGAAACGGGTTTTAAATAGAATTGATTTGTGGGTTTATCGTAAGGGTATTTTAAATAACACTAGTTCTTTAACCCGATAATAAATAGAAGGTGATTTGGGTTTATCGTGAATTGTGTTTTAAATGACATTAGTTCTTTAACCCAGTAAAAGGAGTTTTAATGAATCTGCAATTAGATTGAAATGTGAATTGATAATTTAAATTATCAAATTTGGAAAATGAGCAAGAATGGGGTATTACCAGTTTTGCTCCAAAGCGATAGTTAAATCTTTAAATAGATTTGAATGTGGAATGGTAATTAATTTTACCGATAACACCGTGGTATTAGATATGGAGTATTACCAGTTTTTCTTCATGGGATGAATAGGTTGGGATTGGGAAATTAAATAAATAATTACTTCGGTGTGGTTCGCTAATCCCGACTAGTTTAGAAAACCATAATTTGGTTTGAAATGACATCCAAAGGAAGATTAAAGAATAAATTTAAAAGAATTTACCTTTGATAAAATTAAAGGGGAACCTTTCCCTAAGAATGTGAAATTTAGAAACTAACTGTAGGTTAGTCAAGAAGGATGGTTTTCTGGGTATTGATCTGATGTTGGTTTCGGCCTTCGGGGTTAATATTTGGGAAATTGTTCTCTTGCTAATTTACAGTTAGTGACTACTGGATTGGAATGAGGCGTATGTTGTGTTTGTGTAACATTTGTTTATTATACGCGGGTCATTCAGAAAGGCCGGGTTTTATACCCATTCTGAATAACCGATTCGACGATAAGTCAAAGATGATGACGGTGGTCGAAGACCGGAAGTCTTCACATCGTTTGGGTGATTACTGATGATCCGGATTGGGCTGTACACCCAAGAGGAGGGAAATAGTTGGTGGTCGTCCAGACATACTTAGAGATCGACGGATATGCGAGGAAAGTGCCTCCGGTTTCGTTCAGACCTAGAACGGACTTGTCAATGGATGGTGTGTCTGACATTGTATTCCTTTATATTGTATTCGTTGATCTCTGCTAAATATATATCTGTTTGGTAGCGGAGAATTTATTCTCTTGCTTAACGCCCTTCTCTGAGACATACGAGCTCGAAGGTTATATATTGGCAGAAATCAGTGGTACGATATGGATTGATAGTGTGGCATGTTGAGATGCAGTGATCCAGACTTCTGTTTGAAAGCAAAGTTTGGTGGATGATGATCAAAGCGCAGCTTTAATATAGCATGGCTTTGTGTATAGCGTTGATTCGCGAGCCTCACACCCCGGTATGGTGGTAAACTGGTGGTTTGATCAGTATGCTTTTTAATGGATGGGCACCTTAGTGGTGTTGAGGATTCGGTCGACCGAGATGAGCTTAGTGCTCAGGGATAGAGTAAGCGGTGTTTTCTCTCGCTGGGACGTAAGCCGTGGTGATACTCTGGTCCCAAAAGTGCGGATGTTCATTACGGTGTTTTCTCTTGCTGGGACGTAAGCCGTGGGAATTGCACTACGCGATCGATCTTTCGAATCAAGAGCCACCATGATGGAAATCCAACTTTCCAATACGTGTATTTCGACTTTATTTGTAGAGCCTAGTATGGCAACATGATACATGGTACCCATGCCGTCTATGATAGATATTTATGATTGAAATTGTTTTGACACTATACACTTATTATAGTATCAAATGATTTGGTTTTAAAACGTACCAAGCATGTTTGGCTATTATAAGGGAAAACCCTATCCTCCGGCTTGCGTTGCATCTTGTGATGGGACCTGAGTCTTATAATAACTTCATTTTTAGAGAAAGCATTGCGCTGTTTACTTATATGCACTGGTATTCTTAGGAGGAAACCCGTTCCATGTTACACGGCGTGGTCCCTTGATTTACCTAACTTTGAAAATAAAGATAAATAACTGCTTAAGTTCTCACACCAGTCCCATGACTGACCTGGAGTTTATTGATTTAACCTAAATTCTGGGTGCCCTTATTTTCGACATGGGCAGCTAGTAGTTTTGGTTTTGCAGATTTATATTCATAGGATCCTGATTTACAGCTGGAACGATGCTCGGAAAGCTCTGTATCCGTGTATTACTTTCAGTTGTGTTTTATATTGTTTTTCCGCGGCAGTACTGTATTTAAATCTCTGACATTCATTGTTGTATAATATTTATTCATACTCTGTATATTCTTGTATTCTGATGGAATTGTTATAATAAACAATGAAACGTTCTTCTGTCTGCGTTCTGATTGGTATTGTCCTCAAAGTATCCGGGCTTTCCTTACCGCGGAAGTTACGGGTTCTTACAGATACTCTCAGTCGCCACGACAATTTAATGGCCAGCCCCGCTCTAAATTTCTTCCCAAAATCTCGTTCGATCTGTTCAATAATATTTGAACCATCAAAACACAAAACCGTAGAGCAATCTGAGACCTTCCTATCCATACTAGGATGATAGGGTTTCATGGCGGACTGGGGTAGGATTTCTGGGAGGAAGCACAAACATTTGGGGTGGATCTCTAGTGGCTATAGACCACCGAAGTGGCGACACTCGTGGGTGTTGGAGGCGAGCTCATAGGTGCCTCATGTGGCTTAATCCGGTCGTCAGCACGGCGTCGCTGGTGGCAGCGAGATGCGGTCAAAGGTTGGAAGGGTTTTGAGCGACGGATGAGGGTTTCTGAAAGAGGAAGACACAGTGAGTTTCTTTTTTTTATACATTATTTAAAATTAGTTTTTAAAATATAAAAACCATTGAAAAAAAACAGTTTTGTTTTAAAATAAAATAAAACATTGTTTTGAAATAAGTTTTTGATAAGAATAAAATTGATTTTTAAATTAAACAACTTTGTTTTTGAATGTGATTTTTTTAATAAAATAGCTTTGATAAAAATGAGTTTTTAAAAATACAAAGAGAATTGAATTTTTATATATACACAGCATTTTTGTAAATATATATATATACACAGCATTTTTGAAAATATATATATATACACATTGCAATATTTTTGAAAATACAAACTAGAATTTGATTTTGAAAATATAAACTGGAATTTGATTTTGAAAAGACAAAAATAGAATTTTACCATATGTTAGAAATATTTTTTATGAAGATAAAAATACGATTTTTGTCGTAGATAAGAAAATACTTTTAAATCGATAAAAATATGATTTTTATCATATGTATATTATTTATAAAATAATCATACTAAGAAATAATCAATGATAGATGAAAGTTATGATTTTTAACATGTATATTATTAATAAAATAGACGTGTCGAAGTTCCGGGAAAAATCTAAAATTGACAATCAAAGAATGGCGGAGTGGAAACCAAAGGTGAGAACTCCTCACTGTAATTTCTTATACAGTTATTTATTTCATAACTGCATATATGAACTGTTCCCCGTCGTTCACTGACCATGGACGATTTATTTGTTTGATTGTGTTGTGCAAATTGATTGTGATTGTGTATATGAAGTAAATAAAACATTCATATGTTGAATAAATGGTTTAGGCAATAAAATTCACATTTTTATCATATATATGAAGTAAATAAAACATTTGTATGTTGAATAAATTGTTTGAACGATAAAGTTCACATTTTTATCGTATATATGAAGTAAATAAAACATTCATATATTGAATAAATTGTTTCAACAATAAAAATAACATTTTTATTGTACATATGAAGTATATGAAATATTCATTTTTGAAATAAATTCCTTGAACGATAAAAATAACATTTTTATCATGTATGTGAAGTATTAAAAATAGTCATTGAGATAAATTCTAGTTTGTTAAAAATAACATTTTTAACATGTATACGAGCTATTAACAATAGTCATATCTTGAAATAAATACTAGTTCGTTAAAATTATCATTTTTAGTGTATATATGGAATATATAAAATTGTCATATGATGGAAATATTATTAGTTCGCTAATAATATTATTTTTGGCTTACATATGCGTTGGGTGAAATTATATATGCGTTGAGTGAATATATAAAAGCGTCATATGAAAATATATATATGGGCGTTGTATGAAAATACGCATATATGATGTACGAAAATATATGTATGCGTGATTTAGAAATATATAAACGTTATATAATATATATATATACATTATAAGAAAATGCATATATAGGCATTGTATGAAAATATACATATACGATATATTGAGCAGGCCATAGCAAAGAGGCTAGAGAAGAGGAATAAAATTGTATGCCCAACAAATAGGTACATATTTACTGTTTTGTTTGGGTATGACGATTTCATGAGCCGCTTGGATTTTTGTTTTTGAGATGAAATGGCCTATGTTGGGGATTTTCCCGATGCTCCCTGTACAAAGGAGGTTATGGCGGAATTTTTCGAAAAATTAGGGTGTTAGCCAAATTCTGAAAAAATTAGAAAGTTCTTAGAAACTAAGAAGTTGAAGAACTTGAGCAAGAATAGAAATTGGAAACGAATTTAAAACTATTTATAAAATACGTTTTAAATGGAATCGAAGAAAATATAATATATATATATATATTATATGGCCTAAATAGAATGCGTCGCGTAGCAATCATTCGCGAATTTCGACTAATGACTTCGAATTAACGTTACAGGAGATCCGACCGTCGGATTCTCCAAAAGTTGGAACTGTTGGGTTCATATCTAATAGAGCTTTTCAACGAATATTATAGATTTCAAATCTAACGGTGGATTTGGAATTATGTCCAGATCAAATTTGGAAAAGGTCGTTGTAAGTGCAGTTTGATGACCGTTTATGGAAATCGAGTATACTGGCCATGATAAAATTATTAAAAATATAAATAATTTGTGTAAAATCAAAATAAATAATTTAGAAAGAATTAGGGTGAAAATTTCTATATTTGACAAGATAAAAATATATTTTTATCAAAATGAACTAGTTATGATGTAACAACCCGGAATTTGGGGGCCAATTTAAAATTTTTTATTTTAGAAATTTTAATGGGTTTTAATGTTTAAAATAATTTATTTTTAATAAGAACGACTAAAAATTTATTTTAAAACGAATAAATTTAATTTAATTATAAAAGGAGTTTAAAACAGCGCTGCAGTTTGAAAATTTGAATTTGAACTTTGACTGACTGTACAGGATTCAATTTAAATCAGAATTGAACGAAACCAGAAATATTTATATATGTTTAATCATATCTTTCTAATGAATCTGAAAAATTGAAATTTCGTTTTAGAAATCAAAAGTTATGTCCAGTTTAAAATTTAGAAAAGTCGCTGTAGAATTTATATATATTTTAATATAATATTTTGGCCTTAAAATAGTCATTTTTCAAACGACCTCTGTTTTCGACGAAACCACTTTTGTTGGAACCGGAATGTCAAATTATTGTTAAGTTTAATTTTTCATAATTTTTCGAATTAATATGTGAGCGTGGTAGAAGAAAATGTGTTTTGACTGTTTCCGTTAAATTTAATCGACTTAAAAATGGTCATTTTTCAAACAGTCTCAGAATTCAACGAAATTAGTCTCGTTAGAACCGTATCGTCAAAACATAACTAGAAATAATTTTTCTGTAATTTTTAGGGTCCGTATGTGGCCCCGGTAATTTAAAGTGTGCGTTTGAATTAAATAATTAAATGATTTATAATGTAATTTAAAGAAAAACATATCGTAACAGCCGAATTGGGTTACGAAACATATTCCATTGTGTCCGGGACGGGGATTATTAGCTAGGGGCGACACTCGTTGGGTCTCGTTTGGAGTTCGGATGGTTTAACCATTCATTCTTGAATTAAATAATTAAATTAAATTAGAATATACTAATATATATACCCTTGAAATACCGTACGTTCAACCCTAATACCATTTCAAAACCCAGCCGCCGTATACTTCTTTGAATGGCCGATACCACCCCATTTTCCTTCCTCAATCAATTCCAATCCAAATCAAATTAAATCGTGAAATCAATACAAACTTTGAAGAGATTTCTATCCTCTATAAATCTATACGGATAAGATCGCGTTTGGCCTTCTGTCCTGTTCGTTATTCCGCCTTGAAGTTGCGGTGTTTGGGTTGGTTTCCTGATCGACAGGGAGGCGCGAGTGGGTGGATCTTCTGGGCGAGGGAGGAGGGCGTTGGCGCCGACGATGTGGAGAACCCTGATCGAGGTTCAGTTGGGGGATGGAGGCGCGAGGCTGAACCCTAATATGGGCATACGGGTTCGATTTAACGTGGAGCCCTGGAGTAAACAACAGGAAGAAGGAGGATAATGCGGCCCTATTCAAATAGATGTAATTTGTAATGATAATTAAGTTAATTATTTAATTCTTACGTTATCAAATCTTTAAAGTACCGTATCTCATTCAAACGTGAACAGAATTGCACGGTTTCAGATGCGTTGGACTCGCATCGTCGTCTACTACGCAATGGAACAAACCAGATATGAAACAGAGCAAATCAGATTTTGGAGAATTTTCAGATCTGGACTGAACAGAATTAAAACCAATGTGAGATTTCTGAATTTTAAAATAAAATTTATTTATATAGATTGCGATGTGAGATCTTTTTTTTTAAATAAAAATTGATTATTATTTCATTGGTAAATTTTACATATGCTATCAGTATTCGATTGTGTGACCTGTATGTGATATGAATTGGATGATATTGTTGTTGGATATGATTTGAAATGTTAGAATTGATCGTACAATAAAAATATTCTTTTATTGTATAGGAATTTTTGTGTAGATAAATTCTCATTTTTATTTATACAAATGAAAAATAGAAAATGTATGGAAAACAAATTATTCATTTTGAGAATTAGTGACAAAACAGAACATAGAATTTGTGACAAAACAGAACATAGAATTTGTGACAAAACAGAACATAGAATTTGTGACAAAACAGAACATAGAATTTGTGACAAAACAAAATATATTTTAATGTCATTTTCTTTTTAGAATAAAAGAACGCCTTTATATTTTTGTGTCATTTTCTTTCTGAAACAAAAATCTCACATTTTTGTTAGAGAATAAAATATTACAAAATTTCACATTTTTGTTATTGAATTGAAATGAAACAAAAATCTCACATTTTTGTTAGAGAATAAAATATTACAAAATTTCACATTTTGTTATTGAATTGAAATGAAACAAAATCTCACATTTTTGTTAGAGAATAAAATTGAAACAAGAATCTACATATTTTGTTAATGAAGTTATATTGGACAAAAACAACATATTTTGTTAATGAAGTTATAGTGGACAAAATCCACATTTTTGTTTTGCATTTGAAGTTATAAACAAAAATCCACATTTTTGTTTGCATTTGAAGTTATAAACAAAAATCCATATTTTGTTTGCATTAGAAAAGATTAACCAAAATAATCATATTTTGTTGCATAGAAAAGATTAACCAAAATAATCATATTTTGTTGCATAGAAAAGATCAAACAAAATAATCATATTTTGTTGCATTGAAAAGATTAAAACAAATTTACTACATTTTGTACATTAAAGGGAGTTAAACAAAATCATCATATTTTGTATATTAGAAGAAGTTAAACAAAATCACTATATTTTGTATATTAAAAGGAGTTGCACAAAATTGCCATATTTTATACACTGAAGGGAATTTGACAAAAATATCACATTTTGTACATTAAAGGGAATTTGACAAAAATATCACATTTTGTACATTAAAGGGAATTAGACAAGATTACAATTTTTTTCATTTTAAAAGAATTAGAATAAAAGACACATTTTTGTCATTTTCAGAAGAATGAAGCATGAGACCAAAAATATACATTGTGGCATAAATAAGAGTTAAGATGTTATTGTCATTTGCTCATAATAAAAAGAATTTAGATGTTTGTCTGTGATGTTGAAATGTTTGATGTGTTAAATATATTGTTAGAATATTCAAACTGAATATCACACTTCCATTACAAGTCATCCGACCTGTTTATGTGATTGGGTCGATAATTTTCACACATAGCCCAAGTGCACAAATAATTTATTATTTGATTGTTGGATGAAACCCCACACGGGTATTGGGATGACCCTACACTAGTCCCAATATTTAGTGTAGAATCCACTTTGGTTGATTATTTGGATGTGTGATAATTAATTATCATGATTGTTGATAATATACAATATATGTATGTTGATTGAGTCGCATTCCAATAAAGAGTATTTTGAAAAGAATATTTTCGAATATATTTTAGAAAAGAATATATTATTTTAGAGAAATATATTTATTTGATATGAACTAGTTATTAACTAGAATAAAACATTAAATTCAGATTTGATGAAGTTTTCCAATTTGCTATTATTTAATTGAAGTTAAATTAAATAAATTGGATTTGGGTTTGTCGTGAATAATGTCTTAAATAACACTGTTCTTAAAACCCATATGAAAAGAAAAATCTTTTAATTAAGATTTTTAAAGCTTTCAATTATATTTGGTAATTGAAATAAGATGAAATGTGAGTTGGGTTTATTGTGAATTGTGTTTTTAAGCGACATATGTTCTTTAACTCAACTGACAGTGAGGATATATGATTTGGAATTTATAAATCTTTTATTAAGATTTAAATGAGAATTTTCCAACAGTAAAGATTTCCAATTTAACATATATTAAATTGGGGTTGAATGGAACTCGAATTAATAATAACTGAGATAAGTTTCTGTAGAAGAAGACCGATACTACAAATGGAATTTAAGAGGCTTTGCCGTTATTCCATTTTTATTATTTGGTCGGATACAGAAATTTATAACGATTATATTTTGATTTGATTTCTGTGAATATTCCATATTTTTATGGAAGATGATTTTGGGCTTACCGTGAACTATGTTTTAAATGACATTAGTTCTTTAGTCCAGTAAAGAATAAGATTTATTTCTTAAATCTAAATAATCATTGAATAATGATTTTGACATTTAAAACCAATAGGAGTTTTAATAAATCTTTAACAGAATAAAGATAAAGGATTTATCTTTAATAGAATAATTTGAATATTTTATTTATAAGAATATTCTGAATTGGAATGTGGCGTTGGATGTGCTTTTATAGTACTTGATTTTTAATTATAAAAATACACGAGTTATTCGGAAAGACCGGGTTCAACCCATTCCGAATAATAACTACGACGATGAAGAGTCGAAGATGAAGACGGTGGTTGAAGACCGACGATCTTCACATCGAATGGATGTGTTGCTACTGATGCCCATGATTGGAGTAGCTACCTTGAAGGGGCTACAGTGGTTACCGTCCGGACTATTGTTGATTGTTCGGATTTGGTTTTCGCTCAGACCCAGAGCATAAGCTTATAAATGGATGTGTGTCTGACATTGAATTTCGTTCCAGGCGAATTAAAATGGTTGTTATTAGTGTATACATGTTTGGTGGTAGAGAATTTATTCTCTACTAAACACCCTGGTATACATTAATAGTGATTGATCTCATGGCGTGAATTGTCAATGTGGCACGCCAAGATGAAGATGATCAAGGCTCTTGTTGAAAAGCAGGCCTTGTGGTTTTAGCGTGACTTCGCGAGCCTCACACACCGGTATGAGTCAAAAACGGGATACGGACCGTAGGGAGTGCACAAGTTTCTTTCTAGCTAGAGTGATGTCAGGGACCTACCAACGCTGACATTTTACTTATGTGGATTATGGATTTTGAGGCGCCTCGGATTTTTATAGGCCGATAGTGGTCATATTATAGGTTCAAAGGAACCGGGAAACGTGTGTTCAGGCATAATCAATCCACTGCCGATAGGCGGGGACTGGCCCTACCGCATCCAAGGGTTCACTGCGGGGGATCCTGAGGCATTTGCTAGAGTGTCTCGAATCGGAGAGGAGCTTCCACCTAGCCTCGACTCATGATGGAAATCCAATTTCCAATACGACCTTGCGGTTTTGAATGTAGAACTAGTATGGCGACATGATATATGGTACCCATGCCGTCTATGATTAATACATTATGATTGAAATGTTTTTATTAGAATATATACACACTAATACTAAATCCGTTTTACCGTATCAAGCATCTTTTGACCATTATAAGGTAAAACCCTCTCCTCCGGTTTGCGTTGCATTGTGTGATAAGACTTGGGTCTTATAATGGTTTCATTTTTCTAAAAAGCATAGCGTTATTTGAACGATTTACTTTACTTATGCACTGGCAATCCAATGGAGTAAACCCGTTCCGCGTTTGCGGCGTGGTCCTGTGATTAGCCTTATCATTAGATTGGTTAAGTTAAGATTTCTCATACCAGTCCCATGACTGACCTGTAGTTTGTTTCACTGGAAAACTCGGGTGCCCATATTTTTCCACACGGGCAGTCGAGTAGCTTTTTGCAGATATATTTACAGGATCCTGATTTACAGCTGAAGCAGTATTAGGAAAGCTCTGTATCCGTGTATTCCTTCCAGTTGTATTTTTGTATTATTTTTCCGCTGCTATTTAAATGTAATTTAAATCTTTAATATTGTATTTCCAATGTATATTATTATTTCGTATTCTGTTATATTCTTGTACTCTGATGAAATTGTTGTAATCAGCAATAAAATGTTCTTCAGTTTGTGTTCCGATGTGTATTGTTCTCAAGGCAATCCAGGCTTTCCTTTACTGGGAAGTTCGGGTCGTCACAGTTGGTATCAGAGCTTTGGTTTACAGAGCTCGAGAACAAGACACATTAGAACCGAACGAAAGAATTCATCAGAGATTGGATTAGTAATATCCAATAAGAATAACTCGTTAGAAATAGGATCAGTAGTATCCTAGAACGAGTGTAAAGAGTAATATTTTCCTTAATATAAAAATAAAAACAAATTTAGTTTTGAAAATTTTATCCTAATATACGTATTTGAGTATATTATATTTTAATGTGGACAATCGAGTATATATAGATTTCGAATATACGACTAATTAACGGATATTCAAAGTTTTAATATACTGGATAGTTATAGAATCACACTCTAGTCGCCCGGAGATAATTCTGATGATCGGTGCACCATCACCAGTATTTATGTTCGAGTCTCGAAAGTGTGATTTCTATATATTTCCATTGACTGGTATGAGAACCCAAAACTTAGTTAGTACACATTGTTGTGATTTGCACTAAAAATATGATTTTTGGCTATATATAAAAGTTATATATATTTGAGAAGTTAATCACCTAATTGATTGCTGGTTGTGATGTTTGATAATTAGTCTAACTAAATAAAATATTGGTATGATAATTAATTTAACCAATATGAGAAAGAATGATAAATTTAGCTAAATCAAATTTAATATTGAACTAAATTGATAAGAATTGAAAATTGAATTGATTAATCAGACAACTTTTAGCTTCGTTCCTTTTCGAGGACGAAAAGATTTTAAGTGGAGGAGATTGTAACAACCCGGAATTTGGGGGCCAATTTAAAATTTTTTATTTTAGAAATTTTAATGGGTTTTAATGTTTAAAATAATTTATTTTTAATAAGAACGACTAAAAATTTATTTTAAAACGAATAAATTTAATTTAATTATAAAAGGAGTTTAAAACAGCGCTGTAGTTTGAAAATTTGAATTTGAACTTTGACTGACTGTACATGATTCATTTTAAATCCGAATTGAACGAAACCAGAAATATTTATATATGTTTAATCATATCTTTCTAATGAATCTGAAAAATTGAAATTTCATTTAAGAAATCAAAAGTTATGTCCATTTTAAAATTTAGAAAAGTCGATGTAGAATTTATATATATTTTAATATAATATTTTGGCCTTAAAATAGTCATTTTTCAAACGACCTCTGTTTTCGACGAAACCACTTTTGTTGGAACCGGAATGTTAAATTATTGTTAAGTTTAATTTTTCATAATTTTTCGAATTAATATGTGAGCGTGGTAGAAGAAAATGTGTTTTGACTGTTTCCGTTAAATTTAATCGACTTAAAAATGGTCATTTTTTCAAACAGTCTCAGAATTCAACGAAATTAGTCTCGTTAGAACCGTATCGTCAAAACATAACTAGAAATAATTTTTCTGTAATTTTTAGGGTCCGTATGTGGCCCCGGTAATTTAAAGTGTGCGTTTGAATTAAATAATTAAATGATTTATAATGTAATTTAAAGAAAAACATATCGTAACAGCCGAATTGGGTTACGAAACATATTCCATTGTGTCCGGGACGGGGATTATTAGCTAGGGGCGACACTCGTTGGGTCTCGTTTGGAGTTCGGATGGTTTAACCATTCATTCTTGAATTAAATAATTAAATTAAATTAGAATATACTAATATATATACCCTTGAAATACCGTACGTTCAACCCTAATACCATTTCAAAACCCAGCCGCCGTATACTTCTTTGAATGGCCGATACCACCCCATTTTCTTTCCTCAATCAATTCCAATCCAAATCAAATTAAATCGTGAAATCAATACAAACTTTGAAGAGATTTCTATCCTCTATAAATCTATATGGATAAGATCGCGTTTGGCCTTCTGTCCTGTTCGTTATTCCGCCTTGAAGTTGCGGTGTTTGGGGTGGTTTCCTGATCGACAGGGAGGCGCGAGTGGGTGGATCTTCTGGGCGAGGGAGGAGGGCGTTGGCGCCGACGATGTGGAGAACCCTGATCGAGGTTCAGTTGGGGGATGGAGGCGCGAGGCTGAACCCTAATATGGGCATACGGGTTCGATTTAACGTGGAGTCCTGGAGTAAACAACAGGAAGAAGGAGGATAGTGCGGCCCTATTCAAACAGATGTAATTTGTAATGATAATTAAGTTAATTATTTAATTCTTACGTTATCAAATCTTTAAAGTACCGTATCTCATTCAAACGTGAACAGAATTGCACGGTTTCAGATGCGTTGGACTCGCATCGTCGTCTACTACGCAATGGAACAAACCGGATATGAAACAGAGCAAATCAGATTTTGGAGAATTTTCAGATCTGGACTGAACAGAATTAAAACCAATGTGAGATTTCTGAATTTTAAAATAAAAATTATTTATATAGATTGCGATGTGAGATCTTTTTTTTTAAATAAAAATTGATTATTATTTCATTGGTAAATTTTACATATGCTATCAGTATTCGATTGTGTGACCTGTATGTGATATGAATTGATGATATTGTTGTTGGATCTGATTTGAAATGTTAGAATTGATCGTACAATAAAAATATTCTTTTATTGTATAGGAATTTTTGTGTAGATAAATTCTCATTTCTGTTTATACAAATGAAAAATAGAAAATGTATGAAAAACAAATTATTCATTTTGAGAATTAGTGACAAAACAGAACATAGAATTTGTGACAAAACAGAACATAGAATTTGTGACAAAACAGAACATAGAATTTGTGACAAAACAGAACATAGAATTAGTGACAAAACAGAACATAGAATTTGTGACAAAACAAAATATATTTTAATGTCATTTTCTTTTTAGAATAAAAGAACGCCTTTATATTTTTGTGTCATTTTCTTTCTGAAACAAAAATCTCACATTTTTGTTAGAGAATAAAATATTACAAAATTTCACATTTTTGTTATTGAATTGAAATGAAACAAAAATCTCACATTTTTGTTAGAGAATAAAATATTACAAAATTTCACATTTTTGTTATTGAATTGAAATGAAACAAAATCTCACATTTTTGTTAGAGAATAAAATTGAAACAAGAATCCACATATTTTGTTAATGAAGTTATATTGGACAAAAACAACATATTTTGTTAATGAAGTTATAGTGGACAAAATCCACATTTTTGTTTTGCATTTGAAGTTATAAACAAAAATCCACATTTTTGTTTGCATTTGAAGTTATAAACAAAAATCCATATTTTGTTTGCATTAGAAAAGATTAACCAAAATAATCATATTTTGTTGCATAGAAAAGATTAACCAAAATAATCATATTTTGTTGCATAGAAAAGATCAAACAAAATAATCATATTTTGTTGCATTGAAAAGATTAAAACAAATTTACTACATTTTGTACATTAAAGGAAGTTAAACAAAATCATCATATTTTGTATATTAGAAGAAGTTAAACATAATCACTATATTTTGTATATTAAAAGGAGTTGCACAAAATTGCCATATTTTATACACTGAAGGGAATTTGACAAAAATATCACATTTTGTACATTAAAGGGAATTTGACAAAAATATCACATTTTGTACATTAAAGGGAATTAGACAAGATTACAATTTTTGTCATTTTAAAAGAATTAGAATAAAAGACACATTTTTGTCATTTTCAGAAGAATGAAGCATGAGACCAAAAATATACATTGTGGCATAAATAAGAGTTAAGATGTTATTGTCATTTGTTCATAATAAAAAGAATTTAGATGTTTGTATGTGATGTTGAAATGTTTGATGTGTTAAATATATTGTTAGAATATTCAAACTGAATATCACACTTCCATTACAAGTCATCCGACCTGTTTATGTGATTAGGTCGATAATTTTCACACATCGTCCAAGTGCACAAATAATTTATTATTTGATTGCTGGATGAAACCCCACACGGGTATTGGGATGACCCAACACTAGTCCCAATATTTAGTGTAGAATCCACTTTGGTTGATTATTTGGATGTGCGATAATTAATTATCATGATTGTTGATAATATACAATATATGTATGTTGATTGAGTCGCATTCCAATAAAGAGTATTTTGAAAAGAATATTTTCGAATATATTTTAGAAAAGAATATATTATTTTAGAGAAATATATTTATTTGATATGAACTAGTTATTAACTAGAATAAAACATTAAATTCAGATTTAATGAAGTTTTCCAATTTGCTATTATTTAATTGAAGTTAAATTAAATAAATTGGATTTGGGTTTGTCGTGAATAATGTCTTAAATAACACTGTTCTTAAAACCCATATGAAAAGAAAAATCTTTTAATTAAGATTTTTAAAGCTTTCAATTATGTTTGGTAATTGAAATAAGATGAAATGTGAGATTGGTTTATTGTGAACTGTGTTTTTAAGCGACATATGTTCTTTAACTCAACTGACAGTGAAGATATATGATTTGGAATTTATAAATCTTTTATTAAGATTTAACTGAGAATTTTCCAACAGTAAAGATTTCCAATTTAACATATATTAAATTGGGGTTGAATGGAACTCGAATTAATAATAACTGAGATAAGTTTCTGTAGAAGAAGACCGATACTACAAATGGAATTTAAGAGGCTTTGCCGTTATTCCATTTTTATTATTTGGTCGGATACAGAAATTTATAACGATTATATTTTGATTTGATTTCTGTGAAGATTCCATATTTTTATGGAAGATGATTTTGGGCTTACCATGAACTATGTTTTAAATGACATTAGTTCTTTAGTCCAGTAAAGAATAAGATTTATTTCTTAAATCTAAATAATCATTAAATAATGATTTTGACATTTAAAACCAATTGGAGTTTTAATAAATCTTTAACAGAATAAAGCTAAAGGATTTATCTTTAATAGAATAATTTGAATATTTTATTTATAAGAATATTCTGAATTGGAATGTGGCGTTGGATGTGCTTTTATAGTACTTGATTTTTAATTATAAAAATACGCGAGTTATTCGGAAAGACCGGGTTCAACCCATTCCGAATAATAACTACGACGATGAAGAGTCGAAGATGAAGACGGTGGTTGAAGACCGACGATCTTCACATCGAATGGATGTGTTGCTACTGATGCCCATGATTGGAGTAGCTACCTTGAAGGGGCTACAGTGGTTACCGTCCGGACTATTGTTGATTGTTCGGATTTGGTTTTCGCTCAGACCCAGAGCATAAGCTTATAAATGGATGCGTGTCTGACATTGAATTTCGTTCCAGGCGAATTAAAATGGTTGTTATTAGTGTATACCTGTTTAGTGGTAGAGAATTTATTCTCGACTAAACACCCTGGTATACATTAATAGTGATTGATCTCATGGCGTGAATTGTCAATGTGGCACGCCAAGATGAAGATGATCAAGGATCTTGTTGAAAAGCAGGCCTTGTGGTTTTAGCATGACTTCGCGAGCCTCATACACCGGTATGAGTCAAAAACGGGATATGGACCGTAGGGAGTGCACACGTTTCTTTCTAGCTAGAGTGATGTCAGGGACCTACCAGCGCTGACATTTTACTTATGTGGATGATGGATTTTGAGGCGCCTCGGATTTTTATAGGCCGATAGTGGTCATATTATAGGTTCAAAGGAACCAGGAAACGTGTGTTCAGGCATAACCAATCCACTGCCAATAGGCGGGGACCGGCCCTACCGCATCCAAGGGTTCACTGCGGGGGATCCTGAGGCATTTGCTAGAGTGTCTCGAATCGGAGAGGAGCTTGCCCCTAGCATCGACTCATGATGGAAATCCAATTTCCAATACGACCTTGCGGTTTTGAATGTAGAACTAGTATGGCGACATGATATATGGTACCCATGCCGTCTATGATTAATACATTATGATTGAAATGTTTTTATTAGAATATATACACACTAATACTAAATCTGTTTTACCGTATCAAGCATCTTTTGACCATTATAAGGTAAAACCCTCTCCTCCGGTTTGCGTTGCATTGTGTGATGGGACTTGGGTCTTATAATGGTTTCATTTTTCTAAAAAGCATAGCATTATTTGAACGATTTACTTTACTTATGCACTGGCAATCCAATGGAGTAAACCCGTTCCGCGTTAGCAGCGTGGTCCTGTGATTAGCCTTATCATTAGATTGGTTAAGTTAAGATTTCTCATACCAGTTCCATGAATGACCTATAGTTTGTTTCACTGGAAAACTCGGGTGCCCATATTTTTCCACACGGGCAGTCGAGTAGCCTTTTGCAGATATATTTACAGGATCCTGGTTTACAGCTGAAGCGGTATTCGGAAAGCTCTGTACCCGTGTATTCCTTCCAGTTGTATTTTTGTATTATTTTTCCGCTGCTATTTAAATGTAATTTAATTCTCTAATATTGTATTTCCAATGTATATTATTCTTTCGTACTCTGTTATATTCTTGTACTCTGATGTAATTGTTGTAATCAGCAATAAAATGTTCTTCAGTTTGTGTTCCGATGTGTATTGTTCTCAAGGCAATCCAGGCTTTCCTTTACTGGGAAGTTCGGGTCGTCACATATGAACTAGAATTATAATCCAATATTTTTAAATAAATAAATTGGATTTGAAATGGTTTTAAAAATAACCAGAATTTCCAATATATGAATTGGAATGGATTTGAGTCGAAATTATCTTCGGAATATTTCGATATTGGATTCCGTGATTATACGGACATTGTGGAGGAATTTGGAAGATATATATAGTTATTCCAATACGATATTTGTTAATTTCAGAATTTGATATTGAATATAAGCCGATATATTTTCTATTTAGAGCCTTATATTTAATATCAAATGAGATTTTGGGTTTTCATGAATGGTGTCTTCGGTAACACCGTGCTTAAAACCTGATGAGGAAAGGATAAATCTTTTAATTTAGATTTAATGAAGTTTACCAGTTAATTAATATTTAATTGGAATTGAATTGAAATTGGATTTTGGGTTTGTCGTGAACTGTGTTTAATTGACATTAGTTATTTAACCCGAGTAAAAGCAGGATTAATTTCCAGAAAGTTGAACAATCAATAAGGAAAGATTTTTTTTTGATTAAAACCACTTGGAGTTTGAATAAATCTTTAATTAGATTGTGAGTGAATAAATGGTAATTGAATTTACCAAAACACGTGATGTGATTAAACCAAATTTACTTGGTTACTGATATTCATGATTGTGATTGATTGATTGTTTGGATTGTGCTCGACTAGTTTATGAGCAAGATATGCTTTTACATTTAGCACTGGGTTGGGTAGAAATACTGGTATGCTAACATCTTGTGAAACACTTCACGATTTGATTATGAGATGCGTAGCGATGATGTGGAGTTCATTTCAAATTTAATGAATAATTTTGAAATGATATTTTTCTTAAGTGAAAAGAAATGTATTCCTGATTTTGGATAGAGAATGTTTTATAAAATTGTTTTATAAAACAGAAAGGATTTCGAGGGCTAAAACCCGATGATTTGGAAATGTATTAGGGTTTTACATTGTAGTTCATCCCATATTCGATCAGTTGCTATTAATGATGTATCTGTTTGGTGGCAGAGAATTTATTCTCTTGCTTAACACCCTTCTTTGAGACGTACGAGCTCAAATGTTATGTGATTAATAGTGACTGATCATATGTGTAATTGCTGATGTGAAGTACTATATTTTGAAAGTGCTTGTGATTATTATGTTGTGAAATGATTTTCCCCACTTCGAGATATAAAAATGATTTAGTATATGGCTAAAGATTTTGGTAACCCGGATGACTAAAAGTATGGGTGAGATGGGTGGTGTATGCTTCCATGCGTGGGAGGTGCATCGCCAATGTAGCCTGCTCCATGCGTGGGAGGTACACATACATATATCGAGTTGCTTAGGTGTATGCCCTTTGCCTTGTCATGGGGGAGCCCGATATTTGGTTGCATAATTGTTAGTTAGTATGCATTGTTATGATTTGGAATTCATATTTCCAAATGATTTGATTTGAGATCCCAAAGTGAAATCTACTTTGATATAAAATCTAGATATGTATTTCGAATGATTTGAAATGGAAATCGGGAAATATAGTTGTATATTAAATGACTTGTTTAGTTGAATATTAAATGATTTCAAATCGGGAAATAAAATTTGAATAGAAACTAAACATCCTTTCGTCCGGTCCAGTCCAGTCCAATTGATTTGCACCACCACTCAAAGGATGTTTTACAACAACTATTATGAACTAGGTATGTGCGTATTTGCAGCATACAAACACATGGGTTGTCTGACCCACACAGCTTTTTTGGTACTTCCTAAATCCAAAATCCTATGCTTTGCTGATCCCATGATTTGGCATCGGGGTTGGCCAAACTACTTTCCTTCCTCGAAATTTAACCCTTTTCGACTCAAAAAGAACATGCATTTTGGAACCCTCGTAAATTACGCGTTTCTTAATCCTAGTACCGTATTATTTAACGACATTCAAATTAAACACGCAACTTCATGAACATAAAGCCCCAAAGAACAAAAAAAAATAACAAAAATGTAACCACTTTTTGCGTTAGCTTTTCCCCTGCAATTCAAAAAGAATTCGTGTAAAGCTAAATCTGCTTTTCAATTATAGCGTAGAAATATAAAATGGGATTATCTTTTATGATTAAAAGGCAATTGAAGCGTAACACTCACTCCACTACGAAAAGTTTTAGATGCTTCAACACACTTCAAATAATAATAATACGTTAAAAGATAATGCATACATGACAAAGGAGCCTTCGAATCAAATCTAAAACCATTGCTTAGCCGTGAATAAAGTCGTTAGCAGGCAAGAAAGAGACATCTAACCACATTTCGATGTCTATCAATTCACTCCGTTTCCTTTCATTTAATATACAACTAAACAAATCATTTGAAATACATATCTAGAATTCATAGGGGTAAACCCGTTCCACGTTAGCGGCGTGGTCCTGCGATTTGCCTTGTCATTTATATAGGTTTATAACTTTTTAGAGTTTCTCACACCAATCCCATGACTAACCTGTAGTTTGTTTTTCCCTTGCAAACTCGGGTACCCCTATTTTCCACACGGGTAGCAGAGTAGTTTTATTTTGTAGATATATAGAGCAGGATTCTGGATTGAAGCTTTAAGCTCTGTCCAGGCATTTGTTGTAACGACCTAGATTTTTAGCCATTTAATTTAACATTTTATTTTTGTTTTAAATATTGATTTTGAATTTAAATCGTTTGAATTTAGTAAATTTGAATATTATATTAGTTTAATTAATATAAATAATAAGTTAATTTTGAAATGATCGAATTTGGCTGAATTTGCAAAGTTATGTGATTCGGTAATATAATATGATTTATTTAAGTTTATGTTTAATTTTATTTAAGATTTCGTTTATTAAACGCTGTTCAAACGTTTAGTTTATAATTTTAATTATAAAATGAGCTGCAGCGGCGTGATAATCCGAAATATGGCATTTCGAACTTCAGTTGGTCGTATAGGACCCAATTTAAGTCGGATTTCTTCAAAACAAGAAACGTCTGAATCCATTTGATAATATCTTTCTAAGGAGGCATAAAAATCGAGTTTTCGTATTGTACATTTTGTTTTATGGCCAAATCAAAATTTCAAATAGTCGCTGTGTAAATCGCTATTAAAATATAGGCCTTTAAAATAGCCATTTTGCAAACAGACGTCGTTTTCAACGAAATCAGTTTCATTGGAACCATAACGTTAAATTATTGTATGGTGTTGAATTGCATGGCAAACCGATGTCACATGTGACCACGGTAGCCATAAACGCTCGTTCAATTTCTATAGCACATATTTAATTTAATAAAGGGTTATTTGGGCATAACTTGAACAGATG